>CAWZYM010000231.1:390000-730887 GCA_963966185.1 Rhabditoides inermis | reverse complement strand
CGATTCCACCTCATTTTCTGTTTGAACCCATTGGACTCTGGCAGTAAGTAATCGTCTTGAACCCGGATCAAAAAAGACGTCGATGTGATCAAGTGAAGGTGATAGATTGTGCCTGGCTGTCGATCGTGTTTCGATGACATTGAATCATTGAATCACCCGCCCGTCGCTTTCTCTCATCATTGTCTCTCTGCTTCCGCTTCACGTATGCAGATTTTATCTTCGCTCGTCTTTTCGTTTGCTTTGATTTGCGCGCTGATGCTTGGTTGACACATCTGCGTCACACCCACCTATGATAGTACATGTTTGCCGAGTTAGTTACGCTACCTGTCTTGTTTTGTTTTGTACAGTGTTTTTTGCGGCACGGTAACCCGGTTTCTATATATTTATCTCATGTCCTTTCTTTGGCAAACTCGTTCTTCGCGTCGCTCCTATCGATTGATCTGCCGTGACTGTCTCGATCTACCCGATCAGTGTAACGCACAAGGAAATCTCGTGACCTTTAATGGTCGCATTCCGTCTTCTCCCCATTTTTCTCGCTGGCTGTGTGCTGTGTGTTCGCTGCATCTGCTCATATCCTATGCAGTCGCCCATTGAAAGTCGCGTGTCCGTCGTCGTTCTCTCTCATGTATTCCATTAGTCCATTTCCGTGTGAATACGAGTATTCATTGCAGTGGAATGAACAGCAGCGTCCCCGCCGTGCCAGCCATCAATGGAAAGACACTCGTATTCGGAGTCTCCCTCGAACACCTCTTCCCTGTGAGATAGTGATTCGATTATCGATTATATGACCTACTTTGCAGATAGTTCTGCTGTTTGTGATAATGTTCGTGTTTGGTGTGCGTGTTTCTGCGATCGAGGAGGCAGAAGCGAGGACCGATTCGAGAATCCCACTCAAGGTGACAACCAGACATTCCTTTTTTCTCGTTCAAATTTGCGGGCCACTGAGTTTTATGAGTCTTATTGTCTTATTCAGGTGACAGCACAGACTCTGAGAAGAATAAAAAGAAGGAGAAGAAGAGTGAACAGCCAGCTGAGGTATGTGCAAGTATTAGAATATTATTTCGATCTATTTTTAATATAATTGTATCTCACACTTAAAGGTACACTGGCGACTTGTTTCTGCCACAACCTGCCACAACTCCTCATTTTCACACGAACAAAACGTTCGGCGGTGACAGGAATCGAACCCGCGAAGATTAGGGCCATAACGCAGCGCACATGCACTGAGCCATAAAGCAATTGGCAAGACGTTGTTCATTTGCGCTTATGTCTCCGACCTCAGTTTTTGCAGTGAAGCGTTGGCGGGAAATTCAAATTTTGAGCTGCATTCTTGGCAGTGGCATAATCGAAAGTAACGCAGAATCGTCGTTTTTTCGCAAAAACTGCTAATGTGTTAGGTTAATATGATTTTTAATAATGCTCCGAGTCGAAAATAAGTCGCCACTGTTCCTTTAAATTTGAAAACTTATTTCAGGTAACCGTGGTAGATGGAAAAACGGGCGAGGAGAGAATTGTCGTGGAATAGCTTTCAACTTCAAAAATACGGTTCATCTTTTCATAGGTTTTGTGTTTCAAATCCAAATGCTCACTCACACCATTCAGTAACAGTCACATATAGTCCAGTCATATCCGAGTTGTCCCGATGCCCTAAATGTTCCTATGATTGCCGCGAGTGATCTCATGCCATGTACAGATCAGATAAACTCAATTTACATCGTGTATACAAAACTTGCATAACTGCATAACATGCATAACTGGAGAGAGCATCATTGGAGGAACTGAGTGACAAGGCCAGTCACGTGCATACATCCTGTCTACGACCGTCACACCCACCCTGCTCACCTTCACGAGGTATTCGATTCTCAGTGCGATCATTGCATACGATATCGAGGAAATACTCACAGACAATTTATTCGAAAGCAAACGTAACAAAACAACAACCAACAAACAACAATAACACTGAATTCAAGGCAACTCAACACTCAGTGTGCCTCGGCTCGTATGACAGCCTCACTTGCGCCAGTCTCCTCGAGGAGCAGCGCGAACCGGGCGCGCCGCCCCCTCTCCCTCGACACACTACCCGCACGCATGTCAGCACACATGTCCAGCACAAGATGAGTACACGAAACGTCTGCACAACGTCATTGATTGATTCTCCCTCCCCTCTCTCACCGCTCAGCACACGCCTCCAGAAGTCCAGGTCGGCATCGCTCTCCATAGGCATGCACACCACACGCAGCTGACCCAACTGAAAACAAAGTACAGACATCAAAAACCATAGCGTTTTCATCTAATCAGTTCACTGACCTAATCAGTTCACTCCATCGACACACTCCACACTCCACACGTTCACGTTCACGCGGTCGGCGAGCGGCGAGAGCTGCTGCACGTGCGCCACCCTACATCCCACAGCGTCTCCCTCCCACCCCCTCCCCCACTCACAGTCCCTTGGTGAGCGCTATCTGGAGCACGATGGAGTGGATGCCGTGTTTGTGCAGCCGGGCCGAGGTCGCCGCCAGCTTCTTCGGACCCTGGATGTGACTGCCAAAGTCGAGGATGTCGCGCAGCGACGCAGCCACGCCTAAACATCACTGACTCAATACAAATAAATGAAAGTATCAAAATCAAACACAATGATATCAAACTATATACACAAAAGATCCGAAATACGAACGACAGCATTGTCGGGCAGCCGCTTCTGTTCGATGTGCACGTGGAGGGACTGCGGCAGGGGAGGGCACGAAGCATCTGCAACCAGAAACCAGATCAATTATCAGCCATCAACACAGCAATATTCATAACTAGCCCCCTACTGACAGTACTGCTGGTCGAGGAAGTGGACGTTGTGTATGTGAATGTGGCGGAGACGGGGCATCCCAGCCAGCAGGCCAGTCACAGTGACCTTGGCCTGCAATCCATGCTCAGCCACTGTGCCGACTCCTTGCGAGTACCTCGTACTCCTCGAGATACGAGTTGGTGGAGACTCCGCGTCCCTCGAGGGAGACGTGCGTGATGAGGTGATCGTGCAGGCGAGCCACTCATGCCAGCGCCACCTCTCAACACATACACTCAACATCATACGATAGAAACACACGCCACATACATTATTTGCAACCTTTAGGCATTACTCACAACGGATTCGTTATGTAAATATGATAAAACGTACCGATCTCGCTGGAGTATTTGTGTATTCTCTCGATCAAGCGCTGCCAGTCGCTCTCCCGCACAGTAGCCGCAAACGTCATCTCCGCGAAGCTCAACGCTATGTCGAGGGTGCCCATGCGAAAGAACTCGTGCTGTAAGAAAGGATGTTCAGTTCAAGATATGCCATCTGTGTGCACTATAACAAGTAACACGTTACATTTTAGCGCTGTTCTTGTGTTTAAAAAATTAAAAAAAATTAAAAAAAAATTAAAAAAAATTAAAAAAATTAAAAGTTTAAAAAAGTTTCTATATATTATACATATATGCAAACCGACCGGTTGAGGATCATGAATGGAGAGTTGAAGTGTTGAAGGAGCTCCTTTCCAAAGTAGGGTAGATGGTGGTACCCACTGAACAGCTCGTACAGTGAACGGGAGACGCGACGCATGGCCAGACGATTCTGGAAGGAATCATGACGGGATGTGGGTATCACTTGGTGAGCCCACCTTCATGCTCATATAGCCGAACAACACCTCCAGTACCGGGTACGGAAGAGCAGAGAACGCGAACTGAAAACATACTTTTACAATAGATCCCAAACATCGAACACAATAGTAGCTTGAATTGGTAACGGAAATCTTACGATTAATGAATTTCTTCGCATTCTATAATCTGTCAGCCCTGACCTCGACTCCGTTGTGGGGTGCGTCTCGGAGGGCGCGGCCGCGTCCCAACCGCCGGCGGCGCTCCCTCTCACGCACTCCGAACTGCGCCATCACAGTGTCGTACTCACCCATACCCATACTATCAACACATCATCATACTCATTATCACATCGCTAGTATTTCACAAGTATTCCACGGTGGCGAACCATTTGAAATCCAACACTGCATAAATAGTCAACCGCTAAACAACTTTTATACGAGAAATACTTGTGATAACAAGATGAAAAACTCACAATAACAACCAGATAACCATATAATACAGAACTAGATACAAGAATACAAGCAACAGGCTATCCCAGGTAGTCGCGGATGTCGATGATGTACTTCTCTGCCCCGGTGGCAGCGAGGAGGGCGTCGAACCTCCTGATCCTCTGCCTGTCCTCCTTCGAAGGACCGCGAAGCCGTATCGGCTCCCGCATGTCAGGCGCCATGTCCAACAGAAGACGGGAGCAGGGCAGGCCTCAAAACAAGTATCACGTTACTCTTACCAGTTATTCCTACTATTACCGTTCAGCTCCTGCCTCCAGAAGGCCAGGTCGTCGTCGTTGTCGCACGGCATGCACGTCACCTTCAGCTCACCGAGCTTTGAGAGTTTGCGGATGCTCTCGAAGGCGTGCGAGAGGCGGGGGCGGGCAACGGGAGTGAGCGCGTCAAAGTTGCGATGCCCGTTCGGGAAGTCCTTCAGGAAACACCCTGCAAAACATAGATTATTTAAAAACGAAGATCAATAAACGCACAGATGTTGAGACAGAGGTCGATATTCGAGGAGAGGCGAGAAAGTGATGTCAGGTGATCGATGCTGAAAAATGATTACATATATAACAAAATGTATACGGCCGATGCGGCTTTATAAGAGCATGAAGATCAGAATCCTGAATGAAATAACGTACTTTCCCTTGGTGACGTTGAGCGCGAAGGTGGTGGGGAAAAGGCCGCTCTTGCGCATCATTGCACATACCAACTTGGCCTGAACGTTTATTTTAATATTATTCCGCTATCAAGATTTTTCACCGTGTCGTTGTCGTGGACTAATCCTCCGAGGTCGAGTACGTCGAGGTTCTCACAGCGACCCAGCCACCCCTGTTATGTTATTACATTACCCAATATTCCAATGATAAATCTACAAAAACTCACCGCCACGTTCTGGTCCAATTCAGGCCCATCGAAGTTGACGCGAAGCTTCTGCTGCAATGGAGGACAGTCGGCGTCTGAAAACAACATTTGCGACCACGAAGTATACTACGTCTACAAATTACGTATATAATGTGTAAACCATAATCATAATCTTGTAGATATGATCCTATAGAAACTAATAAGCAGTACAACTCACAAGCTTCTTGCTTGAGGAAGCACACGTTGACGAGATCGAGAGTGCGCAGAGCGGGCATACCAGCCAGTTGGCGGGTCAGCGACGGCGTCACAAGGTCGCACGGCTGGAGACCACACTATGAAACTTGCATGCGGACCGAACACCCACCGGCGCTCCGCAATGCTCGTCGCTCTCGACCGGCTCCCGAGCGAGGACTGTCACATCCGAGATGAGGTGGCCGTGCTTGGACGAGATCTGCGACAGCGCTTCCTCTAAACATTCTCAACGTAAATAGTATAGATATTAGGAAAATACCTAGATCTTCGGGATAGGCGCGCTTGTTGCGGGTGTGCGCTTGCCACTCCTCGCCCCAATACTCCATCGTCACCTCCTCGTCCGCAAAGCTCACCGTCACGTTCACGTAGCCCGTGTCGTAGCCAAAGTCTTCCTGAACTCATAATGAACTATGGAAAAGACTATAAGGTATGTACCTCGTCGGCGATGCTGATCTCGATCTCGAGCCTCTGTGTTCCGTGGAAGGGCTGCTGGTGCATGTCGATGCACATCTGACGAGCCGCGCGAGACACACATCGCAGCTCTGTGCGGTCCTGTAGGAAGCAATGTATACAGTATAACAATACAAATGATTATATTAAATCACGTGTAAAAAACTTTTCAATTACTATCTCACTTCTACACCGAGATACTTGAAGAGGTTGTGGAGAGCAGGCTTCGGCAGAGAAGCGATGGGAAACTGAAATCCAAAATAAGTTCATATACTACAACATTGCAAGACATATTCAGCTCAGATCAGTCTTCTGTTATGACAAACACACGATATTCATCTAAATTAGTATATCACTCGCCTCAACCACGGGCAGACGACGGCGAGTCACAGCTATGGTTCCGCCGCTCTTTTTCCGAATCAACGGCATCTGATAAGCTATATTACATCTTTTTTTTCAACAAATACATAGTATACATCAAGAAATAAACGCAACAGAACGATACGAAACGGATCGAAACAAAAAAAAACGTATTTCGTAACATTGTGTAAATTCTAGAAGACATCACGTACACTTTTACCTGCACACAATCGCACTATACTAGAGATCAAAATGTGCATGGTGTCACTTTTAAAATAAAATTAGTATTTGTTTAATTGTTTTGGTTGCGCGAGACTCCGATACGAACATGTATAATTAATGGTCTAGCCTTGCTGTGCTCGGGAGACGACCGATTTCCCCATCCGAGTACCCCTCATCTCTGGTATGTGGGTGGAGTGGAACGAGTGGGAAAGGTGATCCGTGACTCTCGGGTGTCCTCCGTTCGCTTCCTGCCCACCCTGTCTATTTGTTGTGTCGCTGCCGCCGCCATCCCCTAATCACCAATAGCTTTGTTATGCTGTAATGAGGACATGATGAATACAAATGCCTCCTCCCTTATTCCCTCGCTCGACTCCGGCCACTTTTCGTTAGCCAGATGTGTGTGCGTGCACATATAATAATCCAATCTTCCGCAAAGCCCCTTTTTTCGCTATTCATCCCGGCCGAGCCTCTTACACAGTGTATGTTCGCGGCCGAAGACATTTCGGGGCGGGCCGGGGCGGAAATCTGTCAAATCCTCCCGAGGCCGATAGATTGTCTCGCCGAAACGCCGATGGCGTGGCGACGCGATATGAAATAATGCGAGGCCTGTGTGGCGGCACGTCGACAAGAAAGAGGGAGGGGGAGGAGAGAGAGAGAGTGCCCTCGCTTTCCTCTTTCCTTGTCTGCCTCGATCTGTCATCCTCGGTGGATTCCCGACGGACCGGCACTTCGCCTCCCATTCTCCCGCCACCTCTCGCAATTACACGCTTCTATCCGCGCTCCTCGGCTAATTCCCACTTCCCCTCTCTCCCTCTCTCCCTCTCACTCTCTCTCTCTTCCCCTCCCTCTCGTCCTTCTTGTTGTCTGCCTAACAAGGCCTGCTCGCCTCGCTGTGCCCGTTTAGAGTCGTGTCACTCTCCTTCCTGTCTCCACTCTGTAACGTGACACTCCACTCTTCGTCCATTATTCATCCGCGCATGCCTTCCTCCCTTCTTCCACACTCCTTCCCACGCATAAAAGCTGCCACCCGATTTGCATGAGTATTCCTTTTTCGTGTTATTTTTCGTTTTCATTTGTGCCCATAATGATCGCAGCGTATGTATGTATAGGAGAGAGAAGAGGGGAGCGATTGAGAGAGACTGAGAGAAAGAGAGAGAAAGAGAGAAACAGAGAGAGAGAGAGAGAGAGAGAGAGAGAGAGAGAGAGAGAGAGAGAGAGAGAGAGGAAGTGAAGGTGCAATGCACCTCGACTTACGCACGCCTATACCGCGTTGTTGTGTTGTTTTGCCTAAACGTCGGGTTGAGTTATAAGTGTATACTTTGGCGCTGCGAGAAAGCCCCATATTCCACGATTCGAGAGACAAGCCGGTGGATTATTCAGTATTGTCGACGGGAGTCTCACCTGTGAATGTTCATGCTCTTCAGGATGCCCCCTCTCTCCCTCTCTCCCTCTCTCCCTCTCTCCCTATTTCCCTATCTCCCTATCTCCCTCTCCCCCTCTCTCCCTCTCCCCCTCTCTCCCTCTCCCCCTCTCTCCCTCTCCCCCTCTCTCCCTCTCTCCCTCTCCCCCTCTCTCCCTCTCCCTTGCACCCCGAGACAATGACAAATCGTGGTCGTTTTGGGTGGATTTGTGTAGAGGGAGGGGAGAGGCGGGGATGGGATGCCTTTTTCACCCGTGTACGCGCCTCCGCTATAACCGCTCTCCCCCTCCACCCAAACCAATCCGCCCAACCAACCACAGCATCCCGCCACAATCGCGTTATCATTTTTATCAATCGGGCGTCAGGAGGGAAGGAGGGGAGGAGCTCGTTTCGGGGCGGCTGGGATGGTCCTCTGGGGAGCAGCCTCTATCAAACACTCGTTATCCCTAGCTCTCTCCTCTGTTGTGGGAACGGCTCGAATCTCAGTCTCACTCCAAACTCACTCACTCTCACTTCTCGTGTTCCCACGGATGCGCGGCGAGAGAGAGAGAGAGAGAGAGAGAGAGAGAGAGAGAGAGAGGACGCCGGGAATAAACATAAACAAGCCCTGGGGCAGTTACGCGCATCTTCCTTGTTGACTTGACGCGTCTTTTTTCTTCTCCGTGGATCTTTTGTGTGTTTCAGATGGAGCATATCTGCGAGCGGGCGTCGAATCTCACTCGCCAGGCCTGCTGCCAGCTCGTTCTTCTCCTCAACGACACCGCCACCGTATGTTTGTTCTATTAAATTATTACATATTCTGTTCATTTATTGTTTGTTTCGCAGTTTCCCCCTAAAGTGTACTCTTGTTCAACATCACCAACCACCTCCACGTTTTACGTCATTCAATTTTTTTTCTTTCGTAGACGCACGCTTTTTGATATATGCGACTAATTCGATGCACTTATTGTAGACGGTTTTTCTATGGCACGACAATCGAATAGAATTCCTCCCTTTCCTCGTTCTCTCTTTCTCTCTCTTTCTCTTTCTCTCTCGTTGTTTTGGGTGGCTTGTGGGTGCGGAAATGCAAAATATCGTCTACCCATCTAGTGACAAGGCATGCGCGTGTAATGGCCATAGAAAGAGGAGGAAGGGGAGTATTGTTCATTCAGGTCGTCAACCACACCTTCACTATAGCTGGCTAGCTTTTTACGGGCTCGCAGTCTCCTCTCTATCTGCCATCTGATCTCTCTCTCCCCCCTCTCTCCCTTCTCCCATCCTCCCTTTCTCTCTGCTCGCTTCTAATTGTGTTGTGTTGCCTGGGTGAGACTCGTCCGCAAACGGCGAAGCTTTCACCAAAAAAAGCTGCGTCGCTCAAACGATGCAACATTGTCAATCATACACTGAAACGTGTGTGTTCCATGTCTGTTGGTTTGTTTCAATATATTCGTTTTCATTTACTCACTAGTATTAGTCGATCCCATTGTTAATTCCTAAACCTAGACACGTGATTATGTACTTGCAACGAATCCCTCCCAGATCCAACCCTGTCATCCGGATCTCATGGCGAACGAGAAAATCGACGAGAACTCGACCACTATTCGGGTGAGCTTTTATCAATCAAATTATTCGCTCACGCCGACCTATCGAGAAATTTTGAAACATAGTTGTATTCCGTTGGAATATGCAGTAGTTTTATGCAAAAGTTCGAATAGCGTTTCTTTTGACTTTTGATGGACAAACGCGTTGTTGGTGAAACAATCGATGAGATTAATGACAGATGAGAATTCAACCACCACATTAGTTAACCGTTGGGATTTTTTTTATTTGAGCACAGTTGTGTTTGCACTTGCGAAAGCGAAAGTTTTTAAATCGTCTACATCGACTCACAACAGGTTGCTATAATGATCAGGCTGTTCTATTTTTTTCCCAAAAAGAAACACTCGAGAGCCTCTCACACAGTATGGATCACGATGCGCACGCAAAAGACTGAAGAAAAAAAATAGTGTTCTGACACACCAACGATGCCATACAATTCATGGAATGACCGTTTGATATGCAGAGCGTGTGCGTTAAAATTGAATCACCGAAGGTGACGAAAGGAGGATAATCCTGAAAATACGATTTTCAGGGTTTCACTCCGATCTACTTGTCCGAGCCGGATCCGGTGGAAGAGGACCACCTCACATTCCTCCTCGGAACCCTTCTCCTCATGGCCATAGCCGTCTCGTGTGGCGTCGCCCTCTCCCGCCTCACAAAACCCAAGTGAGCCCCGCCCCCTCTCGCCCCGCCCCTGTGTCGTTCGTGCTCGCCTAATCTTGCTTTGCAGACGCGAGTCGCTCCTCTCGCCTACTGTGTAAGTGTAGTTAATGGTAGATGGTCGCATGGCGCGTGAATCAATCGATACTTGATCGATAGAGATACGCATGCGGGGGTGGTTGACGTGGCTCTTCTTGCGGCGGCACGCGTGTAATGCTTCGGGGTCATGTGCAAAGTATTGATTGATTATTGATTGATTGCAGACTGGCCGTGGGCTATGGATCAGTGAGCAACTACGACTTCATGATGTGGTTGCCTTCATCGAGAAGGTCGTCTAGGCGGTTCGTGTTTCGCATAGAATTGTTTATCATATTTCTTTTCTCACTTTCTGTCACTGCTGGATCGTCGTGTGTTTCCAGATCGTCGATCCTCGTTCTTCTCCGTGGAATGACGTGCAGGAGCGGACAGTGTTCAGGTAAAAAATAAATATAATATAAAATGAATAAATAAAGGCCAGTTATCACGCACCCCCACATAAAGCCGTTTTTGATACACAAATCTTGGTTTTATAAGATTGAGGTTTTCTTACAGATTCAACTATTTAACAAATCTGATTCATTTCAGCTCGATCATCTGACCGAAACACGACGCTGAGTATTGTCAGCTCACAAATGAGGTGAAACTTGTTCTTGTTCGGATCCTGTCATAGACAACGTGTTTTGCTGATCGTGAATATAAAATAATGAGTCCTTGCGAGTGGTATCTGCTAAACGCCTCTGTTCCTTTTTCAAACTGATGATCCTTTTCTTCAGTATGCCTCTGCCTTCTTACCACACTGCCACATCCGGATCTGGAACCACTTCATCCACGCCTCTCAGCCTGCCCACGCCACTCGCCCCGCCCCCATTCGACCCGCCCCCTTACTGCGAGCGGACCGATGAGACTCTACCGGTATACGAGAATCAGAGGCCGCTGATAGAGGAACCGACGATGGCTTGAAAATCTTTTGTTTGTGTGTATTTTACAATTGTGATCTCCGCTCGAAATTCGGAGGATGCGACGGGTAAACTAATTACTAATTGTAATTTATGACTTTGGTTTTATGATTTTGATAAAGAATTGCGATAAGGAGGAGTTGACCATCATGCATACCAGTTAGCGGTAACAACAACTCATAATTTGCAGGCAAGTGTCATACTTGAAATAGATTACTATCGCCGTCCAATCGTGTGCCCTGGGGGAGGAAGCGAGTCACTCACTTCAGTGTTGCTTTCTTTCTCCATTCCGCATAGTCATTCTTTCTAGGACTGTAAAAGAGTGAGTGTATGTTTTATGTTAGTCATGCGAATATCGTTTGATGTAGCGTATTTCTATAGTGATCTGTATCTGTTCTTTCGATTTCTGTTCCCTCTTTTCATGTCGCGCCATCGCTATAATCTTCTAATCCCACAAATAATTTGAGTGATTTTCCTGCCGCTTGGAATTCGGGGGCCCGGTGTGTTTGTCTTGAGAGGAGCGCACGCTTCTCTCGCGCTCCCTCCTCCCTCCACCCTCTCCGTCTGCCACACTCTCTCACCTCATTTGCATACATCAGCCACTTTTGCCGGGGCTGCTCTCAGGTGCACACAGTGACAAAGAGACAAGGCGGAGACTCTTCTCGCCCTCGGGGCATTCCCGATCGTCTCTGCCCTGTGAGTCATCGGAGGGTGGGAGGGGTGCGGGAAAAGAATGCAGCATCCATTCACAATACAATCACACCGCACCCGATTAGATTAGAATGTTTCGTGCCATCTTTCGGCGATTGGAGAAATGAGTCAACTTTCGAATGAATGGTCGGGAGAAAACACCCACACACCCACCTCTACTTTCGCGCGTACCACTTTCATGCGGCAACTGTTCCTGTTATATATTATATTGCCCCTAATTTCATTCACAAAACACACATTTGTCTGCAGTTACCTAGATGACAACGTCAAGTGTGGTCGTATTTCCACATTTGCATGTTGGCTTGGCTTGACAGCGCTCTCTGATCGAGACTCGCACCTCTAGCCGTCTATATGAGTGTAGTGCTAGGTGTATGGCTGTCTGTCACTCGCCCCGAGGTCTGTGTCCATATTTGCATACTAGCTGCGGGAGGCTTCTGTGCATTGGAGCATTCGCGGCTTTCCCGCTCTCCCCACCACTCTTTCACGCGATCCCTTACCCAAACCCAACACATTCCCTCTTTAACCCTCTTTCATAACAACATTGAGAAGTTATGTATCTTGTGTTTGTCGTGTGATGTATTCGCTTTTCGGTCCCTCGGATGCAACACAATCCCTTGTTCGCAACAGGAAAACGCTGTGCAAACCACGTGAAACACTGGAGATATCCAAACACCAAAGCAGACGCCAATCCAACGCGACTATACTTTTTGTCCGAGAGCTACAGTACCTGTGCATATTTCGGATTGGTGATATGCTGTTCTGTGGCATCGATGGTGGTTGATCAGGGAACCCCCTAACCCCTAACCCAAGTCCGCTTACCTCAGTCAGTAACCATCCCCCCCCTCTCTCTCTCTGACTCGACTTAGCGAGTGGAAGACTCATCCCTCCCTCGGAGAGAGGGCAGCCGATCAGAGAGGGTGCAGAGTGAGGAGAGAGTGAGTGATTGGGAGAGAGGGCAGGCGGTGAGAGGGCGGGTAGCCGCGGAGGGCGCAGAGAGGTGTGCAAACTCGCTTCTCTCTCGCTGTTTCAGCATCCCGTGCACAGTACTCTGTTTGCCCAGCTTGCTTGCATCCCTCTATTCCGGACGGACGGTCCGCTGCCACATCCCATCCTCATCCCACACCTACACTACTCATTTACATTCTCCGGTACTTATATTGATTCTCCAATTCATGTTGTCATCTTTCGTGCTTTTGAGCGATTCGTGACTTGGTACTTGAAATGCATTTCTGAATATCTTTCTGAGATTTGTGAAATTACCAATCCTGTATTACCAATCCTCCACTGGCATTTTCACATTCATCTACCGTATCCTCTTGTGCACTGTGTCTTTGCTTCTCGTTATCCTTCGTTCTTTCTTCGTCCTTTGCAAGCTATCCTCCCTCTAGCCATATCCCTCTCCCACAGTGCACTCCCCATTCTTTTTGGCTGAATAGGTAATGGCGACGGATCGAGTTTCGCGCTCGCGTTTCTCCTCCTCCTCCTTCTCCTCCTTCTCCTTCTACTTCTCCGCCTGCTCCCACACTGCTCCACTCGATCAGCCAACAACTCAAATAGAGTGCTGACAGTGTCAGCAAAATGCGAAATCTCGGCCGCACCTTTGATCGCACTCAATTAGCTTTTTCTCCATTTGCTCTGCTACTCGAGTGTCGATCGGAGATCATGTTTGAGTGGATCGTCTCCTCTCCCCCTCCCTCTCGCTCTCTTTTCGTGAACGCCTGATCGCATAATCTGCCAGGTGAGCTCTCGGTGGCTGGCAGGGTTGGCTCTCGAATTTCCCCTCTCTTCCAATCAACTGATGACGCTGTGTGGTTGTGTGTGTGTGTGGGTATCCGCTTTCATCCGAGGCGGATTCTGTTGCGCGCCCGTCGGCGGAGGCCAAAGAAGGACCCCCACCACGTAATTGCCCATTCCTTTCTCCATTCCCCAAAGTTCATGCATTCGTGTTTTCCTAGGAACAGGCTGTGATTGTGAGCATACAGTATGCTGACAGAGTTCCCAGACCGCAGTCCAGTAGTCTTCATATTCATACGTCGACTTTGCTGAACGGCGAACGGCGGGCATGTTCTCTCCCTCTCCTCTCTGTTACCCTGGTCACTCTTCCCGTTTTCCCATCCAGCTGAGCCCTTTGGGGACATGCAATGACCATTCAATGGGGGGATATGCTGAGTGGACACATGCCCAACAAACGCCTTCCAGAGAACGCCCGCTATTCTGCATACATTAGCCATTTCATTCCGCGCACATCCTCTCTGTTATTACTGGTTCATGCGAGTATTCCCCGGGGTTCTATCTGTTCTCTGCTGTCAGCATGCCAGTCTATTTTCGAGTCCATTGCATTCTTGCACCCTGTTCCTCTGTTATGCTCAGCGTCACCCCTCTGCTCTTCCCGTTTTGTCTCTCCCCTTCACTGTCACGCGAGGCGGCACTACATTTTACTGCTTCGTTATGCAGTAATGAGTGGGATGAGCATGCCCTTCTTTCCGATTCTATCCAATTCCATGCCCACGTCATTTCGTCACCTCCTGTGCACCTGATCAAAGGGCTTCTGTGTACCGTCTCGTCTCGATTTCCCAATCGCATAAAAAACGAGCAAACACGGATGCTCCTTTTCGTTGCGATTTACATAACAGGTAGAGGGAGGAGGGCGCAGACTGGCAGAGAGATGGTCCGGATCGCTATCAGCCAATCAGCGCTCGCTTCCGGTCCGCGTTTGCGTCTCTTCCTTCCACTCACTCTCTCGAACCTCTTACTCCCTCATGGTTTGAACGCCGGCGCTTCTCTCGTTTTGAAAAAGAGTGAATGCGAGTCGAGCACCTATTGATTGATTGTTTCCGTGTTGTATTGATTGACCGTTCCTTGTTCCATTGACTGTTTCAGAGTGAAGCAGTTGCCATGCGGCTCGCCGTTGCGCTACTCGCAGCAGCCGTCGCTGTCAGGTGAGTAAACACGTAAACACCTATAAACAACCATGTAAACAAGTATCCCACCGTGTTCAGCGCCTTCACCGTGCACCAGCACTCTCAGCAGAGGGACTGCGTCGAGCTGCAGTGTCCAGCGGCCGCCTTCGAGAACGGAAACAGACGGTGCGTGCTCTCACCCAGACAGTTCTCCTTCCATATCACCCTTTCAAACTACGCTCCCCTATATGGCAACCTGATCATGGAGTTTTGAACTCTAGCGGATCGCATCCGTGTCTTTTTCGTGACTATCAAATTACCCGCGTGCAAACTTTTCGGATTCCGGCCCATTTTTATCGGGTAGTAGTTGAGTGTAGACCGCTTTTCGACTCATCGAATCTCACATGTGTGATGACTTGAAGAGGGGTGTTTGAAAGAGATCAATTCGCATAGCAGAGTGGAATCCATTGCATTCCCTTCTTCTATTTGCTTGACCTCGGAGTGAGAGAGAGGAAAAGAGTGCGTGGGTGAAACGTAATGGGCAGCAGGCAGTACTGAAATCAGCCACAGAGAGCAAATACAAAGTGCGAGCGCTGCATTCCACTGATCAGTTGATCAGTATTCTGTGAAATAATGGACTATAAACAAAAAAAACAAAAGTATGAAAACTCACGTTGCAGTTTGATCAACGAGGAGTCTCTGGCTTCGGAGGAGTGCCGCGATTGCTCACAATGCACCAGCAACGGATACAGGTTGGTATAGTGATGGGTTCTCCAAGTCTCTACAACGACATCAGATGGCCGAGTGGTCTAAATACGCACTAGTCAGGATGTACCGATTCTGGACAAATGATTGATTGAACGCCATGCCTTTCAGTATCTGTCTGCGTCCGCGTCCGTCGCGCGCGCTGCGTCTCTCCGGATGCAGCTGTGCGCACGCTGTGCCCGCCAACTGCCATCCAGACACGACCAGGACATCCCATCCCGCAAACATCACCATGACCGTGTACCAGGTCTGCTACACCAGTGGTGAGTGCGTCGAAACGATAGCTGCATCCTCATTCAGTTTTTGAGGAAGAGTATGGTGTATGGCAAGGCAAGGGAGTATGTGAGTGTTGTTTCAGCGCTGCAAGCCCCGCCGCGTCCTCTGGCTGTCAACGAGAACAGTTCCGTCATAGCCACCGTCGAGGCGTTCTGGGAGGTACGAATGAACTGTAACACCATGTCCATGACATCATTCTACGTGATCACATTGACTTTTCAGGAGCCTTACTGGCGCGAGTTGCAGCTCGAGAACCTCTTCCTTCACTATGACTTCAACATTGAGGTAAAAGACTCCTCTCTCTCTCCCCCTCTCTATCTCTCTCTGTCTCTGTCTGTCTCTGTCTCTCTCTCTCTCTCTCTCTCTCTCTCACACTCACTCCCTCCCTTGCAGAAGCCGAATGAGTGTGAGGGTGAGGTGATCACCACCGAGAGCCCCGAGCCCAGCCATCTGTGCACCAACAAGGTCGCCGTCGACATGAAGACAGAGAAGGCCGAGCCGGCAGACACAGAGGCAAGCGAGCAATCGATAAGCAGGCCAATAAATCGATACCCCGTTCAGTACGAGTACGACGACGACCTGCCGCCGGAGGTGATGTTCGATCGGGAGGTGTTCGGACGAGCCAAGAACGCCAAGCTGTACTACAAGGTACGAAACACCTTCTTCGACGTTTATGTCTTCTATGACGTCACTTCAGGTTGACGTTCGTCGTCCGAGGCAGCTGACAGGGGACAAGAGGGGCGATCCGTTCAGAGACATCTCCACGCCCATCGAGTCGGAGGTGGGGAGAGAGGGAGGAAGAAAGAGAGAGAGAGAGAGAGAGAGAGAGAGAGAGAGAGAGAGAGGGAAGGAGGGAGAGAGGGGAGAGAGAGTAATGGTAAAATGGAGGTTGATGTTTCAGGTGCTGAACTTCGACCTGAAGCCCGAGGTGTACTTGCCCCACTCTGCGCTGCCCAAGCCAGCCGGTCAGTCAATTCATATCAGCATATCATCATATTTATTTTTCTCAACTATATTGACATTGCCTTTCATTCGCTCTTTGCTCTCTGCTCTAATAAACTAGAGCAGGGTCATCTTCGGTGCTTCATTCTATACACAATGTAACACGATATGTTTCTATCCTGTAATAGAGATGTACATTCCAAGTTAGATAAGCCACTTTACTACCTCCTTGTTCTTATTCTCTAACGTCAGTATACATGGATGTCATTTGATCTGGAACTCTGATGCACATCAGTTGAACAACAAAACATTCAACTCTTTCTTTTGCAGACGACACGTCAGCTCAGTTGGATGAGGAAGAGGAGGAGGTGGGAGAGAGCGAGGAGACGTCCTCCGAACACCGACCCGGCACGGACTTCTTCGAGGAAGACGTACCTGACACCGAGGAGGAGAAGGAGCTGGAGAAGGAGGAGGAGGAGCTGGCAGAGAAGGCCGCTGAGAAGGAGAAGGAGGAGGAGAAGGAGGAGGTCACCACGGTCAAGGCAACTACTGAGGCTGCCAAGAAGGAGGAGAAGGAGAAGAATGAGGAGGAGAAGGAGGAGAAGGAGGATGAGGAGGTGGAGGAGGCGACTTCAGAGGATAAGGCAGAGAAGGAGCGAGAGGAGAAGGAGGCGGCAGAGGCGAAAGAGAAGGAGACAGCTGGTGAAGAGGAGGAGGAAGAGGAGGAGAAGGAGGTATGCGCTAAAGAAAAGTAATTTCCATCCTTAGAATTTCCAGGGTACGAGTGAGGAGGAGAAGAATGGGGAGGAGGAGGCTGAGGAGAAGGCGGAGAAGGACAGTGAGGAGGATGAGGAGAAGGAGAAGGAGAAGGAGAAGGAGAAGGAGAAGGAAGAGGAAGAGGTAAGGAAGAGTAGGGAGTTTCTGTACTTTATGAATGAAAATGTTAAATACGCATTTTGTAGGATAAGGAGAAGGCTGATTCTTCGGAGAAGACTGAGGAGCAGGACAAGGAGGATGAGGAGGAGAAGGAGGAGAAGTCTGCTGAGACGGAGGAGGAGCGTTCCAATGATGTGGAGGAGGAGAAGGAGGAGGTATGTGAAACATATCCTAATAATCCAATTTCACATTTACAGAATGATGACGAGAAGGCTGATGATGAGGAGACGGAGGAGAAGGAGGAGAAGGAGGAGGAGAAGGAGGAGGAGGAGGAGGGCTCGGGCGACGAGGAGGAGGACTTGCTCTCCCGGCTGACCAACGACCGCTACCACTTGTCTCGCGTGGTGTTCATCGCCACCATCAGCGTCTCCCTTCTCCTCATCTGCTGTGTCTGCGCATACAGGAAGAAGATGTGCTGCTACAAGTGTTGCGACGAGGTTCGTTCACTTGTTTACTGTTTTGTTTGCTTGTTTACTGACTGTTGTGCCTGCAGGAGCCAGTGAAGACGACCACGCAGGGCTACCGCTATGAGATGGCTGGCCAGGCAGACAACCAGCTAGTGAGTGAGCAGCCGGAGCGCCAGAGGCTCACCCAATGAGCGGTCGAGTCTCGCCCCGATCAGCCAATCACCGCGTCCCCGAGCATATCTAACCACGCCCCTCCCCCTACTGCATACGGTTCTCGTTTCACGTAATATAGCTGTTCGTTTCTGTCTCTTCTATTGCTGAGCGCCTGCTAGTCAGACATCCCCCACTATTGATTGATTACAATTGATAACACCTACCCGAGTGCGTGTGAGTATCACTTACACTTTCCCTTTTCTCTTCTCCTTCTATTCTCTTTTCTGGCACTGTGTTGTCTCAACAATATCAACTGAGTGAGTTCATCAACCATCAACCCATCCTGAAAGCTGCAATCCTGAGATACCATGAGATTATCTATATCATACGTTCTTCCTTACGCATTTTGGATATGTGACACATTTTCGTTTCACCACCCACCCACTTTGTATATGTCTGTCTTATCCCTCCGCGTTTGTCAGTATTCACTACTGCGATCGATAAAAGCGTTTATGAATTGTTGCGAGTGGCATTGTTGAGACAACACGCATAACCAAATGTGCACTGTAACCTTTTCCGTAACCTCAAACTTATGTACTGTCAAATGTTTTAAAATAAAAACAGATATGTTTCAACGATACATATACATGTGGCCTCCTCTAGGTGATGCCTCCCAACGTCAAATGTGGAGTGCCCCTCTCTGTTCCGTCCGATAAGAAGAAGGACGAGGAGAAAGAAGGCCTTCTGAATGCATCCGACGACAATCCTACCGACCTCGTCAGGCAGTACAAGTAGGTTACTCTAGTAGTCATAATACACAGAAAACGCACCGTGAGTTTTCTGTGAGTTGCGAGAGTGTGCATACCACGACCAGTAATCGGAACATGCGAAGTCATTCCAAAGTGTGTATTGATGCAGTGATATTCTCACCCGATGTGAGTCGTTGGATCCAGCCAAGGTGGAGTCGATTGGGCAGCTAGGAGAGGGAAAGGTGTGTGTGTGTGTGTGTGTGTGTGTGTGTGTGTGTGTGTGTGTGTGTGTGTGTGTGTGTGTGTGTGTGTGTGTGTGTGTGTGTGTGTGTGTGTGTGTGTGTGTGTGTGTGTGTGTGTGTGTGTGTGTGTGTGTGTGTGTGTGTGTGTGTGTGTGTGTGTGTGTGTGTGTGTGTGTGTGTGTGTGTGTGTGTGTGTGTGTGTGTGTGTGTGTGTGTGTGTGTGTGTGTGTGTGTGTGTGTGTGTGTGTGTGTGTGTGTGTGTGTGTGTGTGTGTGTGTGTGTGTGTGTGTGTGTGTGTGTGTGTGTGTGTGTGTGTGTGTGTGTGTGTGTGTGTGTGTGTGTGTGTGTGTGTGTGTGTGTGTGTGTGTGTGTGTGTGTGTGTGTGTGTGTGTGTGTGTGTGTGTGTGTGTGTGTGTGTGTGTGTGTGTGTGTGTGTGTGTGTGTGTGTGTGTGTGTGTGAGAGAGAGAGAGAGAGAGAGAGATTTTCCTCTCCAGTTCGGTTCTATCCACGCCGCCCTCCTCCACTCTCACTCCCGCGACGCGCAGGCGAGAGACGTCTGTGTCAGCACGGTCCGAGGTCAGTCATTTCCCCTTACAAGGCTTTACAGTTTCTATAGCAGAATACATGTTCGATATGTAATAGGTATGCCTGTGTGTTGCAGACCCGTCTCACTTCCCTCCGTCCACTCTGCGCGCCCTTCTTCCCCTCCTCGCAGACTCCGCCACCGCCTCCTTACACCCAAACATCGTCGGACTGCGGGGAGTCGCCGCCAAACAAGGTCGGCGAGCCAAATCGAGAGAGAGAAAGAAAGAGAGAGAGAGAGAGAGAGAGTCATGTTCCTTCTGTTCAGACGGCATCCTGCTGGTGTTCGATCAGTGGACGCAGCCCGATCTGCGAGGGGTGTTGAGGGAGAGCAGGTGGGACATATGCTTCATCGACTGCTGAAACGAACAACACTGATGTGATAACCGACTTGGTTGCAGGTGTGCCCGCTTCGGTCAGCCGCAGTTCCGCTCGGCCTCGTTCCTCTCCGCGCAGAGGCTGTTCAACATCATGATCGGTATGCTTCCACGTTACGAACTACACAGTCCATATCCATACAATCATCTATATGTTCATCTCTCGGTGTCTCTCAGGAGTGTGCAGTGGCACGGGCCATCTGCTGTCTCGCGGCGTCTACCACACCCATCTCGCAGCATGCAACGTTATCGTCGGCGAGAGGGGACAGGTAGAGTTACCTGTTTAGTTTCGGAATTTTCTTGGAATCTTATTTGCAGGTGAAGATCGGCAGCTTCGGAATGGTGGAGCAGACAGCGTGCAAGAACAAGGAACACGAGGCGGTGAGCATAAAAAATCATAGATAATGATATATGCGACACTCCCTTGAAATTTCGATAGGGTATGATTTAGGGTAGTTTGCAGCGTCCGTCTGCTATTCGGTGGCAGTCCCCCGAGACCGTCCCCTCCTCCGAGCCAGAACACACTCCCAACCGGTGCGACCTTATCCACTTCGCTACAATTGCAATCCACTCGCATCCATTCCAGCGAGTCGACCCTCTGGTCACTGGGCGTGCTTCTCTGGGAGATCGCCACTCTCGGCGGCACGCCATTCTCCGAGGTGGGCGGGGCGTGAGGGGGCGGGGCCAACTGAAGATTGCAGGTGCGGGACGCGGACGAGTTCTGCACGCGTCTGCGTGAGAAGCGGGTGCAGCTGCACACTCCGGCCTACGTGGGGGAGGCGCTGTGAGTGGCTGTCCCTCTCCTCGCATGTCTTCTCCCTTGCAGGACTGCCCTGATCGCGTCTCTGTGTGCGTACGAGCCGTCTGCCCGCACGGCGGCCGCGTCAGCAGTGAGACGACTCGAGTGCCTCGCCGCAGATGCGGAGGTGGGAGGGGAAGTGCAACATGCGATGACATGACAGTGCTTCAGAACCACGTTGACCTGTCTCTGGACGAGGCTCTTCCGTTCGCGTACGCACCCATAGTGCCCCAGCTGGAGCAGACACAGTCCAGGGTCTGAACAACCAAGCATCTGCTTACATACCAGTACCGTACTCTATACCGTACACCATCCAAAGATTCTTCAAGATACCAAAATAGTGATGACATTGTTGTTGATGTTCCCGGTGTTGTTCTCTTTCTTTCTTCCATGCTCGTCTTTGCGTAGTCTCCTCCTGCTCAATAGTTTTCCTCTGTCATGAAAACATTGTCCGCCTGTGGTCAAGCTCAATTGATGTAATAATGCAGTGTCTAATCATAATATTATGTAAACTCTCAACACATGACTGCAATAAAATCTTTAGTATTTCATAGTACAGAGATTATGATTCAAAACGAGAAAAGAAACGAGAAAAGTTCAAGTTATCAGTATCACGCACACACCACACCACCAGGGGGAATACAACATATCTGTCTACATGCGAAAGTGATAGAAGTTCGAGGTTACAGGTAATCCTAGAACACCACAATATACATAAGATTGGCCGCAATCACCCTCACACACGGAAGCGTACACTGTAAGACCTATGGAAATGAAAGAATCTCACACATATGCAAATCTCGCCTCCACGTTTCACAGCAGTCCTAGTCTATCCATCTCTTGTTCGAGTGACTTCAACGCCTCCTCCAAACTCGACACCTCATCCATCCGACCCGCCTCCGCCGCCTGTCGGAGGAAGCTGAAAGGAACACCATGAGAGAGAGAGAGAAAGAAAGAAAGAGAGAGAGAGAGAGAGAGAGAGAGAGAGAAAAAGGGGGGGGGGTTGCTGACCCCTTGAGGTTGTCCCTCTGTTCTGTGAGTGGGTGTAGTCTCTCCTGCTCGTCTAGGAATGGGTTGTGTGCTACCGTCTGCTGTGCCGTCCATCCCCCATCCCCCGACGCTGCCGCGCGCCGCTCCGAAAGAGTCACACGGGGCTGGAATGGAGATGGCATTGAGTGGATACGCGGAGTCCCTCCCACCATTCCTCCCCTGCTGGGACTGGCAGAGTTGTGGCGCGCACTCAGGCCACTCACAGACGGAGACGACGACGACGCCTCAAACACGTCTTTCTCTCCTGTCCCCACCTATCTCTCTAACATCTCTCTCTCTCTTTCTCTCTCTTTCTTCCCCCACCTTGATGCGTCCCTCGTTCCGGGCCCTCGCCTCCTCCACTTGTCTCGCTATCCTCTTCTTGTTCTCATCCACTCTCTCCTCGTATTCACACTGCGATGGAAGAGACGGCATCGCGCACACCGCACCCTACAATCCAAAAAAAGGTGTTTTGTTGAAATACACTATTATTTCACAGGCACGAGAAATAAGGTCAAGCTACAGCTCTGCGCGTACCTGTAGTGCCTGCAGGGCTACGACGCGAACATTGCGCCGCAGCTGCTGTTCCTTGGGGCCGAGAGAGGAGTCGTCGGCAGCGATACGCTTGCTGCAATCCATCCATCCATCCATCCCCCTCCCCTCACTCCTCCCTCACCTCAGCTCGTCAATCTCCCTCTGCTTGTGGGCGATCCGCGACCGCAGCTCCTCCGCCGCCTTCAGCGTATACATCGTCTCGCCCTCGCTGCAACACATCACACGTTAGCCTAGCCCCGTCCACCGCTTATTCATTTGAATGCTCGGATCGGCCGACTTTCTCCGTCCTTCTCCCATCATTCCCTCTCCGTCCCCCATTGGCGAGTCGATCCCGTCCAAACCCGACTCACTCCAGACTCTGTGCCATGCGCGCGTATCCGGGCACGAGTTTCTCCAACTCGTCCACCTTCGACGACAGCGTCTCGTACAGGGCCACCTGAAATACATGACGTCACATCATGCCTGGTTACCTCCGACTTACCACTGCGGGTGGATTCCTCTGTTCCATCATGGCGACCCGCCTCTCCAGCAGGTGCACGCACTGCGAGCACACCCGGAGACGCTCGTCCGCGTCCTGCAGTCGGTGAAGCACGTGTGGAACACACCATGAGACACAGAGAAAGTGCGAGTGAAGTTACACCAACCACCACCCACAACCACCACTTGACATCACATGCGCCTACGCCGTCTACCCTAACCTGCTGGAGGAGACTGCCCAAACTGACTTCGTCCCTGCCGCTC
This sequence comes from Rhabditoides inermis, assembly GCA_963966185.1. Classification (NCBI taxonomy): domain Eukaryota; kingdom Metazoa; phylum Nematoda; class Chromadorea; order Rhabditida; family Rhabditidae; genus Rhabditoides; species Rhabditoides inermis. Next base: position 707,803 of record CAWZYM010000231.1, on the reverse strand, counting down.
GCCCCGTCCCGGCTGCCCGCCCTCTGCACGAGAGACAGCATCTTGCCTGCGCTGCGCTGCGCCACGCCCGCCAGTCTCTCCCCCGCCCGACCCATCGACAGACGACCGCCGGAATGCTGCGACACCCCGTCCTCGCCGTCGCCCGGCGAGTCGCCTGCAAAACAGGAATAAACACATCAATCAATACAATATCACTCACCTGCCGCGAGACTGGCCTCCATGGCCGCGGCCATCGCGGGATTGGTGAGCTTCCGGGCGGAGAGGAAGGAGAGGAAGCGGGAGCACGACTGACAGATCACACGGCCACACAATCTGGACAAGTACAATGAAAACAGAAACGTTATGGACTGCGCACCTGCAGTGGTGTCTCCTTCGAATGAGCGAGAACTCGGAGCCGCACGATCGACAGCAGGGGGACTCCGAGTCCGCCGACCACGGAACCACGTCCCGCTCGAACGCTGCCACACACTCATAACTCACACATTTCAACATCAACCCCAATTTTTCAACATGTGTTCCCATACATCGATTCCCCACCTTTCCTCTTGCTGACATCGTCGGGACAGTGGTTGATGAGCCTGTCCAGTCGCAGGATGTACATGTTGGTCTTGGTCGCCTGCTCGTCCACTGTCGCCGCCCGCGCATCCACGAACACTGGGGTCAGACAACGGCGCACACCTCGACATGCAATCAATAAAGAATGCCACAACAACAGTGTAAAAAAGGTGATGTGCCTCACCGATGACAGGTCTGGGCGGCGGCAGTCTGTGTTGTTGTGGGTGTGGGGGCCGGGCGCGCGGTCTCTCGGCCGAAGACGACCGACCCTCTCCTCCCGCCCTCCCATCCCCACCACCACCACGCTCCAGGCCCGGCACCGAGATCGAACCTCAAATACAACACAATCAACAACAACAACAACAACAACAACAACAACAACAACAACAACAACAACAACAACAACAACAACAACAACCACAACAACAACAACAACAACAACAACAACAGCAACAACAACAACAACAACAACCCACTTATATCGATGCCGAGTCGTGTCGCGTCCAACTTGCCAATATCGAGGTTTTTGATGCTGCGCTTCGCCTTGTCGAAGAAACCTGAAATCGTGATATTTAGTAGCAGTCGTAGCTTCGATATATCGAGAAAAACAAAACAACGAGATAGTGTTACCCTTGAACTGTTCGAGTACGTCTCCGTCCGTCTCGGGGTGCGCGCGCTGCACATGCTCAACCAGCTCCGCAGGTTCACTGTGCTCCTGCACAAGCAAGCAATCAATCAATAAGTCAACTAGAAGAGCAATCATCCAAACAATCAGCTCACCTGGTAGCAGAACGGACACAGGAATCCCTGCCTGATATCAGAAGAATTGTCCATTCTCGCCTCTCCTCATACGCGCATCTCCTCGAACCTACATACAAATACTACACGTTACAAATACAAACTACAAGGAATCGACAGAATGAGTGTAGTTTCCCGCCTATTCTCTCACTGCCCGATCGATACAGTGAGTGCGAGGGAGCGAGAGAGCGCGCAGTGGAAAGGACAGTGAAATGCACCCATCCAATTGCAACCGAAAACCACAATAAAAAGGAGGGAGAGGGAGATAGACTGGGGTCTGGCCGCGGAACCAATGCATTTTCAACACATCCCTTTCATCAATATCATATGTTTATCGGTAACATATTCATGGAATTATTAATATTTCAAATGTATATATGTGAATATCATCTTATAAATGACCATATACAAAAAGTATAAATGAAAGTGTGGTAAATTCTTGAGTATAGCGCTGTCATCACAAAAACAATTTCACACAAAACAACTCTGGGATTAACAAAGTATACAAATGCGATGAAACGAGTGAGAACCCGTTTGTGATTATGAACATTCAACATTGGTGGATCGGAATCCACCCCAGCCCGCCACTCTCGCAGCAGCCAACATAAACAATCGATAGATGGGGAGTGACGTCATACTACAGTACTCCTCTCTCCCTTCTCTCATCTACTGCATGAGTATCTCGTCGATGATCTCGTCGTAGTCTCCCAGTTCGAAGACTCGAACGAGATGCAGGTTCTCCTGCGTTTTCTCGCAAGTAGACTGAAAGGAAACAGCATGAATCACAAATTATAGTTCGTGATACTGAGAGTTTGAAGCACTGCTACCCATTTCGTGGCAAAGAATGAGCATTTAGAAAAAGAAGACAAAGCGCTTATTCATCTCACCCCTCGTATCAACAACTCATCACATAACAAATGCACGAAACAGCTTGCGAAAGAAACCGAAATGTGTCTCACCTGAATGGAGGGAAGGAGAAGCATGGTGTTGCCGACACGCTGACTCGCATCCTCAAAGCATCCAGTCAACAAAGAACTCATACAAACAGTCTACGGTATATCTCATACCTGCACATCATTGGCGGAATAGTAGGAGAACCAGTCCCTGTACACCCTATCCCGAGCCTCCTTCACCACACGACGAGTCGACTCCGACAGGGGAGACGCGGCTGCAGTCAATCGATACAACCAATCAATCAATAATCGATACGTACCAGGGTCGAAGAGGAGGATGGCGACGAGGGCGCAGAACTCCACGTCCGTCATCCCTCCGTGGAACATGGCTCCACTGATATCCTGCAGACCCTCTGCAATCACATACCAGTTAATCACACACAAACTATTCATTCACTGTTTGCAGTATCTCTGACATCCCTGCTAGGCACAACACATGCTGAGATACGAGAAAAGACCAGACAATGATAGTTGTGGTTGTAGTGCAGCACTCTCACATCATTCTCTTATACATTTCAGACTTCTACTGCGACATAACTGTCAACATGTACTCGTGCTCCTCCGAAATACAGCTACAATTATTATAGTTTTATAGTTACAACAAAATTTGAGAGGGAGAGAGCACTTTCACCCACAATCATGAAAACATTGACAATTGAGAGGGAGAGCAAGAGCGTGAATACACTGGTCCGAAATAGTACACTATAGAGACACGTTACTGTATTCCTTGCTACAACCTATAACTTGAATATGCAACAAAAAGAACGGTATATCAGTTAACGGTGACGAAACCAAGAAAGGAGAGGTGAAGAGGAGAGTGCATAACATATCATAAGATATACAAAAATGTCATCGATAGCTACCGTATCCCTTGAAAATGCAAGCTTTACCTTTGAGTGGATGGATGAATAGTTTCTTGAGCGTGGGCATATCCATTTGCGAGAGCTGCGTGTCGCCTCAACGAGTACAGTAATCCCGGATCCCACGTATCGGATTACATCCTAGCAACTAGCAACTACTAGCCAATCGCTAGTGAGTGCCATCTAGTACTAGGCACATCCCCTTTACCGTACCCACCCACACTCACTCATCTCTGGCTCTCCGTTGAGATCAAAATATGTGTTGTCAACGTGGATGATTCTGTTCGAGTGAAGACCACCGCCCTACAAACATGCATACTGTAGTACTGTAGAAGAGAGCACGTAGACAGCGACAGCTGCTCCAACTACATTCAAATGCAGCTTGTTATTGTAGGCAGTGCCATAGAACAACATTTGAAGTGAAACCACAAAGCACCCTCTCTCTCTCTCTCTCCTCTCTCTCTCTCTCTCTCTCTCTCTCTCTCTCTCTCTCACCTTCATCGTATTATAATACTTCTCCAAAATCGAATACGATACAGAGACGTGCTTGAAGAGTACAATCTGAAAAACAACAAATATCAACCAATTCGGCACTAACAATAAATGTGAAAAGGCTATAATAAACAATTATCGAAAATGACACGGGAAACATAAAGGGGAATGAAAAAATTACCTTGTCATCTAGCTTGAACTTGGTGAAAGGGACGATCGAATTGATGAAATCCAGGATCAGCCCCAACTCCACTCGGAAACGAGACTTCAACACCGGATCGAAAAAGCGCACCTTGCGAGGCTTCTACAAACATTTTTTTCCAAACAATAATGTGAAGAAAACATTTGTCAATGGCACAAGGGGTACAAGTTGCAGTAGAACGACTCCAGAAAATCATCAATAAATACGGTAAACATGAATGAACACAAACACTCCATACCGGGTTTCCGCAGCCCAACAGGTCCCTGAGCTTGTTGGGACAGTAGATGAGCCGTCTCCTCTCGGTGAGCCCGCGATACGCAACCACCATCTGGGCGATAATGTTGCGAGTCGGGTCGTACGGACCGGCAGAGGCTGCAACTACCCACGTCAACCACCCTTCCCTCTTCCCCTACCATACAAGCCTCCTCTGGAGCAGTCGTCGACCGGGGCAGTGGCGGGGTTCCTTCCGGGGGAAGCGGCGCTCGATGTGGCGGCACTCGAGTCCCCCTCCCCCTCTCCCTCCTCATCCACACACGAGCCATGTCCAGACGACACAGCTGCGCACGCAGACGACACGCCGCCACATACTACCTAAACATACTCTGTTCCCATCACGAATTCACTCTTCACATCACTGAATTTCACATATTTGCGTATAAAACACTTGAAATAGCTCAAACTCACATTCGCATCGACTCCTTCAAAGTCGAGACTCGTGAATCCAGGGTCGCTGTGAGCAGTAGACTAAAACAAACTGGTCAACTTAACCCTATCTATTGTCCCTGTCCACTCGACTCACGCTCTTCTTGCTGACTGCTCCCCCTACCACTGCTCCTCCGACTACTCCCGCCGCCTCCTCCTCCTTCTCCCCCGCTGCTCCCTTGATAACGGGAGTGCGCGAAAAGGCGAGCAATTGCTCCGCGAAAGCGTTCCTGCAAGAGGGTAAACCAATTATGTATTCGTAATTAAGCAGGGTGAAAATCTGCTCTGCTAACCATGTAACCGTTTCTCTTTACTCTTTCCTCCCTCTCATAATCACTTTGTTTTCCACACTCACATGATTACTTATGAGAGGAGGGATACAGTGTAGCTGTAGCTCTAATCTCATTCTTTACTCTCATATCCCTTCTCCCTTCAAACGCTACACTATATCACAGATATTATATAAACATCCGCAATGCACGTGGGGGATATTAAGGCCATGTGCAATCAGAATATCTCCCCTGTACTCCTACAAACCCAGACACCCCACAGACCCACAGTACACAATAACACAAACAAGGAGTACACTTGAAATGGTACAGAAAGTGCCTGTCTACCATAATCGTCTCTCCGACCAACTCTCAGTGCATACAGTCTACAGCTGCGTCCCCATGAGACCGAATTACACGAGTGACTTCCTCATACACTTTTTAATCTACATGCTATAAACATTTCACGGTTGCCATATTTACGGTCAACACACGCACACGCACACGTGCCGCAACAGAGACACACAACGAGACGGCTACTGTCGCCCTCTTCTCCCCATTCCCACACAGACACACATAACAATTATCATCCCTCTCTCCTCTCATTACTCCCTCATCCACAGTACTCGGCGCGTGTCCAGAGTCCCGTATCTAGCCTGCTGCCTCGCTCATTCCCTCACTTCCTTATACAAACATTCAATACATTCGCGGGACACGGATTTGTGCCACATAACGCAGCGTAGTCAAACAATATAGCTAACTACTCTCATCACACACTACAACTATCGACTACTCACGATGTGAGGAGCTGGGCAGTGGGCGAGTTCTTGAGCACTGGATTCAGTGGCTTCTCCAGAGTAGAGCGAGCCAGAGCCGCAAACTCCCTACAACAGAAGATGAAACAATTACAAAAGCCATGTTGCAAAACCAAAAAGAAAACATAACGACTTGCCGTGCAGCAACGCGTTCCTCTCTTCTCTTCTCTTCTCACCTGTTCCTCTGTAGATGGTCGGCGAGTGTCTGTTCGATGCTGGCCACGTTGTGTGAGTGGGGGATGGGGAGGGGGATGGGCGCGCGCACCTCGCACTGCCTCTCCTCCGCCGCCGGGCCAGCCGCCACAGCGACGGTCGGCTGCCGCGACCGCTTGCCCCCGATCACATCCCGGTGCGGCTGCACTGCGTTCGGATCCATACCCACCAGAAGACACTTCTGCAGGCGACACGCACGACAGTAGCACCGCTGCTCTGTAACCACAACAGCCATTAGACGACATGGCTGCAGTTGCGGTGCAGCAGCCTGCACTCACCCTGGTTGATGGGGCAGTTGAGGTGCTCGTCTCCCTCCTTCCTGCACACATACTTCCTCTTCTCTGCTATGGTCCTTCTGAAGAATGCCGAGCAGGCGGCGCATGAGATCGCCCCGAAGTGGAAGCCGGAGGTCAGCGCGTCGCACACCTGCAACCGACATCAAGCACTCGCAACAAAACAATTATTAGTAATTATCCATTAACAACCACACAATTTTCAAACATTCAAACTGTTTCATGATTACGATTTTTATAATTGTCACCAATTAAAACCACAAGGAAACCACTGATCATACTACACTACAATTAATAAGGCGAAGAAATGATTTATATGCTGATGTTCGCAAAAATTGAATTGTATTCCATTCTATGAAGGAACGTTGTAACTATGCGGAATGTAACTATGCGAAGCTTTGCACGTATCAATCAGAGTACATCACGCTCGATAGATTGTTTGTTAGATACGGTGATATAAATACGAACAAAAACATGTCTCACATGGAATCATATTTCAATGAAGCCTTGAGCCTTGATCGCTTGAGCCACGGCGCGGCAAAAGTTTCCGTGGAATCAGTACTGGCGCAATGTCAAGGAGTAATTATCGGATGTTTATCGATCAAGTATCGTCATTGAGCACTAACCTCTAAAGCCAACTGTATCTTCTGGTATTATCCTTAATAATCTTGACCCTCTTATATGTTTCCTACCCCATCTTATTGTGATGCTTTATTCATTTGTGAAGAATCCGGATAAATAGATTTGACTTTGACATCCAATTACGAATTACGAAGATCCCTTGTTTATGATTACAGATTACAGATAATCATTATTTTATCTACCTAAATCGGCTTTAAATAGGCATACTGTAACATGTATGTATAAACGCGCTTTAATTTTCAAAAGTACTTAAAGGATGACTACGGCCAATAAAAATTGGTCCCGCCACGAAGTCCCTGGGACGTCTTTCAAGTAGCAATTTCTCTGTTATTTCAAAAGATATCAAAATGTGTTCAATGGGTCATTGCATTACTTTTAAGAGTTCTTCGAAACTGCGTTGACCGATTTTTGAAAACTTCTTTTTTCAGCTAGTTATAGCCTAACTCCAATATGGACTAAACCTGTATTTTCGGCGATAATTCATTTCCAACAAATTTTCAGAACTTTTCATTTAGTAGGTGTTTCTAGCCATAATGAAAGTCATCTTTTAAAGCAAAAACTATGGCATAAAGAAATGTTGCCCGGATACATCCTTTAAGCCGTACCGTATAAAAAGAAACCCCCTAGGCATCCTTAAAAATATTCTTACATCATTTCACTCCCCGGTAATGAGATTTGGATTATAATCGTACCCCGAGAATGCATGCAACTGCACTCCCCCCCCCCCCTTCTTTGCATTTTCCCACGAACCACGAAAGCTGAAAGTAAATGTCAAAGAGGAAATTATAAGTATAGAATACGGTATCATAATATGCCATCCAAAATGACAAACACCTGTTAGCCAATCCCACTACTGTTAACAGAGGACAGAGGTATGGGCGCACTAACACTAATTACTAATCTAATAATAGCATTTCAAAATCTCATCTTCACTCTTCACACGGCCACACATGATGACACACTCATTTCTCGTGGCGTAAGGCTTAAAGGAACAGTGGCGACTTAGTTCTGCAACTATTTCAGTCTCGAAGGTTGCTCCTCGAAATATTAGTTTGACCCGCTTCACAATTTAGAATAAAGTCGCTGAGCCCAATATGTATTGCGCATCACAAGCGTTCGCGCTCTTTTCAAAAGTGACTTTCATAAATCAGCTGTTTGATCGCTTTGTTTTTCTGTTGTTTGTTGATGTTGGATGATTTGTTTATCAAGTCGCTTTCTTATTGGGCTCAAATGTGGAAAGTACTTCGTACTGTTTCAAGACGTAGAGTGTTTCGAAACGTTCGAAACTGGAGTTTGTCGTGATCGCGTCATTTTTCGTTGATTTGTTTTTTTTTTTATTTGTGTGTTGTTCAGAAGCTGCAAATGGACAGACTGTTCATCTATTCACTGTCAAGAACCATATTCACATCGTGACTAGGTATGTGAGCGTTGAAATATATTCCATCAGCTGTTGTTGTTGTTGTTGTTGTTGTTGAAACTTGTTATTGTTGAAATTGTGTTTTAGCAATGTGTTTTATCTATCCTGTACTGCATATTTTCAAGTAATTGTGACCTGATCGAATTGCAGCTGTGACTCGTCGCCGTCGATGTAGGACACGAAAAGTGCGCGGGGCTAGCTGCGTCGGCCGGCCGGGCCGCGCGGGCTCGCGGCTCATCCAATTCCAATACGCCCGAATAGCTACGTGAGTTATGTCTTAATCTTTATGTATTTAGTTTGGTTTGTTATGTATTTCATTAAAACATCGTATTATTCATATTGTACAACCCTTCAATGATTGATTCAGATATGACGCATCCGTCGACTGCACCAAGTTCGAACTCGTCGCCGCGGATACAACTGTAAAGTGAGTGTTTGAAAAAATGTAACTCAATTACCACTTTCTTATATTGGTGCAGGCGGAGCTTCTGTTATTGTCTCCCTGGATCGTAATGAAGCTCTCGGACCCGGCAAGCCGGCACATTTCGGGAGGCCATTTTGAGCAGCGTCGAGCGGGGAAAGGTACGATGAAGCGTATAGTAGGGTCTAGGGTCAGTTCCCGTTGTAGTGTTGATCGCTTAAACCCCATGTTCATCTTACCCTTGTCACCATAGCTTGTTCACTTTCTATCCTTTCCCTGCAACATGTTTTCAGCCGGTTGGAGCTGCTCCTGGAGTGATAGCTGAGTCGCGCCTCTGGCTGGAACTGCCCGATCCACCACCTCCCCCCGTGTTTGCTTTCTTACTATTCCTTGTTAATAATGGTGATGCTTGAAAGCATAAACAACAAACACATCTCCATGAAAAAATCGTGTGCTTTAAAACATTTGATTATATGTTTCGTCATGTTTACGATAAAACATATTTTATTTGGTATATTGTTTGTATTCGTTGGATTGTATTGTGTTTGTGTTTGTTGGAATATATCGTGTTTGTTGGCATGATTCCGTTTGTTCTATCGAGTAAGTCAGTAGGCGCGATAGAGTCAAAGTGCAGACAGCAAGAGTGAGTAGGATTTCTATTATACTGTTGATCGCTCGAACCCTATGTTCATCTCGCCCTTGTTGGTGAGCAACATCTTGCAGCTTGCAATTAATCTGTGTTTAGCTTTTTAACCACTCACACAAATAGTTGACCCAAATGAGATTTTAGAGCGATTATGCTCCGGCGCCAATCACTTTTCATATGTCTGGCCGGTCTCTTCTTTTCTCTAACCTATTTCGTCGGACCTGCGCTCTCTCACGTAGCGTGCACATCTCGTTAAAAAAGCCCGTATAGCTCTCGTGAACGCGTATTACCACTCACGCAAGAAAAAAAAATTGCCGTAGAGAGGACTCGAACCGGCGAGGCATGTGCCATAACGGCGCACACACACATTGAGCCACGTTGCAAGTTAACGAACTTCGTTCTTCTGGGCTTATGCCTTCTCTCGCAAATTTTGCAGTATTGAAGCGTTCCACGGAATGAAAGTCGTGGAAGGACCAATTTTGAGTTTGAAAAAATGTTGCAACAGCGAGTTGCAACATTTGAAAGCAAAGGAGAATTATCGTTCTTTTTCACAACTTGATTAACTTTTGGGTTAAAACTATTTATAAAGTACCAAAAGTTCAAAATAAGCCGCCACTGTACCTTTAATGCATGATTACTTACAGTTGCAGAAAAGTGAGTAAAATACTATTCAATCATTGGCTCGCTCAAACGATCAAGGCTAGTCACAAGGTTTCAAGAAATGTCTTGTGAAATAACCTGTTACCGAGTACAAAAAGGCTTAGATAAACATTGACCGGTCAGAGTGCGCCTAAGCCTTTCCAGTATCCACTATCCACGTGTTATGCCTGCTTCCAGGAATAGTTAGATCAACACAAGATATACAGGGTTGTTCTATTTTTCATTATCCACTATGCCAGTGAATCTCGTTCACTTTCCGCTCTGGTTCATCGTGGAGGTCCACCTCCAAGCATGTATCTAGTACCCCTTAGCTACTATCACAACTGATATCTGAAAAATGTTCCACACAGACAGAGACAGACAAACACATTTTGTTTTCTCTATAATATTTTTCGTCACCCATGCATTCCGGCGCGGCCACTAACGCGCTACAATATACATTTTACACTCTACACACACGTAGACTAGAATAAATGTGCGCTCGTGGATGAGATGTATGCATTTACTTACACCCCCCATACTAGTACGAGAGCAAGCTAATGTGAGAGAGTGTCTCAGTCTGATCATCTTATACTCTTGTTATTTCACTTCTCTCTCCCTGTTCCGCACTGCTCCTTTTCCTAGCATACTGCTCACTCCTGACATGCTCTCTTTCTCGCACATGCTTACCATGCAGTTCTGCTGGACGATCGAGTCGCGGTCTCGCTTGATCACCTTGACGGGCGCTCGCATCTGCTCCCCTCCTCCCACTCCCACTCCTCCACTCGATCCAGCCAGCATCGAGCCGGCCAGAACAGACTTCATCTCGGAAGAACCCTACAACAACACTAGTAAAGAAACAACAACAAAACATGCATGCAAAAAGAGCGCAATACAAAAGTGGGCGGGAAGGGATTTGCTTTGCAGATGTGCATATGTGCACCTTGCCGGGGGCGCGGCTCAGTGGATAGAGCGTTCGTCTCTCAATCTCACGGTCGCTGGTTCGATCCCCCTCGGAGTCAACCATTCTTGCGAAATTCACCAAGCCCCTGTGGTGTGACAATCCACTCTCATGGCAGCCAGAAGGCGTCACAGCACCATCTACGGACTCAAGAACGGAATTCAAGACGTCCGACGCCAACCAACCCAACTACCTCTGCTGACGTCGTCGTAATCCAAGAACCCTATCTTGTTCTCGACTAGGAGGACCCCGGATTCAACCGGCTAAACAAAAAAAAATAGGGAAATGGAAGGATCACTCGGGCACACATCCACACAGCCATTCCTTCTTTCTTTAATCTTTACGTTTACGTGCGAGACGCGTAGTAAGCATACCACGCACATCCACACCAACCATATGATCGTTACAACATGCATATAAACAAATAAGATACTTTCATTAATTCATAATCCTCCATGTTCCTTATTCCTACCATATCTCCCTCGCCGGGGGCTACACAAGAGGAAATCCCCATCAATTAATGTGCACAGACTTGCACCAGCAGCACGTCAATTAACGCGGGGGAGAAGGATCATATACTACAATAACCTGAGCACACTAGATACACGCGGAAGGATAATGAAGGTGCGCAGTGAATAACAGATTACGCATTACATTACGTAGGCGCACCGCGCACGCGCACGTGCCTCTCGATTCTGCATCTGCACGATATAATATATCCTACATAGTTGCTGGATTGCACAAGAGCACAAGGTGCACGTCAATTAATGCGGGGAGGGAGAATCACGAGTTGAACTACGCAACGCTCGCAATCATATGCTACTATGTACCTCCGGTGACGAAAGAATCCCCGGATAAATGATTGTTACGAGGAAATGTGGAAATTACCGAGAACATGGGGGTGGAGGCGGATGTATCCCGCATCCCCATCCGTCCATCAACCAAAGACTATGGATACAAAAAGGCGTGCACAACAACGAGCAAACAAGAACAGACCAAAGATGGCGAGTAAAGAAGAGATGAATGCAAAACGACTGACCACTCCAGCGAATCGCATCAGCATATCCTGGTGGTGTGCTTGCGAGTCCTCCCCAAACGCGCTGAAACAACCAACCATAAAACATTGATATCTACTAGAAGGCTCAATCAGTCTGCTCACATGTTGTCATCGTCGTCGACGACGATGTGCTCCTCGGACATGTCGATTGTCGTCTGCGCGATCAGCGGCGGCGGAGGGGCGAGCGAGGTCGCACGGTCGCACCTGCACAGCCATCACAGTCAAATGAAGACTGGCTAAGACGGAGACTAGCTCGCACTCGGCTATCCGCTAGCTAGCACACACTCGCCTCGCCCTCTCTCGCCTAGCTCTCTCTTGCCTATCTTGCTTGCTCTCTCACCGCAATGGCTGATTGACACCATGTAGTAGTAGACTGAGAGCGTATTCGGAAAACATGAAGAGTGAGGAGCGTCGGCTATGCAAACTCTTTCTATCTCAATTATGAGCCGGCAACAGCTGCCGTAGCCGCTTATAAGCCACTTCTTTTGTACTCGCCCGTGTACACTACAAAACTACAACCATATGCGATTTCACTAGAAACACGCCTCTCTAATTTACCGTAACGATGTTACACTTTAACTCAATCTTTGACATTTGAATGCGGAAATTGCGACGCTATTAGTCGCGTTTTGCGTCAACCTTTGCAGCAATATAAGCTACAAATGTTGGCATACACTTTAGAAATCAAACCGACATTGCGCACCTCGTTTTACAAAGCACAACTGACAAAAAATGCAAGTTCACATTTGAAACGCGTACGAAATCAGCGCGGAAAGTATAGGGAACGGATCAATAGACAAGGACAGACGGATGGAAGAAGGGGCCGATTCCGCGCCCCGACCACACACTACAAACAACACTATGTCGGTGTGTTAGACACGCAGATACGCGAGACGGTTAGAGCGAGACGACAGAGCCAAGAGAGACAGCGTGCGAAGAGAGGAGAGTGGGCCACGCTATACGGCCACTGCTCTCACCGGCCAGTGTGTAGTCTGCTCAATCTCCACTCACGCGACATACTCCCTGCCAGTGTAGCGTACATCGCCCGAGGCAACGGTGCAGCTCCACATTATACGTGACATCATATCCGCACCTGACAAGAGACAAAATGTGCAGCCACATACATAGTGCTCGCTTGCTTCTTGTCTGCTCTTCGGCATATCTTACAGCAGCTCCGTGATCGAGCACTTCCAAAGAGCACTTACACTTCGTGTAACTATAGGGTACAGGTGTTTATATCTGTGTGGTTTAAGAAAGTGTGTATAGTCTAGACTACTACTACTACAATGCTGCATACAATACGAGCTCCTTCTACACCCTTTCGCTCTTTTAAACATGCATATCTGTTTCTGATGTTGTGAGAAATACTAAAGGATAAGAGTAAGTCTAGCAGGGCTGTAGTCGCCAATGCGTAACGATGAGATGATTTTACAGAAGAGCATTCGACATCTGCAAAAGTATGCCCGAAGCCGTATCTCGTGATTCTCCAATATCATCGTTCCCAAAGGGATCATCGTAACAAAACAAGCACTCACTGTCTCTGCCGCGACGCGTGAGCAGCAGCACTTCTCGTGAACGCACCGGGATAGTTGTTGTTCTCCTGCCACGGTCGACTGCAACCGGTATTATCTTGAAAAAGGACTCGCGTAAAAGTAGAGTTTGTCTTATGAATGCAAGAAAAGCATATGCATTTTTATCATGCACGTGAATTTCAGATTTCAGATTCAGTGCCGCAAACCAAAACATCGTAGGCAATTATCGCAGCCTCCACGCGGAGTGTTTCAGAAGATACATATTTCAATTGTAAGAAAAAAAGATCTGTGAACATTACACGTTCTCACTTTTTGAGAGAACCTTTCTCTCATGCATTTTTAGCACTGTCTTAGAGCGTGCATTGTATTCAAACAATGAGGAATTGACCAAGCAGACACAACAAAGAAAACACAGGTAAACCAACAAGCGCTGCAGCGTCGGTTGCATTATCAACATGTTCATTTTTGCTACAACCCACATGGCAATACTCCTCTTTCTGGGCTGCAGTTCGTGTATGATTTTCTTGTCGAAGTGCTCTTGAATCTCATCCTTCGTTTCGCCCAGAGTCGAATACGGTAGTGTCGGCCACGACATTCAACCGTATTCCGTAGAAAGCCTAAAGTCTAAACACTAAACTGAGATTCGCGAAATGAATCTTCGAGATAACATCAAGTATAAATACGGTACATAAACCGATCAGGTGACACACCATAGTACAAAACCGACCAGAACGTTTCAAGAACTTTATCTGTGAGTGTATGCAAACATCTTCTGTGCATGGCAAAGGTCAAGAACTAGTACAAACTATTTACAGCCAATTACAATCTATCAGAACTGCAATCATACGACGTCACTTGCCGTTCTTCGCTCCGCTTAGGCTGTTGTCTAGCGCCTCGAGGCGAGAGCGTATGAGGCGAGCCTCTGCTTCCATCGCTGCCACATCCAACCCCGGCTGTCTAGATCAACGAGGTCAACTACGACAATCCAGTCACAACCTACTCGGCTTTCTCCTTCTTGGATCCGAGGCTGACGTTGATGTTGACATGAATGTCGCTGAACACGGAAAAAGTGACGGGCGGACCGGATCGCATCATTTCGCGTATCACTGCGCTCGCACTCCTTGTCGGAAGCACCTCATTCATTGCGCTCGAGACGGAGGCGACCATCCGATTCGCAAACTGTTTTGTTCTGCAGAGCGGTGATGCGATCGAGGTGGGAATATTGAGTGAGATGAGACGACCTACCTCACGAACGGGCAGTATGTGGCACTGTTGTCGGCGGAAGCAACCTCCTCAGGTAGCATGTTTACATTCTAAACCATTTACAACTGTGAACAACACGAACAATACTGAAAAATAAACAAAATAAACAAAATCGCGCTGCGAAATAACGGTTGTAAAAGAGAAAATATAAAATTATTTCTCACTGTGCACCACAAAAAACTTTTTTCAAATTGTAAATTTATTACACTATTCATTGTAAACATTTCGGTGCAAGATTGGTTTGACTGAATGATAATCATAGTTTTAAGTATTAATATGTAAGTGGTAAGTGGTAAACGATATCATCCAAGCCGCGGGTTGCGTCCAATGGTGAAAGTTCGGATCTTGGAGTCATGCAGTATAAGAGCGCTCGCTTCGTTCTTGGACCTTTCATAGTAGGAGGAAGAGAAGAGAGACAACAGCCGACCGCCTGACTGCAATTCACACAGTTCCACATCTAGTGTCGCCGACTCACGCTGATCATGATTCCATGGCTGCTGGGGCGGCCTCCGCGCACCATCACAGAACACCCCACATGCGACAGGAACTTGGTGAAGGCGTCGTCACTGTAGTAGTAGAACCGCGTGTCCTTCCGCGTCACCAGAGCGAATCCCTGCAAGTATCGCGACTCCAAAAACGTATCTCCCAGAAACTATCCCGTTCGGCTCCACTCACATCTGGGTCGAGCTTGATGGTTGGGTCGTTGGCTGGCGGGGGGTAGTCGTTGCAGATGAGCTGGTGAGAGAGACTTGCCGGGGCTCCCTCCGAATAGTCCATGCGACGCGGTAGAGCATCCAGCACGTCCACCACATTGCCACCTGGAAGAGAAGGTAGAGAGAGTTAGAGAGAGAGAGAGAGAGAGAGAGAGAGAGAGAGGGAGAGAGAGAGAGAGAGACTGACGTCGGTACGCGTCCGGGTGAGGTATGCCTCCGTGCGCGAAGAATATCTTCTGGTTAGCGATGGCAGCGAGGGAGAGGGAGTCGAGGGCTTTTATCAGAGACGTCAGCACATCCATGCGCTGATCCGACGGCACCTTGTTTAGCAGCTCCTGAACACTTGTCCTTCCTCTCCTTTTGTTCTCTTCCCACCGTCTGGAAACCGCCATCCAGCAATGCACTCTTTCTCTCACCCAGACCACGCAGGATGTAGACCTGATATGCAAATCTGTGAGCTATCAGCGGTTCTACCGTATACCTTGTGTGGAAAGAGCACCTTGTTCGCGAGAATGTACCCCGTCACTTCGAGGCCATGCTGGAAAAAGTACATCTACACGAAACTCACAAGGAGTAACCAACCGGTCCTTTGGTGGTCAGATTGCCCATAAAGAGGATGGAGCAATTGATGACCTTAACGATTTTCTCTCCCTTTTCTCTTCATCTCTCTCATCTCCCTCTCTTTCACCAACCTCTATGCCAATGGGCCACAGTGCCTGTTCGAACTGCTTGAGGTCGTCGAGTCTGCCGTGAAGGTCGGAGATCACTCGCAGATCGCCGCGTAGCTGGAAGGGAGAGAGGTAGGGAGGAAGACGGAGAGAGGAAGAGAGAAAGAGAGAGAGAGAGAGAGAGAGAGAGAGAGAGAGAAAGGGAGCTGGCCTTACCTTGAGGCACCTCTCCTCCGCGTGTAGGATCGCCGCCGCGTCGTTGCATACCTCGCTGTACAACTGCAACACATAATAATCAACGGTTTCCCCATCGACCCCTCTGCTCCCACCTTGGCAATGGTCGCCTTGTTGGCGTTTCCCCATGTGTACGCGCGCTTCTGCTCGCTCCCGTTCGCGAAGAACCTACACGACCATCTCTCTCTCTCTCTCTCTCTCTCTCTCTCTCTCTCTCTCTATCTCTCTATCTCTCTCACCGTAGCTTTGCCAGTAGCGTGTGCGCCCGTTCGATCATCTTCGGATCCGCGTGGTGGTACACGGATTGGAGAAAGTTCTGGAAAAAGTGAACAAGTGAAAAAAGTAAGCACTCGCACCGAATTGATGTGCAGGTCTTTGCGGGTCCTCTCCGTGCAGTCCTGCTCATTCTCCACCAGGATAGGCTCGTGGATGCAAGTGCCACTGGAAGCAGTCCATCAACTATCCGATCGATAATCGATCGATACCTGAGAGACTTCCTGATCACGATCGGCGACACGTAGATCTCGTTGCGGTTCTCGACCTGAGAAAGAAGAGCAAGTAGAGAGAGAGAGAGAGAGAGAGAGAGAGAGAGAGAGAGGGGGGCTGGGGATCACCGTCTTGGCAGTGATTCTGGCGGCAGAGATAGCAGCGGCTGCTCCGAGGTTGACCTCCTCGTCGGAGGATCGGAGACGCGCCTCCACAGGCGTCGCCCTGGATGGAATTGACATGAAAGAACAAGTAGGGGCACTCTTACATGGCAAAGTCAGCGAGGAGGGAGCGGCGCGCGCGCAGAAGCAGACTCGTGCCGCGAATACGCAGCTGACCCACGTACTTGCAGAACCTGATGATGACGTCACGATGATGACGTCACAGACTCGAGCCCCACCTGTTATCGTCAAAGTTGGTCATCTGCAGCAGCTCGAACGAGTTAGGGTTGGGGTTTGCGTTGCTGAACGATGACGTCACACCTCCCTCTACGCCGCCACTCACTAGTGCTTGGTGTTCTGGATGGCAATGAGAAGGTTCTCGATCTCCTTCCTTCGCAGCCGACTCTGACCCGGCACATCGCAATTCTCGCAGAAGTACCTGCAGTGTACGATGTCTACAGTATCCTGGATTCAATCTACCGTACCTGAATATGTACCGTGCCCGGATGTCTCCAGTGAACTTGGTTCTCGTTGATGGTTGGATGACAGCCAGTCCGAGGACAAAGTCATTGAACGAAAGCCACTCCTCCCGCGACACCTGGGGTACGGTGGATTACAGATTACAGTAACAGAGTATACGGTACTTTGAACGCGCGGAAGAGGCTCTTGAGGTCTTCGTTGTTCCTCATGGGGTGTTGCTGGAAGAAGTGTTCAAACTGAGGCTGGGCCATGTAGGAGTGCGGCCAGGTGAGATCCACGTACGAGGCGTGCACCCGGTGCAACTGGAAACTCTTTCTCTGTGTGTGTGTGTGTGTGTGTTTGTGTTTATCTTCCTCCTTCTCTCTCTCCCCCCACCAGCACAGGGTTGAACCCAGCCTCCCGAATGAGCGTCCTCTGGTAGTCGTTTTTGAGCGACGCGTCGAACTTGCGATACAGCACATCCTGTCATTCCGTGTCTAGTACTCTCTCTCCTACCCTCTACCTGTGTGAGGTAGTACTCGTTCACATTGATCATCGATGCGTACTTCTTCTCGTTGGCCGCCACAATCAGCTCGTGCACCTTCACGTTGAATCTACGTATACGGTATGCTACAGTAACCCGGTACGTTACTGCACTTGTGCAGTCGAATCATGGCGATCGCGTCTTCACTCGTCACCCACAGCCAGCGCTCAGGCGTCGGCAAGCGGAGGTTGAACGAGAAGTCCGAGACCTAGGTATACGGTACATACAGTATCCACTACCCACTACCTGCACGAGGACGACGACGGTGCGTTTGAACTGCTCTCCGATGGGTACAGTGGAGATGCCGAGTACTCCCAGAACTTCGAAGCCCTCGGGGCGCACTTCCCGCGACAGAGCCTGGACAAGGTGGGACATGGTATTATAGAAAGAATAGTCTCACCTCGACGATGGCCTGGCCGTTGAGGCGCACGACAGCCACTGGGAACAGAACGTCAGACATGAACACCTGGACGAGTGGAGATGGAAGAAGAAGAAGAGACTCACGTCAAGCACGGCGTCCTGACACCGCTGACCCTTCTCGGTGCGCGGACGGACCAGGTATTGCGGCTGGAAGCAGAAGCTGGAGAAAGAGAGAGAGAGAGAGAGAGAGAGAGAGAGATGGACCGACCTCCTTCTGCTGTGTGTTCTGGAAGAGGCAAATGACCCTGTACACTCCGCAGTCCTTTCCTTGGTGGAAGGATGTGGCGGAGGGGCCAGCAGATAGGGCGAGCGCCCCGCTTACCCGACTCTGCATCCTCACATTGACACACTCACCGCACGACCCGCCTTCGACCAGACATTCTGGAAGACGGTGTCTAGACCTGCTTGCCAGTCGTCACGTCTTCGATGAAACTACGCACGCAGTTCACTCGCACTTCGTTCCTCCCTTGTCGCATCATTCGACGGCGCGATGCGTGCGTGGCCGGTGGCTGTCGGGTCGGCACTCGTCATGGTAGTCTACCATCGATCCAGGAGAGCCAGGTTCTTCACCCACTGGTACGTCTCTCTCTCTCTCTCTCTCTCTCCTATCCCCTTTCCTTTCGTTCTCGAGAGATGACTTAGTTTTGCAGTGCCCTGTACATGGTGACGATTGTGTCGAACTCTCTTCTCTCGCCCCTGCTGCTCTTCCCCTGTTGGCTGGCAGGCCGAGTGCGGGGCGCGGAGCTTCCCTTCTGTCTCTTCTCCCTCCTCTCCTCCTGGCTGCGACTGCGCGTACGCCTCGAGGGAGCCGAGCACCTCACGGGAGACGGACCCGCAGTCGTCATCGTCAACCACCAGGTAAGGGCAGCCAGGTGGTGCAGTGGTCCGTTTGCAGTCGACGCTGGACCTGGCTGTTCTGTCGCATGGGTGGCCCCGTGGCGGGGTCATCATGGCCAAACACTCACTCCTGTACGCGCCATTCTTCAACCTCGCTGCCATCATGGTACGCTACACTCTAGGTTTACATCGTTTTCTTGAAAACAAAGGGTAACTTTTCATGCGAACACTGTGTTCGTGTGTCGCGGAGCGCATCGTATCGATAACATCACGGAGACGTGTGCGGATGACATCACTCGGAAAGGCACCAAGGTATCAAATAATCTCTCAATACCTCACCCCTCCTTCCAGCTGGTCCTCTTTCCTGAGAGCACTCGCAACCGGGAAGGCGGTCTGCTTCCGTTCAAGCGAGGCGCCTTTCACATTGCTATTCGGGTGCGTCCCTCACCTACCTTCGACAAAACGATTCAATTCAGGCGCAATGTCCCATCATCCCAGTTGTCATCTCCGATCTCCGCAACTTCTACAGCCGGAAACACAGGTTCACAACTGTCTTCAGAATTGTGAACTACGTCTCCTAGGTACTTCGAGCTCGGTGGACAGGTCACCATTCGCGTCCTTCCTCCCGTTCCTACCAAAGGAGTACGTCTCTCTCTCTCTCGTTCTCTCTCTCTCTTTCTCTCTCTCTCTCCACATTCCATTTTCAGCTCGATCTCGACTCTGCCTTGTCCCTCCAGTCCTCTATCCACTCTGATATGCTCCGCACCCTCGGTGGAATCAGCCAGGGCACCACTGTTCTCTGAATAAAATTGTTATACCGTACCTTGCATCAATAAATGATTCATCATTTGACTTTTGTTCAGTGGGAATTGATAGAGAGGTGATAGCAACTCATCAATTATAAATCAAAACCTTTCTTCATAAGAATATTTATCTTCATCAATAGAACACATCGTCATCAAACAACAAAACACATAAATTATACATCGAATCTCATTTCACACAAGAACATCGTCTGATACTAGATCTTGGATACACTAACTATATCACTATGAAATGAATACTACACACAAGGGTAGACCTGGTTAGGGTCAGATAAGCCCGCAACGAGTCTGCTGGACAGACAACAACAGAGAGACAGTGGAATGGAGAGAGAATCAGACATCCGAGAAGAGACCGAGAAGGATTCGGAGAAGGAAGGCGATCGCCGCGAACAGCACTGCCAGGTCCATGAGGGGACTCCATCCGGGAGAGCGAGAGGCGAGGGGGCGGGGCCGAGAGGGGAGGAGCCGGGCACAGCGACACGCACTGGGGCGCACAACGCGCGGCTTGCCAATACCGGGCTGTTGCGATCTAAAACATGAACAGTCAGTAGTCAGTATACACGGCGACGAGAAAGACACTAACCGTGTCCACTCGGCTCTCCTCGGGACCATCCTGGCAAGTCGCGCCTCGTGCCGACACCGCGTGCACTTGCCCCCAGTGCCCCTCCACATACACAGCGTCTGCTCGACCCTGCCCGCCTTCCGCCCGCCCTGTCCGTTCCTCCGCACCGTCCATCCACGGATACGCATCTCCCTCTTCTGCCTAACAGGAGAGGGGGAGCGGGGGCGGGAGGAGTGGCGGGAGGCTGGCAGCTGGCGGTGGGTGGCGGGGAGGGCGAGGTCGTCTGCCCCGAACGGGTCGAGGCGGGGGCGACGCAGCCACGAGGGACGCGTGTGCGAGTGGAAAGAGGCATTCATCTGGGAGACCAGCATGGAGGCCGACATGGAGGTAGGGGCCAGCAGACATCTGCAATGGACGGGCATGAATGGGAGAGAGAGAGGGAGAAGCTTAAGATTGTTGCAATTTACTCGACACAAGCGACAGACAGGACACACTTGCCCACCTCTCGTCAGCCCTGCCTGCCATGGTGGCCCTCCTGGGTGTGCTGTGTCGACTCCTCTCCATCACTCGCTGTGCCTCCGCCCGCGCATCCTCCCACCCCTCACACAACTGCTCCCGACTACCACACGGCGCCGACGCAGCGAGCGACACGGCTCGCATTGTGCTGAACAAAACAATTATAAACAATCATGTAAACAAGATGACGCGGCAACTGACCGATGAGGTGCGGGGGAGGCGCTGTAGCTGTGGCACATCCTGCCGGGCGGGCCAGCAGAGGGCCTGGTCGGTCGGGGGATGCGGGTGGGGCGGGGCTGGGAGGAGGAGACACTGCGGAGGCGGGAGGAGGAGGAGAGGGGGGTCGAGTGGAGGGAAGAGTGCATCGAGCAAGAGTACGAAGACGTCATCGACCACGACATACTGAAAGGGTACACTTACACAATGTATATGGTCAATGTTAATTCATCTGTGGGATCAATAAATTCTAACTTTCTTAACCAGTAAACTATAATCGGCACCAATCAATACATACCCGATCGTTGCTCGTGCACCTGCCGCGTCGCCGGCTCCTCTCTCCTTGGGTGAATGCTCGAGGCACACGCGGCCCAGAGCACTGTCCGCCCGCACTCCATGCTCCCATCTCCACAGCTGATCGTCGTCCATCGAAGAGCACATCGAGTCCTTGGCGCGCGGGCCGGCCGGAATGGTGGACGCGTAGTCGGCACATATACCCTCCGACTCGGACGACGAACCGTCACGCACATCCTGCAACTCACATGTAACTCAAAAATCAGCGATATTTATAACAATTGCATCAGTAAATGTATGTCCTCTCAGGCCCACCTTCTCCCTCTCCACCTCCTCCTCCCTCTCCTCTCTCCTGAGATACAATGGATAGCGCAGCTGCTGGAGCACGGGAATCCGGTGCGGCACAAACACGCTCCCATCAATCGCCGGGTACTGTCTCTCGGATATACTGTTCTGAAAACCAACACATCAAACCCTCGTCCCTTCCAGTCCCACCCACCTCTACTGTCTGTTGTCTGTGTGGGTCATCTAGTGTGCCGCGTTCCTTGGGCCGACCAGTCCCCTGGCCTTGGGATAGAGTGGCGGGGCGGCGGCGGGCCTTCCAGCCCCCGACGACCGACCTCCTCCTCCCACTCCCCCCGAGGAAAACACCACGCCAGACCCGCTGCGGGCCACCGAGTTTTTTGAACGAGACCTGCAAGACAAGAGTTGAGAGAAAGAAAGAATAGTAATATCAGTGATATGTGCTATGATAGTGATAGAAAATGGAAAAGAAAAAAGTGACGAAGAAAAAAGAAAGAAAGTAATATGAAGCACCTGTGATCTGCGGATGGAGTCCTGAGCCGTCTCGGCTGGCTGACCGAACCCGCGTCGATCACCACGCTCCCACGCTCCTCCACTCGCAACGAAGGCTCATCCTGAATGTCAATCAATCAATGCAACATGATCAATCAATGACTGACCGCCTTGCTCTCGTCGTACTCTGCGACAGTCGACTTGAGCCGCTCCGCCGCCGTGAACACCACAACATTCTCCCCACAGAAACGGAGAATCTACAACTGACAATGATAACAATCAAGAATGAAATGAAACACTTACCTCATCGGGCAGTACAGCGGTGGCGGTGGCGGCGCCGTGGTGGGCGTGGCTGTTGGGGGCGGGGCCGAGGGGTGGGCGTCGGTTCTGCTGTCCGAGGCGCTCGCGGGCAGCCTCAAGCCGATGTCGTTCCCACGACGACATCGGCCGACGGACGCCCGGAATCGACACCTGCAAGAGCACATTTTAAAGTTGCAACCAGGCATCTCAAAATCGAGAATGAAAGGCCATCTAACAGGCATGGGATAGTGATGAGTGAAGAGCGACAAAAGACAATGCCAAAAACACAGGGCCTCGTATTCGCCCCCTACCTACCCCAAGTCCTAATCACAACATTTCACAACCCATTGCGGATAAAAAAAGCGAGATTACGCGGGGCGGACACTTACCCCCCAGCCCCGATCTCTACCGTTTTGGTACCGAAGGTGGGCATCGGAATTCCAAACAGAACTGCGTCGGCCAAAATTGCCTACGGGCATTCTCCGGCCGGAAATCCGGCTTTGAAATTTCGCGTTTCGCGTAACCTCTTCTTACGACCAATGCACCACAGCCAGCGTGGCCGAATGGCTAGCGAGCTTGTCTAGTAAACTGGTGGCGCGGGTTCGATTCCCGCTGCATCGTTAGCGTGAGCGTCTTGTCGTTAGCGTGAGCGTTTATTATTGGGTAATTTCTTATCACTAATCTAACGCGGGGCGGACACTTACCCCCCAGCCCCGATCTCTACCGTTTTGGTACCGAAGGTGGGCATCGGAATTCCAAACAGAACTGCGTCGGCCAAAATTGCCTACGGGCAAGGAATCCTCGAAGACGATGAAACTCTCGGAGACGTCTCTTCGCGATCGATCGTCGAAGCACGGATCTTCCGCCGCCGAGATCGAAACTTCCCCAGAAGCCGCATTCCTTTCTTTTCTCTGCCAGCGTGCGGTCGCGTGCCTTCCCCTGTTATTCCCCCGACCCCTGAACAATGCTGTGCGGCGGAGGACATTAACTGGACTGGTATTCGCTTTTGCTACTCTCTACATCTACGGCATTGAGACTGGAAAGGAATCCTCGAAGACGATGAAACTCTCGGAGACGTCTCTTCGCGATCGATCGTCGAAGCACGGATCTTCCGCCGCCGAGATCGAAACTTCCCCAGAAGCCGCAAGCAGGGGATGACATGCACCACCAATAGCACGTACGCATCCTCGGGACTACCGAAATCCGTATTATTGGGACTCGCAGTAGGCGTTGCATTACTGTATTTTACCGTAACCTTGCCGTAATTTACATAATTGTTCTGTGCTACTTGATTCGAGATAAACATTCTGATTCTGATTCTAACGACAAGAAAGAGGGAAACATGCAAAGGCGAAGTCTGGCGACTAGCCTCCGACAACGCAATAACAAGAGAGATTTGGGAGAGGTAGAATAGGGCGGTAGGAAACACCCGCTGGGGCTGAAAAGGAGACTGCAAAACATGAGGGAAAGAGAGAGAGAGAGAGAGAGAGAGAGAGAGAGAGAGGGAGAGAGAGAGAGGGAGAGAGGAAGAGGGGAGGAGCGGGGAGAGAGAAAGAGGGAGAGGGAGAGAGAGAGAGATGGTGGGAATCAGACTCCCGAAACGAGAACGAGACCTCATACATCACATGGCTACGTGAACATGGCGATGCGACCACGAAAGAAGAAAAAAAGACATCTAGAAAAAAACACGCGCCCACAACAACGGCATGCCAATAAAGCTGGCATCCACGTTGGCCTGCCAACATCGAGGACCGAGCACGCATATAATCTCACGCGCACGCACACACATATTCACATTCCAATAGTAAGCCGATAGCTTCTTCCCCCTTCTCCTTTCCACTAAACATCCTATATCCGCACAATCCCACCCCCTCTCACGCACACGCACATACACACTCTCCACATCCAAACATCGGACATCTTAGACCGAGGCTCAATCTAGCAAGAAGCAAGGGACAACGCTACTCAAACACGGGTTCGCGGCGAAGAAAAACCATGGCGGCGAATCGGAAAGAAACCAAGAGAGCGAGAAAGAGAGAGAGAGAGAGAGAGAGAGAGAGAGGGAGAGAGAGAGAGAGAGAGAGAGAGAGAGAGAGAGAGAGAGAAAGAGAGACCCTCGAGAGGGCGGGTAAGTGAGAATATATATAAATGTATGCTAGTGGCATCGCGCAAACTGGAATCATTACCCGCGCGGAGGCAGAGGCAAAGGCAAGCGAAAAGCAGAAGAGAGAGAGTGCTATCTAGCAGGCACCCCGCCAAAGCACATCTCTCTCCTCTCTGTCGCATTAGAGAGTGCCGAGAGAGAGAGAGAGAGAGAGAGAGAGAGAGAGAGAGAGAGTGGAGAAGGCGAGATGGCGCGGGAATATTGCAACATGGCGTGCTGCGTGCTGGGAGGGATGGCGCCATGTTGTGACACGGCCCGGCTGTTTCGAGGATGAATGGATGAGACGGGAGAGAAGTGAGAATGAGAGGAGAATGAAGAGAAGTGATCGAGCAGGTAGCAAAAAGAGCGAAAACTACGCGCACCCCTCTGGAATCCTGCCAAGGCAACAAGATAAGCCCGATCAAAAAGTCATAGCTTTGAACATTTTTACAATAGCAGAAAAAAAGTAAATAAAAGAGAAATACTCACGGGTCGCTTGTCGAAGATGGTGGATTCGGAGCAGCCTACGCCAGAGTCCTGGTCAGACGAGCGGTGAAGCACGCTCTCCACTGAAAAAGAAATGATGAAATATGGGCAATACGTCAATCACCTATCGATATATCAACGACAACACTGTACAACACTGTCATTGGGCATTATACATTCCCAAGAATAAATGTCCTTATCACAATCACATTACACAATAATATTCTACTCGGGTAGGAACTCTATCTCGATATGAACATTGCACAAATGAGTGAGTCATCATGTAATGACTCATAACAACTTCACGATAAACACCACCAATACACAAACAAGGCGCCGCATGAATGCAAGCGAGTGTACCTAGATAAACATGGAAGAATAGACACCCATTCAAGCGAGTTGGGGGAAAGAAGAGGAAAGGAGGGGGGAGTGAGAGTGGGAGAGGGGGCACGGTTGAATGGACTCGCGCACCCCACTACCCACTACCCATCCTGCAGCAGTGCAGTGCGAGAGATGAAAGGGTCAACCCGCGCCCGCCCGCCCGACAGCCGTCACTCACAGGTCATCTCTAATTGCCACCTATCCCCACTACAGACAGGAAGTATGCACAATACGATCAAATCAACCAGAAGAGAAAGGCGGCCGGAGGACACTGGCTGAGGCTGCGCATGATCCAAACGACAAACACTCAATGTGCTAATGGCGCCATTCACTCGAGGGGACATGCTAATCACTCGACACAACACTCACACTCCACACTGAAATGCGGAGCATGGCCATGGGTATCCAATTGCAGGCATACGTCAACATACTGTCCGCCCTTCGCCACTCAATCCATCAATGCCTGCCCTTGTCCCCACTCCACTCTCCACCCACACGGACCACACGCGGCGACAGCTGTGCCAATCAAGCCCGATACTGTGCCGCTATGCACCACACCCATCCGCACACATTACAGGATACGATGCCATGAAACGTATCGCGCACGCTGCGAAACACGGCCACCCCATTGAAATGACGAGCGCACGCTATGCCGCACAAAAGGGCCACTGTACATACACTCACTCACTCACCCACTCTCTCTCCCACCCACCCACTGACTGACACTGACACAACGCTACACGGGAATAATTGGCCGCCGAGACTCGCGCAAATGTCACCCCGTTCATGCCACCACTACCACTACTATACAGTCAACCGTCATTCAAATACGAATCACACGGCGCGGGCCGAGAGAGACATCCAATCAATCTGGATCAGTGTCGCCCGTCACATCGAGACACGAGAAATCAGCGGCGGACAGGGATTCAAGGCGAATCGCACAGCGGGGAGAAGAGGGGAGAGAAAAAGAGAAGAAAACACGGTGCGGGGTGCGGGCGAAGCAACTGGAAACAAAAGGAGGAGCGAGAGAGAGAGGCGCGGCGCGAGAAACAATCAGAATGCGAAATGCGGGGACGCACTCGCTAGCTAATTCGAGGGGACAGCAGGACAGCCCATGGCAGAAAGAGAGAGAGGAGACGGGAAGACGTTTCCTCGTTCCAAACTACGAGGAGAAGCGCAACAGACCAAAAAGAACGCAAGCCACTTGGCTGCCGACTCGCCGAGTGGCCCTCTCAACAGAACATGCGAGTACTGACACAAAAAAGAGCTCTTCTCATTTTTTTCCGTACACAGGAAGAGAGAGTGAAAAATCCCCTACTCTCAAAAAATACACGATCATAAAATATGCATTACCCCCACACTCCAAAAACAAGCACTGTTGACAAGATGTCAAGATAGATAGAGAGAGGGAGATGGGAAGGAAACGCCGGCGGATTTGTGTCGAATAACAACAGTGATGCCTGGACATGAAACATTGTAGACCCCCACGACGATCGATGAAAAAGGAAAAGAGGAGGCGTCTCGCATAAACGAGCACGTGAAAACAGCGAATAGAGTGAGCCACTCACACACACTTGGACAGAGTATCACACCCCGTGGGAACACATACATGGGGAAACATGTAGAGGACAGGGGACTCACCGGGCAGTGCGTCTCCAGCAGTGGCCGGACGGGCGGAGGTGGAAGCTCCGCCTCCACTAGCCCCGCCCCCTCCGGGCATGCGCCACGCCAGTTCGTCCTCGCACCACACCGCACGCGCCTTGACACGCTCCCGCACGTCCGGAGGGACAAAGTTCTCCACGATCAAGAGCCTGAAAGAGAGGGATGGGACGAAAACGAACTAGTAGCACATAACAATACTGCAATCTCTCCTCCGTCTCTGCATATGCCCTATCTAGCGCGTCAATCTACCGCCCAGTCACCGGGCGCATCTATTTCTCTCTCTCTCTCTCTCTCTCTCCCTCTTTCTCTCTCTCTCTCTTCGTCATCCCCGACAAGGGCACATCATAAAGACGGATCTGGACAGATCCCCTTCACGCATCCATCCACCCGTGTTGTATATCAGAAGTGCCGAAATCACTGGGATATCAGCGCAATTCCATCATAATATCATAGATAAATGCATATGGGATTGGAATATACAACCTACACTCACCGCTCACTCGTGATGCGCAGCTAACAATGACTAGAGGGGTGATGGAAAGTGTACACAGAAGAACTACTAAAGACCTCTTCAACGTCTTTCGAGGATCGACGCGGCCGCGCAATTTCCATAACCACCCTCTGAACCTCCCCCTACCCACTTGAGCTTGAGTTCCTTGGTGATGTCGGTGACGGATGCCTCCAGATCCTGTCTCTCTTGAGAGTGCAGCAGCTCCTGGTCCGCCAGCTCCGAACGAACCTACAAATAGTCAACATTGAATCAAGTACATAGTTGCGATTGAATGATTGAACTTGAGAGCCCGAAGAGGAAAAGACTCCTTGCCAAATCACTACTCTCGGTGAACTGAACCATGATCGCGTACCTTGTGTAGCTTGAGACACAGCTTGTTGAGCTTCTTCGTCTTGGCGTCGACCTCCTGCTGGAGGGAGGAGAAGGTGGAGGCGATCTCAGCCGTGTTCTCGTCCGCCGCCTCCAGGGCCTGCTGCGCCTCCCGCTCGCGACGCTGCAACAATGAGGGTTTTTTTTAAAGTAGATAGGAGAACAGATAGTAGAACATAGAAGCTAGACACATGACGGAATCCTGTTTCGACCCTTTAACCTGCAGACAGGCTAACAAGTAGAATTACTTAAAGACTAGTTGACTACTAAAAGTACTATCTGATAGTGACCACTGCGGGGGGTCTACTGCCTGCTGAGGCATCATCAGTGCAGGACCGCAGTGGTGGACATAAAAGCGAGACTGTAAAAACACATGAAATAGGGAAGACCTGAAACGTAAAGATGAATGAGAAAATGGGAAGAAAACAAACAAACAAAAAAATGCAGAAAGAGATAATGATCGATAAAGAGGATTGCGAAATTGCGCGGGTAAACAGAGTACAACTTTCATCTAACACAAACTCCAAAACCAATCACCATCGTCATAGTAAAAAGGTGCAACAGAACAGAAATGCATTCATATTGGTAACAGCGTACCTTCTGTTCGTGCAGTTCCCTCCTCTTCCCGTCGAGGAGTGCCTGTTGTCTCCTGGTGTGATCGAGCAGTCCCTCCCCTCCTCCCAACAACTTCGACTGCATCGCTGCGATCTTCGCAGCCACCGCAGCCTGCGCCTCGCGTTCCTACAACAAGATTCCATTCAAAGCATCCATAAAAGGGCATTCCATGTTGCAGTTTCGATTCCCAGTTGCGCACCTTGTCGAGTGCCTTCTGTCTGTCGTGCATCTCGGCGAGCATGCGTCTCTTCTCCTCACCCTGCACCTCGCCGTCGTCGATGCGCCTCCTCTGCTCGGCGAGACTCGCCTCCTCGGCCCTCCATTCCTCCTCGCTCTTCCTCTCCTCCCTCACTCCCCCTCCACTCCCCACTCGACCGCCGCCCTTCCTCTTCTCAAGAATAGAGCGCAGGCGGTTGATCTCGTCCTCAACACACATGTTACATATGAAAACAACAACATTCGTCAATTATAAACAAAACAAAAACAAGCAAGTGCAGGCACCTGGAACTGTCTGAGCAGCGCGTCCTTGGGATCCTCGTTGATCTTGGGCTTGTTCTTGATGTTCTTCGCACGGTTCGCGTACCTAAAAAGAAAAACAATCATGTAAAATGTGAAAGCCACGAGTGACGGATGCTGGAATACACCATATTGTTTCTTGTTTGTCAAATACAATCAAACACGTGCCTGAGGGTGCCGAGAGACTCCTCGTAGTTGTAGCTGGCGGGTCCGATACACGCCACCATCACAGTCTTCGAGTTGCCACCCAGAGAATCTGCAAGGAACAGAGAGTGAGTGAGAGAGGGACCAACAGCCACCCACCCTGCAGCAGCCGGGTGAGCTTGCTGTCCCTGTACGGGATGTGGCTGCTCTTCCCGTCGACGAGGGCCGAGATCACGTTTCCGAGTGCGGACAGAGACAGGTTGATCTTGGTCGCCTCCTTGAACCTCTCGCCCGTCGCCCCCGTCTTCGCCTGTCGCTCACTACCAGCAAGGTCCACCAGGTTCAGACGACCAACACTAAACACAACACGTTACTAACAAAATATTTGAGACAATAACTGAAAACGAACCGAATGTGGTTCTCTCCGTCGGGTCCAATCTCTCCGCATTCGACTGTGATCATGAAGATGGCGTGCGAGCGAGAGGAGTGCTCGTTCATGTTCGTGCGACTGCAATCAATCAATAATCAATAATAACAAACACAACAACTCTCACTCACCCCACGGATCGATTGGCGTTTCCGACGGACATGACGTGTTGGATCTCGTCGACAGACTTGGTGACAAATGACGACAGGTCCTTCACGTACACACCCACATCCGGGCGCTCCTTCAACTCGAGTCGGGCACGAGAGTCCTTGTTCAACAGGTCACGGATCTCCTCCTGATATCAGACACGTGAACAGGTAAACAATCCACGAACACACCTGGTATATCTCCAGGTAACTGGCTCGCACGAGGTATTGCTGGTTGTGGCTGTTGGAAATGTGGGAGAAGATGTGTTCGAACGAGTTGTGGATCACACCTCGCTCCTCCGGAATGTGCGACAGACCTGCAAAGGTAGGCTTTCGGTGAAACATGTGAGAATATGATAGCAGAGGTTTATGGTAATATCTAATGTATTGTGCAGACAATATCGGAAGATCTCAAGACCATCTTCTCTACAGTACCTTCCATGGTGTATGTCTTGCCAGTGCCCGTCTGTCCGTAGGCGAAGATGGTTCCGTTGAATCCATTGAGAACGGAGTCAACGAGGTCGCGGAATGACTCGTCATACAGGTCCATCTGACGGGAGCTGAAACCAAGATAACTCATACAAAGTTATTCTATATTTTCAAACAGATTATTTCATGTTTCTTCCATTATTTACCTAACGTCACAGGTACACAGCCCCCAGTGTAACATCACTACTTAACTACGTCACATCCGTTTCGTACTTCTCTCCTCTCATGTCTGTAGTCGTGGCGCGTTGGAATGGCAAAAAGGGGCACAGTGGGTGTTCACGTCCGGTTGCTAGGCAAGCACCGACCCCTCTCCTCTTCCCTTCTTTCCATTCACACGCCATCACAAGAGCACAACTGCACAACCACGCACCACCCACTCTCAAAAAGCAAGAGGGAGAGGGCATATGGCAATCCACTGCGAGAGTTCGAAATGCAGAGTGCAAAAAGAGTAATGAGTTCTCTCGCCTCGGGTGGCGGGTGCACACCTCCCCTCCGAAAGTATCACACCCGCAAGTGCCGTGAGATATGGCTGTTGCCAGCCAGCAATGTACAGTGGAAAGAGTGCGCACGGAGTGACGACAACATGCATATAAGAATTGATGAGTCGACGAGTGTGTTGTGAGATGTAATATATAATATGGGTCGTGTAATAATATAGATGGTTGGGTTTGCATGTAGAAGTAGGTGTAGATGCCGGAGATCACTTCCCTTACCTCTCGTTGTATATGGCGTCGAAGGTGAAGTCCTTGCTGGGCTCGTTGGGTTCCTTCGGATTGCGCAGCTCGATCAGACCCTTCTCCGGAGTCATCGCAATGGTACTGCAATAAATCATCAATCGTGTACTGTGCTACTTGATTCGAGATAAATATTCTGATTCTTCTGAAATCATCAATCTCAATCATAACCACAAACAAATCAATAATGTATACCTTCGATGTCCCTGCTGGATCTCTCCTTGTGAGAGGGGGCGGCAACGGACGATCACCCGCACAGTCTCCTGTGGAGGAGGCTTGGCCGTCCGTGGACGATCCTCTTGCACCATTGCCACACTGAACGAGTACGCGTGAATCGAGCAAGTGCTCATGAACAAGTAGTCAAGTAGTTAAAAGCAATGTTCATGTCAACTTGTCAACGAAGAATATAAGACAGCTAGCATTAGTCATTAGTGGCTAGGCAGGCTAGGGAATTGAGAAGAAGAACTACAAAGATGATTTTTTGTAAAGTGAAAGGGCAAATTTGCGATATTAGAGAGAAAGCGTTAGAAAGGAAAGCGCTTGCTGTACAATATATAGAATCGGAGCTAAAATATCACATTTGTAAAAATGTCAGGCCGCGGTGAGAAAGCGCAGTTCTAGGCTAATAGGCACGTACACCGAACGACCGCCGAGATTTTTTTTAAATGTTGACAGCTGCAGTGGTGGCCAGTATAGTTGGACACGCGAATGTATGGCAGGCAAAACACGACGAAGACGAAAGTGTGGGTGTCCTGGAGACGAGATTGGAGGAATGCGTGGAAGAATGGAGGGCGGATGCTATTAGAGAGGGAGAAGGAGAATCGATGCCAACACAACCACACAGGTGCCGAAATGCCGGGGCAGGTGCGCACAATGCAACGAGAAGCAGCGGTCAAAAGAGACGCGCGCGAGGGCAGGCCAACTGACGCTCGGCCAATAGACAAGACTGATCGGGGCTAATCACACAGAGACTCACGTGTAGACAAGATGATGATGATGCGACGACTAGCACGCTTTCCAACGAATCATTGCCGGCAAGAAGCAAAGTGAAGTTGAGGAGATCGGGATCGGGTGGTGGAGATCAAATAAACAACAATGGAAACCTGAAACACAATAGTAAACATGTAACAAAGTGAATAAATGAATGGGTGTATTGGATTGGTAGCGGTTGGTGTATGTAGCGACTACATGCTTCCGCCATAAATCGATATCGAGGCAAACGCCAAATGAGGAGAGAGGGGTAAGGGAAACGAGAGAAAGCCAAAGGATAGATAAACCTATGAAGAATGCCAAAGACGAACCATGCATGAACAATTTTCACGATGTATAGGAGTGAGCGCAACAACACAACACGTGCAAAAACATGACTACAAAAAATTAGCGATGAGTGAAAAGTAAAACGCAGTGAGAAATGAAACGTAGTCATACACCACATCAAAATGTCTAAATCTCACGGTTAGTTGTTTGGGGCGTACTATTTGTTGTTGTTTTGTTGTTGTTTTCATATTTTTATGGTCTTATTTGTAAAATACTCGATTGTAAAATGTTACAAACATACTATAGCATGATTTTTATTGCAGAATGTCGACTCGTCGCGTTGTTATTGAGAGTAGCGACGACGAGGACGAGGTCGTGTCCACTTCTTCGAAGAACAAGAACAAAATCAACATTTCCGATGACGATGACGTGATAGTGTTAAGCGATTCTGACGACGAGCCTTATATCAATAAGTCGACTGCGCGTCATGACGAGAAACCGCCCGTCGAACCGCAGTCGTCGAATGATGCACCACAGGAGGCGACGAACAGCTCCGCCGACGACAGCTAGTGGGTTTAAGCGAGCTTATTATTATGTTGTGTGTTATATACGTAATTATTTTTAGTCTTGTAATATTTTTTAAGTGATTCGGACGAGGAGGAGTGGGAGGTGGAAGCCATCGTCGATAAACGTATTATGGGCGACATAGTAAGTTTTAAAGCTATAAATCCGATTGATCATATAAAGTTTCATGCTATATTCATATATGTTTTTTTTAATAATAAATTGCAGATTGAGTACCTAGTGAAGTGGAAGGACGCATCTGGTCCGGACGCGTATTCATGGCTCCCTATCGAAGACATGGCTAATGTGGGTACTCTTTTTATATATATATATATATATATATATATATATATATATATATATATTCATATGTTTGAAGTCCTCTAATCCAACCGTCTTAGATTCTCCACAAAATGAAAACGAAACGCCAGGCGAGAACATCATAAGCATATTTCGTTTCAGTTTTCATTATCAACTATGCTGTCCGTTTCAGTGTCCCGAAATCCTGAATGCGTACCAGGAGCAGGAGAGTAAGAAGAAGGCGCGTACATCGACCAAGGCGAGTGAACAGAGCACCTCCTCCGCCCCTGCTGTCAAGGATAAGGCGTCGCCTCCTGGAACTAGCGTCGTCTCCGAATCGAGTGTCTCCAAGACTAGTACTGCGTGAGTGGATCTTGTTTATTGTTTTGTACAAAAAGTTTGATAACAGACTTTATAGTGTTATATATTTTACAGTTCGACGCTGAAAGTGCCTCGCGGTGAAACAACGGTGCTCACTCCGGAGCAGATAGCTGAGTTGAAGAGGGAGAAGGCGGAGAGGCTGCGGAAGAAGCAGGAAGAGAAGGCAGAAGCGGAGAGGAAGCAGAAGGAAGAGACGGAGAGGAGGGAAAAAGAAAAGAAGGAAAAGAAGAAGAGGGAGGAGCGGGAGGCGAGGGAGAAGGAGGAGGCCAGGAAAAGGAAGGAGGAAGAGAGGGACAGAGAGGCTGCGAAGAAACACAAGGAGGATGAACAGGAGAGAGATAGGAAGACCAAGAAGGTGCGATATATTCAGTTAATATATCTGATTCTGTTGATTATTCCTATTATTCAGAAGAAGAAGACATCCATGGAGGATCTATTCGGGGACGTCTCTCTGCGGGACGAGTGTGAGATGAGGCGCCAGTCGAAGGAGAGGAAGGAGGAGCGACCGCATGGCAGAAAGCAAGCACAACCCGTTTGCGACAGCAGTGTCAGCGCGGATAGTGATGAAGATGCGAGCAGGGAGATGCAGAAGGTCAGAACCAAGGTGGGTCCTTGTTGATTGATGTGTTAGAATGATTTGATAGTATAGTTGTACAAATAACATTACGCATTGTAGTCAAATAGTAAAATCATATTGATAATCCCGAAGGGGCGGAGTCGCGGGGTGGCTCTCAATAGTGTAGAGAGATGAAATTTCGAAATATTTCGTATTCATGGGACTGAAGTGATATTGCAGAAACATCACTCATCTCGTTCGCGTTCTCCTATTACTGATCCGCAACGCAAAAAGACTTCGGAGATGAAGGCAAGTCTTGTAAGTGTGGATTGTTTCATTGTTATTGCTATATCTAGGATCCGCATATGTCTCGTGTGTCGTCCAAGGACAGTCGGGGGGAGAGAGGCTCGAGGGAGTCGCGATCGCCCGTCAAGAACAACAAGGACAGGGAGAAGAACACGGAGAGGCAGAGGACGGTGAGTGAGCAGGCTGTGTTGCATGTGTAACCACTCACGCTGACTGGTTTCAAATGTTTTCAGGAGCGCGAACGTTCGCGGTCTCACTCGGTTGTGCGGCAAGAGAGCGGACAAGGGTGAGTGAGTGGAAGAGCATCAAGCAATTATGTATGTAATGCGGCGGGAAGAAATCGAAATAATGAGTAAACTGCAAACAACATGTTTCCATCTGTCTACTTGAATGTTGCAGTGAGATGATGGATGATGATGAGATGACTATGTGGCTGGAGACGTTCACCAGAGAAGCGAAGGAGAGGAACGGATTCGACAGGAAGTGGAAGGTGGGGAAACGAGAATGAGAATCCGCAACCCACGACTACGAACAATGTACTACGAACAGTGACGCAATACGATCCTTCGCACCTCGGCGTGTGGCCGTGTGCGTTGAAATGTTTAGGAAGATGAGTTGTGAATGTACAATGGTGCGTTTTGTTTCAGCCGGTGCAGCTTCTGTTTGTGATTGGCAAGTACCCGGAGAACATTGGCTGTGTGGAGTTCGACACGGGGAGGGGGGAGGGCGAGGCGAGGCTCAGTCGGCAGATGCACCACCTCTCGGTCGTCGTCCAACACGCACAACATGCAAGTCCACTCCTTCACCAAGGAGAGTCATATTGATTGTTTCAGCTGATCGACTCGTACTCTGAGCGGTTGCCCGAGATACTGAAGCAGGCTGGCGCCACGGCGTGAGGACAGTGCAGAGCGGCAGACAAGAATTTGTATACTATTTTTTGAAAGAAATCTATCTATAATTAATTGATAGTATTTTAATAAGGATCTCAGGAACACGATCTGATTGTGCTGCATGAATGTCTTTTTCTCTTGCCGTGTGTAATCAAGTTACGTTTGTTACAGTATGAATGTTTTTGTTTTGTGAATGATGATGTGTATAAACTCTTTTTTCTTTGAATCGAGGTATGTCTAACTCATGCGGTTCGCGGCCGCCCTAGTATCTTCTGTGCGTAATACTATCCAAATGGGGAACCATCAATGACGTTTGTCTATTTTGCTCGTGGTGACGTCACGACGCATGTATAATGTGTGTGGTTGCAGATGTCGTGTGCGGCGCGTTCAGCTGCGAAGACTGCGGCTGAGGTGATCGCCCACGACAGAGTGTACTGCGTGGAATGCACGAGGGACAGGATAGACAGGAAGCTGAACGGGGAGGAACTGCTCTACAAGGACGGACCCCCTCCATGGATAGTGAGGGAAGAGAAGGCGAAGCGGGAGAAGGAGGAGGAGGACAAGAGAGCTGCCGCCGCGGCGAAAAAGGCCGAGAAGGTGAGAATGAGCGGGTGTGACTGGCAACATGGCGGGTGGATTGAGTGGGGTGTGGCCTTGTCAGAACGCGTCGAAGGCGTCCCGTCTGACTCGGGAGGAGGAGGAGGCGGCCCTCCGCGCAGCCGCCCCCAACCTCTCCGACGGAGACCTCCTCTACCAGATCAAGTGCAAGCTACAGATCAAATCAGAGTCAGTGAGGTTTCCATTGCGTGTTCATTGCGTGTTGTTGCAGCAAGAAATCGCAGGATCTGCTGATCGCTATTCGCAAGGAGACCAAGGCGGCGAGAGTAGCGGCTGCTGCGGAGAAGAACAAGGCTGTGGAGAAGGAGGTAGAAGGAGGGAGGGGGGGGAGAGAAATACATGTGAACACAGGCGCCCAAGGACGCTGACGAAGAGGCAATGGAACGGGAACTCTCTCTGGCCGACAAGAAGAAGGTGCGCGGGACTGGGAGGGCGTGGCTCACCAAATACTTCGATTCATCCATGATCTTTCAGGGCAAAGTAGATGAAGACGCTGCGTCGCAGTCGAGTCAGACGAAGGAGGAAAAGAAACAACACAACGAGCGCCTTTGGATGCCTGCTATCCAAGATATGGTGCGGAGGCGGTGGCGACTTGTGGGGGTGGGGCCTGATTGCCAGGGTTTCAGCTGTGCACCAACGAGAAGTCGGTGCTGAACAGGGAGGAACACTTCAGAATCAATGCCATCCTCCAGAATGCGTTGTCCGGAACGGACGCGAGATTCAAGCAGAATGCCACGCAGATAAAGGTGCGATGCGAGAGCGGAGAGAGAGAGAGAGGGTTGACAGGAGGTGGATTGGTTTTAGACGTATGACAATCAGCTGATAGGGGAGCGCACGAAGATACGGGAGGCGGTGAGTGAGGGAGGGTGGGAGATGGAGGCGGAAGGAGCATGCACTCACTGCAGGCCATGAAACTCCTCGACGAGGCAGCTATTCGCGGCGTCCACTGGGTGCCTCCCTACGCTGTCAAGTACATGGAGGTATACACTGTGGACGTATTGATTGGAGTGATGTTGACATAGGACCGGTGGCGGCGTCACTGGTGGGGCGACGAGCGGCGTTGGTCGGAGACGGCTGCGATGGAGACGCGGTGGGCGATGGAGAGGGAGCTGGAGGAGGAGGGCGCCAAGGGAGCCATACAGAGGACCAAGCTGCTCGTACAGCAGGACAGGGCCAGCATGCCTGTGCAGATGGTGAGGGGAAGAGGGGAGGGGACAGGGAGAGCAGGAAGGACGGAGACGAGAGAGGATGATGTGTCTATTGCAGCGCGTCGACATAACGCATCGTGTGAATGTTAAGGAGGCGGAGATGGCTATCCGCGAGCGGTGGCCGGCGGCCGAGGCGGCTAGCAGGCCGATCGAGAAGGACGAGGTGAGTGGAGGGAAGAGGGAGGGGAGCGCCTGTCCACTCCAGCTCGCTCTCCGTCTGGCCGGCGAGCACGGCGCCGCAGTCTGCATCGATGCGTCGACGGCCGCCCTTCTGATGACGAATGAGTGGGAGGGGCGGGTCGGAGACGTCGCTGTCCCCGTCACAGTCACGCACGTATTCGAGGGAGGTGCGTGCAGGGGGGAGGGGGTGAACATGTGCGAACTTGGATTCTAGGCGTCCGCGTGCCGATCGTTGTGGTTGGAAAGGCGAGACCGATGGGTGAGGTGTCGTTCCAGGCAGTGTGGAACAAGTGGAAGAAGTACTGCGCCAAGAGCCACGTCCTCAAGAGGTCCACGCAGGTGGGACGGGTGATGGACTCGAGCGATCACATGCTCACTCACTCACTCACTCGTATTGCAGGCTCTGGACGCAATAGCAGCGATGCGGGCAGAGTGGAGTAAGGGCAAGGAGGAGGGAAGGGGGAGGGCTCGCTCGGGCAGTGTCTCCTCCAGTGCATCCCTCGTCATCAGCGATGCTGAATCGGACACGGAGGACAGGCTGCAGATGGCGTCGGACGGGGAGGGGGAGGGGGAGATGGACGAGCCGAAGGAGACGGAGCAGCAGGCGGGAGAGGAGCCGGCCCGGGTGGAGGAGGAGCCCCCGCACAAGCGGCCTCGTGTACACGAGAAGAAGGCGCAGGGCAGCGCGAGCTTCGTACTCGACTCTATTCTCGGCGATGCGAGTGGCCCGATGGATGTGGAACACTCGGGCAACAAGGAGGACAGACAGTATTCCATGTTCAGCATCGCCGCAGGTGGGTGGAACGTGAAGGCGCTGTCAGTATCTTCGAAGGCCATTCGGGTGTGTTTCGAGGGCATTCGGGAGTGTTTGGGAGAGACTAACCGCAATTTGAACATGCTATGCAGTTGCGAGTGTATGTGATTGTATTGTGTCGTTGAGGTGCGGGTGGTGATTGTCCGGTGTTGGTGCGCGGTCGAGTGGCGTTGGCATCTGACCAGACGAGCAGTCTCGTCCTACTCACAAGGAACCACATTCTGCCACAAGTCGCAGCCACCGTGCGTCTCTCCCTCCCTCCATCTCTCTCACTCACTCTATCTTCTCTCTCTCTCTCTCTCTCTCTCTCTCTCTCACTCTCTCTCATATCCCTCCATATCGCCCCTTTCAGAAGCTGGACAGTGAGGAGGAGGTGTGGCAGGCGAGCAAGGCTCTCTTCAAGACAGTCGACCGTACCGCCACCTACCACATGCACAGCGCGTCAGTCACCATGAACAGGGACATGTGGTGCATGTTGGAGTGTGGTTGTTTTCAGTCAGTCGGAGGTGCTGCAGATGTGCCAGGTGCCGGCGCGGCTGTCGCTGCACTCGGACGCGCTGCGTCGCCTCGTCTCCTCCCGCGCAGCCCGCCTCCACTCGCTCCTCACCCAGCTGAGGAACCTCGACGAGCACGAGTACATGATGCGCGTCGAGGACGGCGTGGCCAGGGTGTACAGGCGGGAGGAGGAGGGGTAGGTGGGGAGAAGAGGGAGAGGGGGATACATGGATGCATCTCTCCTTGTTGCAGCACCCCTCTCTCCTACAACGTGCACGTGCGCGCCTCGAATCGACCGATTGCCGATTGGTTCCCGGGGTTCGACACGCGTCTGCCACTGCAGTGGATGATCTATGTCAAGAGGGCTCCGCTCGCATGCGTGCCATATGACGAGCCGATAAGGGGTGGGTGGAGAGAGAGAGAGAGAGAGAGAGAGAGAGAGAGAGAGAGAGAGAGAGAAGGGGGGAAAGGAAGATGTGGTTGCAGCTCCGAAGCTAGGAGGCGGTCGTGGTCTGGGCAAGGGCGGGAAAAAGAGGGGAGGCGGAAGAGGAGGCAGAGGAGGAGGAAGGGGAGGAGGAGGAGGAGGAGGAAGGGGAGGAGGAGGAGGAGGAGGAGGCGGAGGGAGAGGAGGGAGGGGAGGAGGAGGAGGAGGAGGGAGGGGCAGGGGGAGAGGCGGCCGCGGCAGGGGCGGCGGGGCGCAGCCATACACGGACATGGACGCTGCCGCGTAGACCGCCAGCCTCCTCCCTCCCTCACCACTACTATCTCTATCATCTCTTGTTTCTCCACATCGTTTCTGCCATTTATCCATTCTCGTTATCGGTTATTTTGTTACGTTGATATTTGTTGATGAAATATTTGTTGGATGAATTCTCGAATCGATCGCCAATGAGGAGAAGGTGATTCATGTTTTTTTTTTCATTTGCTATAGTGGGCCCGCGAATAAGTTCCACAAGAGGCATTAGGACAATTATCAGAAACCTTTGGATGATGTTTTCAATTTGACAAAATTCGCGTGGATGGCCGAGATAAAACCCGCGAGTGACGCTTGCTAAGCGAGGGCGTTACCACTGCGCCACGTGGTCATAAGAGGAGAACAGTGGAGTAGAGAATTGAACAGCAAAAAAAAGTCTTCTGTGCAATTCGTTCAGTATACGGTATGTTCAAAACCCACGATAATCTTTTCAACGAAATATCCTCAGCTAAGTGCAAGCCTATTATATCACGCAATCTCTGAGAGAATCGGACACCACTGGGATCTAGGATATGAAATAGTGGAAAGTTATAATGTTTTGGTATTTTCAGTAACTAACAAGTATCAACAACATGTTATGAAACTTTTTTTTCGAAATGAAATTGATCAATTTTTGATAAGCTAAATCGGTCAAATGTTATCGAAACCTATACATATATCCTATTTTGGGCCGGTTGATACAATTTTAAGAAACTTTTCATATAGACAGAAATTGATGTTAACCAAAGGGTAAGCTTTTATACGCTAAAATATGATTTTCATTGCAAAAAATAAATACCTTTAAATATATGGAAGTTCGATAGCAGTCTCTAGTTATTACTATTCGAAATTTGAACTAGTTTATGATCAAATAAAAATTACACAAAGAAAATCGAAGGGTACGTCTTTTTTGCTACAGCCGTTTGAAAATGACCCACTCATGGTGGTCCATCGCAAATGGACCATTAGCAGGAAATTAACCGACCAAAACTAATTATTTATGAAAACTAGAAGTGATTTAAAGCATACTTTGTGTTTACATTGTCGCTGTACCATCAAATCCTAAAAAGTTATGAGCGTTTCAATCCAAGAAAATTTAAAAATTTCCACTCTTTTGAACGTGGTGATTATCCAGTCTTCATTAGCACCTTATTCTGGTTAGTTTATGAAAATGTAACCTATACGAAGTGTAAAAACACTTATAATTCAAAAATCGAAAGGGACGTCTTTTGAGATATCGACCTTTGAATGTTGCTGGCTCGCGAACATGACGACAATGAAAATCGATAAATCAAAATACGTTCTCGTTTTTTTTTTCGAAAACACATAGTTTTTTATAAAAAAGTTCTGTCATAGTAAACGGTTTTTATTACGGGTTGCATGTTCGCGAGCCGGCAACATTCAAAGGTCGATATCTCAAAAGACGTCCCCTTCGATTTTTGAATTATAAGTGTTTTTACACTTCGTATAGGTTACATTTTCATAAACTAACCAGAATAAGGTGCTATTGAAGACTGAATAATCACCACGTCCAAAAG
Source organism: Rhabditoides inermis (assembly GCA_963966185.1). Lineage (NCBI taxonomy): Eukaryota > Metazoa > Nematoda > Chromadorea > Rhabditida > Rhabditidae > Rhabditoides > Rhabditoides inermis. Next base: position 666,581 of record CAWZYM010000231.1, on the reverse strand, counting down.
AGTGGAAATTTTTAAATTTTCTTGGATTGAAACGCTCATAACTTTTTAGGATTTGATGGTACAACGACAATATGAACACAAAGTATGCTTTAAATTATTTCTAGTTTTCATAAATAATCAGTTTTGGTCGGTTAATTTTCTGCTAATGGTCCATTTGCGATGGACCACCATGAGTGGGTCATTTTCAAACGGCTGTAGCAAAAAAGAAGTACCCTTCGATTTTTCTCGTATAATTTTTCTTTTGTTACAAACAACTTCAAGTTTTGAATAATGCAAACTAGAAACTGCTATCGAACTTCTATATATTTATAAGAATTTATTTTTTGCAATGTAAATCATATTTTTGTTTATAAAAGCTTAACCTTTCGGTAACATCAATTTCTTTCTATATAAAAAGTTTTTCAGATTGATGTAAGGAATCGAATTATTTTTTGAAAGTTAGTTTTGGACAAAAACTGACAAAGTTGAGGTGGTGGTCCCTTAACTGGCTAAATATGCAAATTTCAATGAAATCACCATTACCACTTTGTAAAGGACCCTTCATAACCCCAAACTACGCCCTCAAAAACCCTAGGTCCCACATGTTCCAAAAACGTCCGATTCTCTCAGAGATTGCGTGTTATCTCCTGCTGGTGATTGGATTTCGCAAGAACAAATCACTCTAAATTTCGTATATAGAATAGACAATTATACCACACGAAAGAACATAGAAATACAATGATAAGAACATGAAAATACAATAATAAGAACATGGAAATACATTCACGCTTGTTTTTGTCTATGGTTACATGTAAGTGTAAGCTATAGGGAAGTTCATGTCGATTCGTACAATGCTGTCGTCTTCTGTGAATCATGTCTGAGACAAACATGCGGATGCGCCGCGGATGTGAACGGAGCGCGGCCGATCTGCCGCCGCGGCACCGTGACGGGCTCGCCGCGCAAACCTCCGCGGCACTCCCGATTTCAGTCCACGGCGTCACCTAGCTACAGGGTATCGCTAAAGGGAAAATCATGTAGTTTTGCCTTTTTGTGATCACTGACTACAGAGTGCGGGTGGCGCGCGGGTGGGACGCGGGTTGAGAGCCGATTGGGAACATTTGCGGGTGGCACGCTAGTGGGGCGCGGGTGAGCTGCGGGTGGGGCGCGGGAAAGGCGCGAAAGAAGCTCTGAAAGAGCAACTGCGGGTGGCGCGCGGGTGGGGCGCGACTAGCGTGCCACCTGCGCCCCACCCGCAGAGGGGAAAGGGTTTTAATAATCGCGCTCTACTTCGAATAATAAAATAATGTTGTGCTATTTTGCCACAATGACGTTTTTTTTCGTATTTTTCATTATTCATTTTGTTTGATTTGTTTGTTTGTTTCATTTCATTGTATAAGTGTATTTCATCAAGCTTTAAGTAAACAATCTCCGAGTATGAGCATTGTCACTCCAAACCCAGTTGAGTCGCCGATAGAGTATCACCGTCCTATGTATGGATTGTTTCCGTTTTGCTTTTGTTGTAGCACTTAGGGGCCCGACATACTTTGTAGCGCGTGCGATTCGCCAGCGCGCGCGATTTTAAATTAGCTGAGCTACATTTCAAAAGTCGCCAGCGAAGAGGCGCTGGCTACAAAAAGTAGCAGAGGAGCTAGCGACAATATGAATTAAGCGCGTCTTGAACGAACATTGACGCACGATCGTTGTGCGCACAAGTGGTTGGGGTTAATATAATTAACGTTCAATAAAATCAATACGTTCAATCTCACTTGAGGAATATGATGAGTCTGTACTGAAAAGTGATTGGGGCGCGATGAGTCCCAGAATGTTGAATCCGAGGTGCAAGACGAGTGTGTAGTTCATCAAACTCGTGCGGGTACAGCCTCGTATACGACAAAAGGTTCTGCGGATTGGTGCTTGCCAAATAGCTGGCCATTGTCATGTGCCTCTGATCGAGAAGTGGCTCATGTGCCTCCTACACATACACTCGTCTCGGTTCTTTTTCCATATCATCAATAATTTCTTTCACAATTGCACAAACGAGTTCAAAGTAAGCATCTTCATCCATTTCAACTCCTAAAAAACAATGTTTGAAGTAAAAAAACAACAAAAACTGAATAAAAATAAATGTTGAAACGATTAAACCAGTGTGATCGCCTGGCGAATTGTCGCCACGCTAACAGTGAATTACGCGAGCGACTTTACTAGCGACTTTGTAGCTGGCTACTTTTCTCATTGTAGCCGGCTACAATTCGCGCGCGAGTATGTGCTGGCTACTTTGAAAGTCGCCAGTGCACTTTGCGCGAGCTACAATGCTGGCGACTTTTACACAGAGAGAGGTGGCGAATCGCACGCGCTACAAAAGTATGTCGGGCCCCTAATATCGTGTATTGTTATTGATCGATCTTCTCTAGGCAGAGTGTTGATAGAAGAGCGGCGAGTGCACGCTCCGTGGACGCGACGATCGAGCGCGGCTACGTCCCCCGATACGACATCTCCACGAAGTGCTGCCCCGTACAGGTACGAAAAGCGCGCCTCACACTCAGGTTGACATCGTTGTTTTGACTGAACGTTTATGTTTAGGGTAACGGACGCGTTGTGTCTGCCGTGATTCCGCGCGGATGCGTTCTCGTCTGCAATGGCGGCAAGAACTCGCCGTCTCCCGATCATTGCGAGTGGTAATTGTGAGTGGGAGAGGCAGGGAGAATTCACTTGTGACTCGAACTGATAGGTTTCATGTATGAGATGTGGCTTGTATAGAGTGTTCGCGGTTCGTCTTGTGTGACTTGTTATCCCTAACTTACAGTGATCTGATCAGCTCGTACGGCGAGTACGTTGTCATCATTCGGCCCGTGTACGACGGCAAGAGGGGCATTTGGACGAAGAACAACTGCTGATTGGTATTCAAGGTGAGGGGTGAGGAAGAACGATGAATAGTGGAAATGGGAGGAACAGTTGAGCCTAAATAATTCCTAAACCGATTTTTTTTATAATTGAGTCTGGCCGATGCAGATGATGTTGACATATCGATAATTTTGAATGTTGTGTTGCAGTGTCGGCGACGGCGGTGCTCGTTGGATTTGATCAAGTTCATCGCGGAGAAGCCGGAGCTGCCGACGCTGGCCCAGAGACGCGCTCTCTTCTTCGCCCTCTTATGCGATCTTTGACTGATTTTTGACCAATTTACCTGTGCCATGTGTGATTTTTAGAGTTCACGTTGGTTGTTTCCGAATAAATATTTGACATTAATATGTGTTAATCAATGATGCAACGAGAGAATTTGGCAAAGTGAACCGGTGGAGGCGTCTGGAGCGGGTGAGCTGCGGGTGGGGTGCAGGTGGGGCGCGGGCCGTCAACTAGTCGTCAGCCACCCGCGCCCCACCCGCGTCCCACCCGATCATTGCGAGTGGTAATTGTGAGTGGGAGAGGCAGGGAGAATTCACTTGTGACTCGAACTGATAGGTTTCATGTATGAGATGTGGCTTGTATAGAGTGTTCGCGGTTCGTCTTGTGTGACTTGTTATCCCTAACTTACAGTGATATGATCAGCTCGTACGGCGAGTACGTTGTCATCATTCGGCCCGTGTACGACGGCAAGAGGGGCATTTGGACGAAGAACAACTGCTGATTGGTATTCAAGGTGAGGGGTGAGGAAGAACGATGAATAGTGGAAATGGGAGGAACAGTTGAGCCTAAATAATTCCTAAACCGATTTTTTTATAATTGAATCTGGCCGATGCAGATGATGTTGACATATCGATAATTTTGAATGTTGTGTTGCAGTGTCGGCGACGGCGGTGCTCGTTGGATTTGATCAAGTTCATCGCGGAGAAGCCGGAGCTGCCGACGCTGGCCCAGAGACGCGCTCTCTTCTTCGCCCTCTTATGCGATCTTTGACTGATTTTTGACCAATTTACCTGTGCCATGTGTAATTTTTAGAGTTCACGTTGGTTGTTTCCGAATAAATATTTGACATTAATATGTGTTAATCAATGATGCAACGAGAGAATTTGGCAAAGTGAACCGGTGGAGGCGTCTGGAGCGGGTGAGCTGCGGGTGGGGTGCAGGTGGGGCGCGGGCCGTCAACTAGTCGTCAGCCACCCGCGCCCCACCCGCGTCCCACCCGCGCCCCACCCGCACGCTGTAGTCATTGATGTTTTATGATTTTGTTGAAATCTGTCTAACACAAAGAAGGTCGGCAGTTCGAGCCCGGCCGAGATCAACAATTTTATTCTGCGGCAACTCAGTCAAATCAAATCAAATCAAATGTTTATCCAGAATCGCATATTCATGTACATATTGAATGCATGAGAGATGGTTTGCTTAGCGCTGGGAAATGAGATCGTTCCATTTTCGGCGGTCGTTGGTCACTGTCCGTCTCCACTCTTTGCGTGCATCTTTCTTCGGTAAATCAAAGACATCTGCGAAGTCGTCTTCCCACTCCTTGTACGGTCGTCCTGGTCGATCAGTCTTCTTGGGGATCCAGTTGACCGCAGCCTTTGCCCATCGATGGCCGTCCGCATTGTAGAGTCGTTCCGTGAACTTCCATTTCCGGTGTCGTACTTCTTGCAGAACATCTCGTAGTCGAGTCATCTGCCGAATAGTGCTGCTCCGGATCCGGTCGTATAGAGAAACTCCTAGCATCTGACGCTCCATCTTACGCTGCACAGTTCGTAGTCGCATGAGTTCGTCTTGGGGGAGACTCCATGTCTCACATCCGTACGTCAAACAGGGGAGTACTCCGGCGCGAAAGACCTTCCTGCGGAGTCGCATCGGAGCTCGTCGTAGTGTCAGGAAGTGCTTGTGTCGTTGAAACGCGGCCCAGCCACTCTGGATGCGGCGGGTGATCTCGTCCACGTCGTTCTTCTGACAGCTCAGCAGCCTCCCGAGGTAGATGAACTCGTCCACGTATTCAATCCTCGTTCCGTCGAGGGTGATCTCCGTCTTGCGTGCATTCGTCATCACCATCGTCTTCTTCCTGTTCACCTCCAGTCCGTACTTCTTGCTCTCCTCGGCAATGTCCTTGAGCATCCTTTCTGCCGCCTGTGCAGATTTCGCGAAGACAGCCACGTCATCTGCATAGGCGAGGTGTGTCAGCTTTTTTCCGTCGATGTCAAAGCCGGCGCCGCTGTACTTGTGGATAGTGACAACTCAGTGGATAGTGACAACACTACGCACCGATTTTTCGCTACCGCGAGAGGAAAGCTCGGTCCCATCGCCGTGCGAACATGTTGTCTCGTGGTGTAGTGGTTATCACATCTGTCTAACACACAGAAGGTCGGCGGTTCGAGCCCGCCCGAGATCAATTCTTTTGCGTTACACGAAAAGATGTTCTTATGATTTTGTTGATAGTTTTGAAGCATCAAAACGTGGTCTCGTGGTGTAGTGGTTATCACATCTGTCTAACACACAGAAGGTCGGCGGTTCGAGCTTGCCCGAGATCAATTCTTTTATTCTGCGGCAACTCAGTGGATAGTGATAACACTACGCATGTACGGAAGTCAATTCATGTAGTTTTGTCTTTTGGTGAAAAACGATTCTTCGCTACCGCGAGAGGATAGCTCGGTCCCATCGCTGTGGAACATGTGGTCTCGTGGTGTAGTGGTTATCACATCTGTCTAACACACAGAAGGTCGGCGGTTCGAGCCCGCCCGAGATCAATTCTTTTATTCTGCGGCAACTCAGTGGATAGTGATAACACTACGCATGTACGGAAGTTAGTTCATGTAGTTTTGTCTTTTGGTGAAAAACGATTCTTCGCTACCGCGAGAGGAAAGCTCGGTCCCATCGCTGTGCGAACATGTGGTCTCGTGGTGTAGTGGTTATCACATCTGTCTAACACACAGAAGGTCGGCGGTTCGAGCCCCCCCGAGATCAATTCTTTTGCGTCACACGAAAAGATGTTCTTATGATTTTGTTGATAGTTTTGAAGAATCAAAACGTGGTCTCGTGGTGTAGTGGTTATCACATCTGTCTAACACACAGAAGGTCGGCGGTTCGAGCCCGCCCGAGATCAATTCTTTTGCGTCACACGAAAAGATGTTCTTATGATTTTGTTGATAGTTTTGAAGAATCAAAACGTGGTCTCGTGGTGTAGTGGTTATCACATCTGTCTAACACACAGAAGGTCGGCGGTTCGAGCCCGCCCGAGATCAATTCTTTTGCGTCACACGAAAAGATGTTCTTATGATTTTGTTGATAGTTTTGAAGAATCAAAACGTGGTCTCGTGGTGTAGTGGTTATCACATCTGTCTAACACACAGAAGGTCGGCGGTTCGAGCCCGCCCGAGATCAATTCTTTTGCGTCACACGAAAAGATGTTCTTATGATTTTGTTGATAGTTTTGAAGCATTAAAACGTGGTCTCGTGGTGTAGTGGTTATCACATCTGTCTAACACACAGAAGGTCGGCGGTTCGAGCCCCCCCGAGATCAATTCTTTTGCGTCACACGAAAAGATGTTCTTATGATTTTGTTGATAGTTTTGAAGAATCGAAACGTGGTCTCGTGGTGTAGTGGTTATCACATCTGTCTAACACACAGAAGGTCGGTGGTTCGAGCCCGCCCGAGATCAATTCTTTTGCGTCACACGAAAAGATGTTCTTATGATTTTGTTGATAGTTTTGAAGAATCAAAACGTGGTCTCGTGGTGTAGTGGTTATCACATCTGTCTAACACACAGAAGGTCGGCGGTTCGAGCCCGCCCTAGATCAATTCTTTTGCGTCACACGAAAAGATGTTCTTATGATTTTGTTGATAGTTTTGAAGCATTAAAACGTGGTCTCGTGGTGTAGTGGTTATCACATCTGTCTAACACACAGAAGGTCGGCGGTTCGAGGCCGCCCGAGATCAATTCTTTTGCGTCACACGAAAAGATGTTCTTATGATTTTGTTGATAGTTTTGAAGCATTAAAACGTGGTCTCGTGGTGTAGTGGTTATCACATCTGTCTAACACACAGAAGGTCGGCGGTTCGAGCCCGCCCGAGATCAATTCTTTTATTCTGCGGCAAATCAGTGGATAGTGATAACACTACGCATGTACGGAAGTCAGTTCATGTAGTTTTGTCTTTTTGGTGAAAAACGATTCTTCGCTACCGCGAGAGGAAAGCTCGGTCCCATCGCCGTGCGAACATGTGGTCTCGTGGTGTAGTGGTTATCACATCTGTCTAACACACAGAAGGTCGGCGGTTCGAGCCCGCCCGAGATCAATTCTTTTGCGTCACACGAAAAGATGTTCTTATGATTTTGTTGATAGTTTTGAAGCATTAAAACGTGGTCTCGTGGTGTAGTGGTTATCACATCTGTCTAACACACAGAAGGTCGGCGGTTCGAGCCCGCCCGAGATCAATTCTTTTATTCTGCGGCAACTCAGTGGATAGTGATAACACTACGCATGTACGGAAGTCAGTTCATGTAGTTTTGTCTTTTTGGTGAAAAACGATTCTTCGCTACCGCGAGAGGAAAGCTCGGTCCCATCGCCGTGCGAACATGTGGTCTCGTGGTGTAGTGGTTATCACATCTGTCTAACACACAGAAGGTGGGCGGTTCGAGCCCGCCCGAGATCAATTCTTTTATTCTGCGGCAACTCAGTGGATAGTGATAACACTACGCATGTACGGAAGTTAGTTCATGTAGTTTTGTCTTTTTGGTGAAAAACGATTCTTCGCTACCGCGAGAGGAAAGCTCGGTCCCATCGCCGTGCGAACATGTGGTCTCGTGGTGTAGTGGTTATCACATCTGTCTAACACACAGAAGGTCGGCGGTTCGAGCCCGCCCGAGATCAATTCTTTTGCGTCACACGAAAAGATGTTCTTATGATTTTGTTGATAGTTTTGAAGCATTAAAACGTGGTCTCGTGGTGTAGTGGTTATCACATCTGTCTAACACACAGAAGGTCGGCGGTTCGAGCTTGCCCGAGATCAATTCTTTTATTCTGCGGCAACTCAGTGGATAGTGATAACACTACGCATGTACGGAAGTCAATTCATGTAGTTTTGTCTTTTGGTGAAAAACGATTCTTCGCTACCGCGAGAGGATAGCTCGGTCCCATCGCTGTGGAACATGTGGTCTCGTGGTGTAGTGGTTATCACATCTGTCTAACACACAGAAGGTCGGCGGTTCGAGCCCGCCCGAGATCAATTCTTTTATTCTGCGGCAACTCAGTGGATAGTGATAACACTACGCATGTACGGAAGTTAGTTCATGTAGTTTTGTCTTTTGGTGAAAAACGATTCTTCGCTACCGCGAGAGGAAAGCTCGGTCCCATCGCTGTGCGAACATGTGGTCTCGTGGTGTAGTGGTTATCACATCTGTCTAACACACAGAAGGTCGGCGGTTCGAGCCCCCCCGAGATCAATTCTTTTGCGTCACACGAAAAGATGTTCTTATGATTTTGTTGATAGTTTTGAAGAATCAAAACGTGGTCTCGTGGTGTAGTGGTTATCACATCTGTCTAACACACAGAAGGTCGGCGGTTCGAGCCCGCCCGAGATCAATTCTTTTGCGTCACACGAAAAGATGTTCTTATGATTTTGTTGATAGTTTTGAAGAATCAAAACGTGGTCTCGTGGTGTAGTGGTTATCACATCTGTCTAACACACAGAAGGTCGGCGGTTCGAGCCCGCCCGAGATCAATTCTTTTGCGTCACACGAAAAGATGTTCTTATGATTTTGTTGATAGTTTTGAAGCATTAAAACGTGGTCTCGTGGTGTAGTGGTTATCACATCTGTCTAACACACAGAAGGTCGGCGGTTCGAGCCCCCCCGAGATCAATTCTTTTGCGTCACACGAAAAGATGTTCTTATGATTTTGTTGATAGTTTTGAAGAATCGAAACGTGGTCTCGTGGTGTAGTGGTTATCACATCTGTCTAACACACAGAAGGTCGGTGGTTCGAGCCCGCCCGAGATCAATTCTTTTGCGTCACACGAAAAGATGTTCTTATGATTTTGTTGATAGTTTTGAAGAATCAAAACGTGGTCTCGTGGTGTAGTGGTTATCACATCTGTCTAACACACAGAAGGTCGGCGGTTCGAGCCCGCCCGAGATCAATTCTTTTGCGTCACACGAAAAGATGTTCTTATGATTTTGTTGATAGTTTTGAAGCATTAAAACGTGGTCTCGTGGTGTAGTGGTTATCACATCTGTCTAACACACAGAAGGTCGGCGGTTCGAGGCCGCCCGAGATCAATTCTTTTGCGTCACACGAAAAGATGTTCTTATGATTTTGTTGATAGTTTTGAAGCATTAAAACGTGGTCTCGTGGTGTAGTGGTTATCACATCTGTCTAACACACAGAAGGTCGGCGGTTCGAGCCCGCCCGAGATCAATTCTTTTATTCTGCGGCAAATCAGTGGATAGTGATAACACTACGCATGTACGGAAGTCAGTTCATGTAGTTTTGTCTTTTTGGTGAAAAACGATTCTTCGCTACCGCGAGAGGAAAGCTCGGTCCCATCGCCGTGCGAACATGTGGTCTCGTGGTGTAGTGGTTATCACATCTGTCTAACACACAGAAGGTCGGCGGTTCGAGCCCGCCCGAGATCAAGTCTTTTGCGTCACACGAAAAGATGTTCTTATGATTTTGTTGATAGTTTTGAAGCATTAAAACGTGGTCTCGTGGTGTAGTGGTTATCACATCTGTCTAACACACAGAAGGTCGGCGGTTCGAGCCCGCCCGAGATCAATTCTTTTATTCTGCGGCAACTCAGTGGATAGTGATAACACTACGCATGTACGGAAGTCAGTTCATGTAGTTTTGTCTTTTTGGTGAAAAACGATTCTTCGCTACCGCGAGAGGAAAGCTCGGTCCCATCGCCGTGCGAACATGTGGTCTCGTGGTGTAGTGGTTATCACATCTGTCTAACACACAGAAGGTGGGCGGTTCGAGCCCGCCCGAGATCAATTCTTTTATTCTGCGGCAACTCAGTGGATAGTGATAACACTACGCATGTACGGAAGTTAGTTCATGTAGTTTTGTCTTTTTGGTGAAAAACGATTCTTCGCTACCGCGAGAGGAAAGCTCGGTCCCATCGCCGTGCGAACATGTGGTCTCGTGGTGTAGTGGTTATCACATCTGTCTAACACACAGAAGGTCGGCGGTTCGAGCCCGCCCGAGATCAATTCTTTTGCGTCACACGAAAAGATGTTCTTATGATTTTGTTGATAGTTTTGAAGAATCAAAACGTGGTCTCGTGGTGTAGTGGTTATCACATCTGTCTAACACACAGAAGGTCGGCGGTTCGAGCCCGCCCGAGATCAATTCTTTTGCGTCACACGAAAAGATGTTCTTATGATTTTGTTGATAGTTTTGAAGAATCAAAACGTGGTCTCGTGGTGTAGTGGTTATCACATCTGTCTAACACACAGAAGGTCGGCGGTTCGAGCCCGCCCGAGATCAATTCTTTTGCGTCACACGAAAAGATGTTCTTATGATTTTGTTGATAGTTTTGAAGAATCAAAACGTGGTCTCGTGGTGTAGTGGTTATCACATCTGTCTAACACACAGAAGGTCGGCGGTTCGAGCCCGCCCGAGATCAATTCTTTTGCGTCACACGAAAAGATGTTCTTATGATTTTGTTGATAGTTTTGAAGCATTAAAACGTGGTCTCGTGGTGTAGTGGTTATCACATCTGTCTAACACACAGAAGGTCGGCGGTTCGAGCCCCCCCGAGATCAATTCTTTTGCGTCACACGAAAAGATGTTCTTATGATTTTGTTGATAGTTTTGAAGAATCAAAACGTGGTCTCGTGGTGTAGTGGTTATCACATCTGTCTAACACACAGAAGGTCGGCGGTTCGAGCCCGCCCGAGATCAATTCTTTTGCGTCACACGAAAAGATGTTCTTATGATTTTGTTGATAGTTTTGAAGAATCAAAACGTGGTCTCGTGGTGTAGTGGTTATCACATCTGTCTAACACACAGAAGGTCGGCGGTTCGAGCCCGCCCGAGATCAATTCTTTTGCGTCACACGAAAAGATGTTCTTATGATTTTGTTGATAGTTTTGAAGCATTAAAACGTGGTCTCGTGGTGTAGTGGTTATCACATCTGTCTAACACACAGAAGGTCGGCGGTTCGAGCCCCCCCGAGATCAATTCTTTTGCGTCACACGAAAAGATGTTCTTATGATTTTGTTGATAGTTTTGAAGAATCGAAACGTGGTCTCGTGGTGTAGTGGTTATCACATCTGTCTAACACACAGAAGGTCGGTGGTTCGAGCCCGCCCGAGATCAATTCTTTTGCGTCACACGAAAAGATGTTCTTATGATTTTGTTGATAGTTTTGAAGAATCAAAACGTGGTCTCGTGGTGTAGTGGTTATCACATCTGTCTAACACACAGAAGGTCGGCGGTTCGAGCCCGCCCGAGATCAATTCTTTTGCGTCACACGAAAAGATGTTCTTATGATTTTGTTGATAGTTTTGAAGCATTAAAACGTGGTCTCGTGGTGTAGTGGTTATCACATCTGTCTAACACACAGAAGGTCGGCGGTTCGAGGCCGCCCGAGATCAATTCTTTTGCGTCACACGAAAAGATGTTCTTATGATTTTGTTGATAGTTTTGAAGCATTAAAACGTGGTCTCGTGGTGTAGTGGTTATCACATCTGTCTAACACACAGAAGGTCGGCGGTTCGAGCCCGCCCGAGATCAATTCTTTTATTCTGCGGCAAATCAGTGGATAGTGATAACACTACGCATGTACGGAAGTCAGTTCATGTAGTTTTGTCTTTTTGGTGAAAAACGATTCTTCGCTACCGCGAGAGGAAAGCTCGGTCCCATCGCCGTGCGAACATGTGGTCTCGTGGTGTAGTGGTTATCACATCTGTCTAACACACAGAAGGTCGGCGGTTCGAGCCCGCCCGAGATCAAGTCTTTTGCGTCACACGAAAAGATGTTCTTATGATTTTGTTGATAGTTTTGAAGCATTAAAACGTGGTCTCGTGGTGTAGTGGTTATCACATCTGTCTAACACACAGAAGGTCGGCGGTTCGAGCCCGCCCGAGATCAATTCTTTTATTCTGCGGCAACTCAGTGGATAGTGATAACACTACGCATGTACGGAAGTCAGTTCATGTAGTTTTGTCTTTTTGGTGAAAAACGATTCTTCGCTACCGCGAGAGGAAAGCTCGGTCCCATCGCCGTGCGAACATGTGGTCTCGTGGTGTAGTGGTTATCACATCTGTCTAACACACAGAAGGTGGGCGGTTCGAGCCCGCCCGAGATCAATTCTTTTATTCTGCGGCAACTCAGTGGATAGTGATAACACTACGCATGTACGGAAGTTAGTTCATGTAGTTTTGTCTTTTTGGTGAAAAACGATTCTTCGCTACCGCGAGAGGAAAGCTCGGTCCCATCGCCGTGCGAACATGTGGTCTCGTGGTGTAGTGGTTATCACATCTGTCTAACACACAGAAGGTCGGCGGTTCGAGCCCGCCCGAGATCAATTCTTTTGCGTCACACGAAAAGATGTTCTTATGATTTTGTTGATAGTTTTGAAGAATCAAAACGTGGTCTCGTGGTGTAGTGGTTATCACATCTGTCTAACACACAGAAGGTCGGCGGTTCGAGCCCGCCCGAGATCAATTCTTTTATTCTGCGGCAAATCAGTGGATAGTGATAACACTACGCATGTACGGAAGTCAGTTCATGTAGTTTTGTCTTTTTGGTGAAAAACGATTCTTCGCTACCGCGAGAGGAAAGCTCGGTCCCATCGCCGTGCGAACATGTGGTCTCGTGGTGTAGTGGTTATCACATCTGTCTAACACACAGAAGGTCGGCGGTTCGAGCCCGCCCGAGATCAAGTCTTTTGCGTCACACGAAAAGATGTTCTTATGATTTTGTTGATAGTTTTGAAGCATTAAAACGTGGTCTCGTGGTGTAGTGGTTATCACATCTGTCTAACACACAGAAGGTCGGCGGTTCGAGCCCGCCCGAGATCAATTCTTTTATTCTGCGGCAACTCAGTGGATAGTGATAACACTACGCATGTACGGAAGTCAGTTCATGTAGTTTTGTCTTTTTGGTGAAAAACGATTCTTCGCTACCGCGAGAGGAAAGCTCGGTCCCATCGCCGTGCGAACATGTGGTCTCGTGGTGTAGTGGTTATCACATCTGTCTAACACACAGAAGGTCGGCGGTTCGAGCCCGCCCGAGATCAATTCTTTTGCGTCACACGAAAAGATGTTCTTATGATTTTGTTGATAGTTTTGAAGAATCAAAACGTGGTCTCGTGGTGTAGTGGTTATCACATCTGTCTAACACACAGAAGGTCGGCGGTTCGAGCCCGCCCGAGATCAATTCTTTTGCGTCACACGAAAAGATGTTCTTATGATTTTGTTGATAGTTTTGAAGAATCAAAACGTGGTCTCGTGGTGTAGTGGTTATCACATCTGTCTAACACACAGAAGGTCGGCGGTTCGAGCCCGCCCGAGATCAATTCTTTTGCGTCACACGAAAAGATGTTCTTATGATTTTGTTGATAGTTTTGAAGAATCAAAACGTGGTCTCGTGGTGTAGTGGTTATCACATCTGTCTAACACACAGAAGGTCGGCGGTTCGAGCCCGCCCGAGATCAATTCTTTTGCGTCACACGAAAAGATGTTCTTATGATTTTGTTGATAGTTTTGAAGCATTAAAACGTGGTCTCGTGGTGTAGTGGTTATCACATCTGTCTAACACACAGAAGGTCGGCGGTTCGAGCCCCCCCGAGATCAATTCTTTTGCGTCACACGAAAAGATGTTCTTATGATTTTGTTGATAGTTTTGAAGAATCGAAACGTGGTCTCGTGGTGTAGTGGTTATCACATCTGTCTAACACACAGAAGGTCGGTGGTTCGAGCCCGCCCGAGATCAATTCTTTTGCGTCACACGAAAAGATGTTCTTATGATTTTGTTGATAGTTTTGAAGAATCAAAACGTGGTCTCGTGGTGTAGTGGTTATCACATCTGTCTAACACACAGAAGGTCGGCGGTTCGAGCCCGCCCGAGATCAATTCTTTTGCGTCACACGAAAAGATGTTCTTATGATTTTGTTGATAGTTTTGAAGCATTAAAACGTGGTCTCGTGGTGTAGTGGTTATCACATCTGTCTAACACACAGAAGGTCGGCGGTTCGAGGCCGCCCGAGATCAATTCTTTTGCGTCACACGAAAAGATGTTCTTATGATTTTGTTGATAGTTTTGAAGCATTAAAACGTGGTCTCGTGGTGTAGTGGTTATCACATCTGTCTAACACACAGAAGGTCGGCGGTTCGAGCCCGCCCGAGATCAATTCTTTTATTCTGCGGCAAATCAGTGGATAGTGATAACACTACGCATGTACGGAAGTCAGTTCATGTAGTTTTGTCTTTTTGGTGAAAAACGATTCTTCGCTACCGCGAGAGGAAAGCTCGGTCCCATCGCCGTGCGAACATGTGGTCTCGTGGTGTAGTGGTTATCACATCTGTCTAACACACAGAAGGTCGGCGGTTCGAGCCCGCCCGAGATCAATTCTTTTGCGTCACACGAAAAGATGTTCTTATGATTTTGTTGATAGTTTTGAAGCATTAAAACGTGGTCTCGTGGTGTAGTGGTTATCACATCTGTCTAACACACAGAAGGTCGGCGGTTCGAGCCCGCCCGAGATCAATTCTTTTATTCTGCGGCAACTCAGTGGATAGTGATAACACTACGCATGTACGGAAGTCAGTTCATGTAGTTTTGTCTTTTTGGTGAAAAACGATTCTTCGCTACCGCGAGAGGAAAGCTCGGTCCCATCGCCGTGCGAACATGTGGTCTCGTGGTGTAGTGGTTATCACATCTGTCTAACACACAGAAGGTGGGCGGTTCGAGCCCGCCCGAGATCAATTCTTTTATTCTGCGGCAACTCAGTGGATAGTGATAACACTACGCATGTACGGAAGTTAGTTCATGTAGTTTTGTCTTTTTGGTGAAAAACGATTCTTCGCTACCGCGAGAGGAAAGCTCGGTCCCATCGCCGTGCGAACATGTGGTCTCGTGGTGTAGTGGTTATCACATCTGTCTAACACACAGAAGGTCGGCGGTTCGAGCCCGCCCGAGATCAATTCTTTTGCGTCACACGAAAAGATGTTCTTATGATTTTGTTGATAGTTTTGAAGCATTAAAACGTGGTCTCGTGGTGTAGTGGTTATCACATCTGTCTAACACACAGAAGGTCGGCGGTTCGAGCTTGCCCGAGATCAATTCTTTTATTCTGCGGCAACTCAGTGGATAGTGATAACACTACGCATGTACGGAAGTCAATTCATGTAGTTTTGTCTTTTGGTGAAAAACGATTCTTCGCTACCGCGAGAGGATAGCTCGGTCCCATCGCTGTGGAACATGTGGTCTCGTGGTGTAGTGGTTATCACATCTGTCTAACACACAGAAGGTCGGCGGTTCGAGCCCGCCCGAGATCAATTCTTTTATTCTGCGGCAACTCAGTGGATAGTGATAACACTACGCATGTACGGAAGTTAGTTCATGTAGTTTTGTCTTTTGGTGAAAAACGATTCTTCGCTACCGCGAGAGGAAAGCTCGGTCCCATCGCTGTGCGAACATGTGGTCTCGTGGTGTAGTGGTTATCACATCTGTCTAACACACAGAAGGTCGGTGGTTCGAGCCTGCCCGAGATCAATTCTTTTGCGTCACACGAAAAGATGTTCTTATGATTTTGTTGATAGTTTTGAAGAATCAAAACGTGGTCTCGTGGTGTAGTGGTTATCACATCTGTCTAACACACAGAAGGTCGGCGGTTCGAGCCCGCCCGAGATCAATTCTTTTGCGTCACACGAAAAGATGTTCTTATGATTTTGTTGATAGTTTTGAAGCATTAAAACGTGGTCTCGTGGTGTAGTGGTTATCACATCTGTCTAACACACAGAAGGTCGGCGGTTCGAGGCCGCCCGAGATCAATTCTTTTGCGTCACACGAAAAGATGTTCTTATGATTTTGTTGATAGTTTTGAAGCATTAAAACGTGGTCTCGTGGTGTAGTGGTTATCACATCTGTCTAACACACAGAAGGTCGGCGGTTCGAGCCCGCCCGAGATCAATTCTTTTATTCTGCGGCAAATCAGTGGATAGTGATAACACTACGCATGTACGGAAGTCAGTTCATGTAGTTTTGTCTTTTTGGTGAAAAACGATTCTTCGCTACCGCGAGAGGAAAGCTCGGTCCCATCGCCGTGCGAACATGTGGTCTCGTGGTGTAGTGGTTATCACATCTGTCTAACACACAGAAGGTCGGCGGTTCGAGCCCGCCCGAGATCAATTCTTTTGCGTCACACGAAAAGATGTTCTTATGATTTTGTTGATAGTTTTGAAGCATTAAAACGTGGTCTCGTGGTGTAGTGGTTATCACATCTGTCTAACACACAGAAGGTCGGCGGTTCGAGCCCGCCCGAGATCAATTCTTTTATTCTGCGGCAACTCAGTGGATAGTGATAACACTACGCATGTACGGAAGTCAGTTCATGTAGTTTTGTCTTTTTGGTGAAAAACGATTCTTCGCTACCGCGAGAGGAAAGCTCGGTCCCATCGCCGTGCGAACATGTGGTCTCGTGGTGTAGTGGTTATCACATCTGTCTAACACACAGAAGGTGGGCGGTTCGAGCCCGCCCGAGATCAATTCTTTTATTCTGCGGCAACTCAGTGGATAGTGATAACACTACGCATGTACGGAAGTTAGTTCATGTAGTTTTGTCTTTTTGGTGAAAAACGATTCTTCGCTACCGCGAGAGGAAAGCTCGGTCCCATCGCCGTGCGAACATGTGGTCTCGTGGTGTAGTGGTTATCACATCTGTCTAACACACAGAAGGTCGGCGGTTCGAGCCCGCCCGAGATCAATTCTTTTGCGTCACACGAAAAGATGTTCTTATGATTTTGTTGATAGTTTTGAAGCATTAAAACGTGGTCTCGTGGTGTAGTGGTTATCACATCTGTCTAACACACAGAAGGTCGGCGGTTCGAGCTTGCCCGAGATCAATTCTTTTATTCTGCGGCAACTCAGTGGATAGTGATAACACTACGCATGTACGGAAGTCAATTCATGTAGTTTTGTCTTTTGGTGAAAAACGATTCTTCGCTACCGCGAGAGGATAGCTCGGTCCCATCGCTGTGGAACATGTGGTCTCGTGGTGTAGTGGTTATCACATCTGTCTAACACACAGAAGGTCGGCGGTTCGAGCCCGCCCGAGATCAATTCTTTTATTCTGCGGCAACTCAGTGGATAGTGATAACACTACGCATGTACGGAAGTTAGTTCATGTAGTTTTGTCTTTTGGTGAAAAACGATTCTTCGCTACCGCGAGAGGAAAGCTCGGTCCCATCGCTGTGCGAACATGTGGTCTCGTGGTGTAGTGGTTATCACATCTGTCTAACACACAGAAGGTCGGCGGTTCGAGCCCCCCCGAGATCAATTCTTTTGCGTCACACGAAAAGATGTTCTTATGATTTTGTTGATAGTTTTGAAGAATCAAAACGTGGTCTCGTGGTGTAGTGGTTATCACATCTGTCTAACACACAGAAGGTCGGCGGTTCGAGCCCGCCCGAGATCAATTCTTTTGCGTCACACGAAAAGATGTTCTTATGATTTTGTTGATAGTTTTGAAGAATCAAAACGTGGTCTCGTGGTGTAGTGGTTATCACATCTGTCTAACACACAGAAGGTCGGCCGTCGGCGGTTCGAGCCCGCCCGAGATCAATTCTTTTGCGTCACACGAAAAGATGTTCTTATGATTTTGTTGATAGTTTTGAAGCATTAAAACGTGGTCTCGTGGTGTAGTGGTTATCACATCTGTCTAACACACAGAAGGTCGGCGGTTCGAGCCCCCCCGAGATCAATTCTTTTGCGTCACACGAAAAGATGTTCTTATGATTTTGTTGATAGTTTTGAAGAATCGAAACGTGGTCTCGTGGTGTAGTGGTTATCACATCTGTCTAACACACAGAAGGTCGGTGGTTCGAGCCCGCCCGAGATCAATTCTTTTGCGTCACACGAAAAGATGTTCTTATGATTTTGTTGATAGTTTTGAAGAATCAAAACGTGGTCTCGTGGTGTAGTGGTTATCACATCTGTCTAACACACAGAAGGTCGGCGGTTCGAGCCCGCCCGAGATCAATTCTTTTGCGTCACACGAAAAGATGTTCTTATGATTTTGTTGATAGTTTTGAAGCATTAAAACGTGGTCTCGTGGTGTAGTGGTTATCACATCTGTCTAACACACAGAAGGTCGGCGGTTCGAGGCCGCCCGAGATCAATTCTTTTGCGTCACACGAAAAGATGTTCTTATGATTTTGTTGATAGTTTTGAAGCATTAAAACGTGGTCTCGTGGTGTAGTGGTTATCACATCTGTCTAACACACAGAAGGTCGGCGGTTCGAGCCCGCCCGAGATCAATTCTTTTATTCTGCGGCAAATCAGTGGATAGTGATAACACTACGCATGTACGGAAGTCAGTTCATGTAGTTTTGTCTTTTTGGTGAAAAACGATTCTTCGCTACCGCGAGAGGAAAGCTCGGTCCCATCGCCGTGCGAACATGTGGTCTCGTGGTGTAGTGGTTATCACATCTGTCTAACACACAGAAGGTCGGCGGTTCGAGCCCGCCCGAGATCAATTCTTTTGCGTCACACGAAAAGATGTTCTTATGATTTTGTTGATAGTTTTGAAGCATTAAAACGTGGTCTCGTGGTGTAGTGGTTATCACATCTGTCTAACACACAGAAGGTCGGCGGTTCGAGCCCGCCCGAGATCAATTCTTTTATTCTGCGGCAACTCAGTGGATAGTGATAACACTACGCATGTACGGAAGTCAGTTCATGTAGTTTTGTCTTTTTGGTGAAAAACGATTCTTCGCTACCGCGAGAGGAAAGCTCGGTCCCATCGCCGTGCGAACATGTGGTCTCGTGGTGTAGTGGTTATCACATCTGTCTAACACACAGAAGGTGGGCGGTTCGAGCCCGCCCGAGATCAATTCTTTTATTCTGCGGCAACTCAGTGGATAGTGATAACACTACGCATGTACGGAAGTTAGTTCATGTAGTTTTGTCTTTTTGGTGAAAAACGATTCTTCGCTACCGCGAGAGGAAAGCTCGGTCCCATCGCCGTGCGAACATGTGGTCTCGTGGTGTAGTGGTTATCACATCTGTCTAACACACAGAAGGTCGGCGGTTCGAGCCCGCCCGAGATCAATTCTTTTGCGTCACACGAAAAGATGTTCTTATGATTTTGTTGATAGTTTTGAAGCATTAAAACGTGGTCTCGTGGTGTAGTGGTTATCACATCTGTCTAACACACAGAAGGTCGGCGGTTCGAGCTTGCCCGAGATCAATTCTTTTATTCTGCGGCAACTCAGTGGATAGTGATAACACTACGCATGTACGGAAGTCAATTCATGTAGTTTTGTCTTTTGGTGAAAAACGATTCTTCGCTACCGCGAGAGGATAGCTCGGTCCCATCGCTGTGGAACATGTGGTCTCGTGGTGTAGTGGTTATCACATCTGTCTAACACACAGAAGGTGGGCGGTTCGAGCCCGCCCGAGATCAATTCTTTTATTCTGCGGCAACTCAGTGGATAGTGATAACACTACGCATGTACGGAAGTTAGTTCATGTAGTTTTGTCTTTTGGTGAAAAACGATTCTTCGCTACCGCGAGAGGAAAGCTCGGTCCCATCGCTGTGCGAACATGTGGTCTCGTGGTGTAGTGGTTATCACATCTGTCTAACACACAGAAGGTCGGCTGTTCGAGCCCCCCCGAGATCAATTCTTTTGCGTCACACGAAAAGATGTTCTTATGATTTTGTTGATAGTTTTGAAGAATCAAAACGTGGTCTCGTGGTGTAGTGGTTATCACATCTGTCTAACACACAGAAGGTCGGCGGTTCGAGCCCGCCCGAGATCAATTCTTTTGCGTCACACGAAAAATATGTTATTATGATTTTGTTGATAGTTTTAAAGAATCAAAACTTGGTCTCGTGGTGTAGTGGTTATCACATCTGTCTAACACACAGAAGGTCGGCGGTTCGAGGCCGCCCGAGATCAATTCTTTTGCGTCACACGAAAAGATGTTCTTATGATTTTGTTGATAGTTTTGAAGCATTAAAACGTGGTCTCGTGGTGTAGTGGTTATCACATCTGTCTAACACACAGAAGGTCGGCGGTTCGAGCCCGCCCGAGATCAATTATTTTATTCTGCGGCAAATCAGTGGATAGTGATAACACTACGCATGTACGGAAGTCAGTTCATGTAGTTTTGTCTTTTTGGTGAAAAACGATTCTTCGCTACCGCGAGAGGAAAGCTCGGTCCCATCGCCGTGCGAACATGTGGTCTCGTGGTGTAGTGGTTATCACATCTGTCTAACACACAGAAGGTCGGCGGTTCGAGCCCGCCCGAGATCAATTCTTTTGCGTCACACGAAAAATATGTTATTATGATTTTGTTGATAGTTTTAAAGAATCAAAACTTGGTCTCGTGGTGTAGTGGTTATCACATCTGTCTAACACACAGAAGGTCGGCGGTTCGAGGCCGCCCGAGATCAATTCTTTTGCGTCATACGAAAAGATGTTCTTATGATTTTGTTGATAGTTTTGAAGCATTAAAACGTGGTCTCGTGGTGTAGTGGTTATCACATCTGTCTAACACACAGAAGGTCGGCGGTTCGAGCCCGCCCGAGATCAATTCTTTTATTCTGCGGCAAATCAGTGGATAGTGATAACACTACGCATGTACGGAAGTCAGTTCATGTAGTTTTGTTTTTTTGGTGAAAAACGATTCTTCGCTACCGCGAGAGGAAAGCTCGGTCCCATCGCCGTGCGAACATGTGGTCTCGTGGTGTAGTGGTTATCACATCTGTCTAACACACAGAAGGTCGGCGGTTCGAGCCCGCCCGAGATCAATTCTTTTGCGTCACACGAAAAGATGTTCTTATGATTTTGTTGATAGTTTTGAAGCATTAAAACGTGGTCTCGTGGTGTAGTGGTTATCACATCTGTCTAACACACAGAAGGTCGGCGGTTCGAGCCCGCCCGAGATCAATTCTTTTATTCTGCGGCAACTCAGTGGATAGTGATAACACTACGCATGTACGGAAGTCAGTTCATGTAGTTTTGTCTTTTTGGTGAAAAACGATTCTTCGCTACCGCGAGAGGAAAGCTCGGTCCCATCGCCGTGCGAACATGTGGTCTCGTGGTGTAGTGGTTATCACATCTGTCTAACACACAGAAGGTCGGCGGTTCGAGCCCGCCCGAGATCAATTCTTTTGCGTCACACGAAAAGATGTTCTTATGATTTTGTTGATAGTTTTGAAGCATTAAAACGTGGTCTCGTGGTGTCGTGGTTATCACATCTGTCTAACACACAGAAGGTCGGCGGTTCGAGCTTGCCCGAGATCAATTCTTTTATTCTGCGGCAACTCAGTGGATAGTGATAACACTACGCATGTACGGAAGTCAATTCATGTAGTTTTGTCTTTTGGTGAAAAACGATTCTTCGCTACCGCGAGAGGATAGCTCGGTCCCATCGCTGTGGAACATGTGGTCTCGTGGTGTAGTGGTTATCACATCTGTCTAACACACAGAAGGTGGGCGGTTCGAGCCCGCCCGAGATCAATTCTTTTATTCTGCGGCAACTCAGTGGATAGTGATAACACTACGCATGTACGGAAGTTAGTTCATGTAGTTTTGTCTTTTGGTGAAAAACGATTCTTCGCTACCGCGAGAGGAAAGCTCGGTCCCATCGCTGTGCGAACATGTGGTCTCGTGGTGTAGTGGTTATCACATCTGTCTAACACACAGAAGGTCGGCTGTTCGAGCCCCCCCGAGATCAATTCTTTTGCGTCACACGAAAAGATGTTCTTATGATTTTGTTGATAGTTTTGAAGAATCAAAACGTGGTCTCGTGGTGTAGTGGTTATCACATCTGTCTAACACACAGAAGGTCGGCGGTTCGAGCCCGCCCGAGATCAATTCTTTTGCGTCACACGAAAAGATGTTCTTATGATTTTGTTGATAGTTTTGAAGCATTAAAACGTGGTCTCGTGGTGTAGTGGTTATCACATCTGTCTAACACACAGAAGGTCGGCGGTTCGAGCCCGCCCGAGATCAATTCTTTTGCGTCACACGAAAAGATGTTCTTATGATTTTGTTGATAGTTTTGAAGCATTAAAACGTGGTCTCGTGGTGTAGTGGTTATCACATCTGTCTAACACACAGAAGGTCGGCGGTTCGAGCCCGCCCGAGATCAATTCTTTTGCGTCACACGAAAAGATGTTCTTATGATTTTGTTGATAGTTTTGAAGAATCAAAACGTGGTCTCGTGGTGTAGTGGTTATCACATCTGTCTAACACACAGAAGGTCGGCGGTTCGAGCCCGCCCGAGATCAATTCTTTTGCGTCACACGAAAAGATGTTCTTATGATTTTGTTGATAGTTTTGAAGAATCAAAACGTGGTCTCGTGGTGTAGTGGTTATCACATCTGTCTAACACACAGAAGGTCGGCGGTTCGAGCCCGCCCGAGATCAATTCTTTTGCGTCACACGAAAAGATGTTCGAAAAGAGACGTGTGCGTTTCGTGGCTGAGACGTGTGCGTTTCGTGGCTGGACCTCGCCAATGCATTTGGGAGTGTCCCCCACACCGCCATTCTCGAGGCCTTGAGGGCATTTGGCTTCCCGCCCGAATTCCGCAACATCATCGCAGACCTGTATCAGGGTGCGACAATGCGAGTGAACACAAAGAACGACCAAACCAGAAACATTGCGATAAATGCAGGAGTGAAACAGGGAGACCCCATCTCACCTGTCCTCTTCAACATCACACTGGAGATGCTCATCCGAGCACACAAAAAGAGAGTGAATCCCATGAAAATACTCGGACAGAAGTTCTCTTTGCTGGCTTTTGCCGATGATATGGCAATTGTCACCAAAACACACTCTGAGATGCAGTACCAGCTGGATAAAATGGCAGAAGACGCAAAGCAGATCAATTTGATTTTCAAGCCGCGCAAATGCGGAACGCTCACTATCCAGAAAGGGAAAGTGGTGCAGAAGGAAACCAAAATGTACAACCAGTGCATCAGTGTACTAGGTGAGAATGACAGCTACAAATACCTCGGAGTGAATGTGGGATTCCGTGAAATCATCGAGCCCACTGAGACACTCAATCAGATGACAATCGATATGCGTAAGCTGGCAGCAGTGAGAGGGCATCTCAGCTGCGACCAGCTGAGAGACGCGATCAAAACGTTTGTGATGTCGCGACTAAACTACATTGCAATGAACGACAAGTGCTCTATGAACAGCATCAACGAACTAGAGAGGACACTCGCGTGTACCATCTCACACATCCAAAACGTGAAGACTGGAGTGCCGAAGCCGTACCTGTACTGCTCGAAAGGCCTGCACATGCAACATCCGAAAGATACCATGTACAGTGGTAGTCTCAATACGACTATGAAGCTACTGTGGTCAGACGATACGTTTATCCAGACAGTGTTCTGGAATCTACTCGAATACGTTGCAATCACTTGGATAGGGCCGCAACAAGCGAGCACCTGTGATAAGAAAGAGCTGTGTGCGAGATATCTGAATGATGAGAATATTGGATACCGTATCGGATCGTACGGTGGACAGACAAACATGATGCGAAACTGCAGAGAGGCAGTGCGCCATATGAGGAGGTCACTTCACCTGTTCGAGGTGAAATGGATCGATAATCAGCTGGTTGTCGAGATACAAGCGACACCGACTAGCAAGAAATCTACGACCGGTCCGAAAACAAAACATCTCCTAAAACGGAGAACCACGGCTGCACTCGATGAGTGCAATGTCGAGAGAATGAGTACCGAATACGCAACTATGAGCAACAACTTCGACATGTTCATGCAGGACAGTCGGAATGCGAGAATTCTCAAGAACAATCAACCATATGCAACCGACAGTGCTCTGGAGTGGAGACATCGGGCAATGCTCGATACTCTGCCCCTAAAAGGAGCGAGAACGAATACGAGAAGTGCAGAGTGTGACCGAATGTGCACATCGTGCAATGAGAACCAACTTGAAAGCCTCTCCCATGTGCTCAATAGATGCAAGGTGCATTTGGGTATGGGAATGGTGGAGAGACACAACAACATCCAAGACATAATCGTGGCAGCCGCGGAAAAGGCGGCGGTGAATCGAAATGCCTGGATCGAGACAGACACTCGCAACTCGATCGATGGCGGCAATTTGCGGCCGGACATTGTGTTGTCGAGAGAGAGTGAAAAGCAAGTGGTGATTTTGGATGTGCGCGTTTCATTCGGAAATGGAATCGCCTCATTCGAACGCGCCGCGACTGATAAGATCGAGAAATACACGGCTATTGCTGAAACGTACAAGGCATTGGGATACACTGTGTCCCTCCATCCATTCCTGGTCAGCTCTCTGGGAGACTACTGGAAAGAGAATGATGAAGCGATGAAATCACTGGGAATACCCAAGTCAGAGTGGAGTGAGCTCATCTCTCAGATCCAGGGAGAGACACTCGAATACTCGAAAGCAATCTACTACATGCATACAATGGGGGAAGCGTATTCACCCAAATATGGAAAGAACCGACCAGAAAAAGCATTGAAGATGATCGATCGATACAAACAGTACTATGCCCGCCGGGCGGAAGAGAGAGAAAACGACAACATGCAAAGGCAATGAGAGAGAATCACAATTGATCTACCAACATCTGTACTCGCGTAGGGCCGTCTCTCACCCCGTGACATGGGGAGAAAGAGAGCGGTCCGAGAGAGCGCGATACAGCCGGCTGCCCCGTTCGCCCCGACGCTTCAAGGCTGCTGCGACCAAGCGACTTCTGCCGAGGGACCGTCGACGGGAGCGGCCGGACCTCCACACCCACCCCGCACCCCGCACCATGCACAACAACATCAACGCCTCCCCCCAACCATTGAGATTGATAATAAATCTCTTTTATCCATTGTTGATAGTTTTGAAGCATTAAAACGTGGTCTCGTGGTGTAGTGGTTATCACATCTGTCTAACACACAGAAGGTCGGCGGTTCGAGCCCGCCCGAGATCAATTCTTTTATTCTGCGGCAACTCAGTGGATAGTGATATAGTCGGATTGGATCCTATATGCCATCCGTGACATTTCACATGTTGTGCAGTTTTGTGCAACACAACATGTATGTCATCAAATATCCAAAACGCTTCCATCAGTAGGAATCGAACCCGTGAACAGATCGCGGCGATTGTGCGCTACTGGCGCACACTACCACTGCACCATAGAGGCAGTGGTTAAGAGATCGAAGAGAGAGCCCATCTAGCTGCACTGGCCTCTTCAGTGTACGATGATGAGATATAACAAGCATGCATATCTTCGATATGCAATGACCTCTCAGTGCGAGCCTCAATGGCGCAGTGGTTGAGAGCGCCGCCAGTGCGCAATCGCTGAGTTCTGACCACGGGTTCGATTCCTTCGCATGAAAGCGTTTTGGATATTTGAAGACCTTCATGTTGTGTTGCACAAAACTGCACAACATGTGAAATGTCACGAATGGCATATAGGATCCAAACTGACTATAACACTACGCATGTACGGAAGTCAGTTCATGTAGTTTTGTCTTTTTGGTGAAAAACGATTCTTCGCTACCGCGAGAGGAAAGCTCGGTCCCATCGCCGTGCGAACATGTGGTCTCGTGGTGTAGTGGTTATCACATCTGTCTAACACACAGAAGGTCGGCGGTTCGAGCCCGCCCGAGATCAATTCTTTTGCGTCACACGAAAAGATGTTCTTATGATTTTGTTGATAGTTTTGAAGAATCGAAACGTGGTCTCGTGGTGTAGTGGTTATCACATCTGTCTAACACACAGAAGGTCGGCGGTTCGAGCCCGCCCGAGATCAATTCTTTTGCGTCACACGAAAAGATGTTCTTATGATTTTGTTGATAGTTTTGAAGAATCAAAACGTGGTCTCGTGGTGTAGTGGTTATCACATCTGTCTAACACACAGAAGGTCGGCGGTTCGAGCCCGCCCGAGATCAATTCTTTTATTCTGCGGCAACTCAGTGGATATTGATAACACTACGCATGTACGGAAGTCAGTTCATGTAGTTTTGTCTTTTTGGTGAAAAACGATTCTTCGCTACCGCGAGAGGAAAGCTCGGTCCCATCGCCGTGCGAACATGTGGTCTCGTGGTGTAGTGGTTATCACATCTGTCTAACACACAGAAGGTCGGCGGTTCGAGCCCGCCCGAGATCAATTCTTTTGCGTCACACGAAAAGATGTTCTTATGATTTTGTTGATAGTTTTGAAGCATTAAAACGTGGTCTCGTGGTGTAGTGGTTATCACATCTGTCTAACACACAGAAGGTCGGCGGTTCGAGCCCGCCCGAGATCAATTCTTTTATTCTGCGGCAACTCAGTGGATAGTGATAACACTACGCATGTACGGAAGTCAATTCATGTAGTTTTGTCTTTTAGTGAAAAACGATTCTTCGCTACCGCGAGAGGAAAGCTCGGTCCCATCGCTGTGCGAACATGTGGTCTCGTGGTGTAGTGGTTATCACATCTGTCTAACACACAGAAGGTCGGCGGTTCGAGCCCGCCCGAGATCAATTCTTTTATTCTGCGGCAACTCAGTGGATAGTGATAACACTACGCATGTACGGAAGTCAGTTCATGTAGTTTTGTCTTTTGGTGAAAAAACGATTCTTCGCTACCGCGAGAGGAGAGCTCGGTCCCATCGCTGTGCGAACATGTGGTCTCGTGGTGTAGTGGTTATCACATCTGTCTAACACACAGAAGGTCGGCGGTTCGAGCCCGCCCGAGATCAATTCTTTTGCGTCACACGAAAAGATGTTCTTATGATTTTGTTGATAGTTTTGAAGCATTAAAACGTGGTCTCGTGGTGTAGTGGTTATCACATCTGTCTAACACACAGAAGGTCGGCGGTTCGAGCCCGCCCGAGATCAATTCTTTTATTCTGCGGCAACTCAGTGGATAGTGATAACACTATGCATGTACGGAAGTCAATTCATGTAGTTTTGTCTTTTAGTGAAAAACGATTCTTCGCTACCGCGAGAGGAAAGCTCGGTCCCATCGCTGTGCGAACATGTGGTCTCGTGGTGTAGTGGTTATCACATCTGTCTAACACACAGAAGGTCGGCGGTTCGAGCCCGCCCGAGATCAATTCTTTTATTCTGCGGCAACTCAGTGGATAGTGATAACACTACGCATGTACGGAAGTCAGTTCATGTAGTTTTGTCTTTTGGTGAAAAAACGATTCTTCGCTACCGCGAGAGGAGAGCTCGGTCCCATCGCTGTGCGAACATGTGGTCTCGTGGTGTAGTGGTTATCACATCTGTCTAACACACAGAAGGTCGGCGGTTCGAGCCCGCTTGAGATCAATTTTTTGCGTCACACGAAAAGATGTTCTTATGATTTTGTTGAAAGTTTTGAAGCATTAAAACGTGGTCTCGTGGTGTAGTGGTTATCACATCTGTCTAACACACAGAAGGTCGGCGGTTCGAGCCCGCCCGAGATCAATTCTTTTGCGTCACACGAAAAGATGTTCTTATGATTTTGTTGATAGTTTTGAAGCATTAAAACGTGGTCTCGTGGTGTAGTGGTTATCACATCTGTCTAACACACAGAAGGTCGGCGGTTCGAGCCCGCCCGAGATCAATTCTTTTATTCTGCGGCAACTCAGTGGATAGTGATAACACTACGCATGTACGGAAGTCAGTTCATGTAGTTTTGTCTTTTTGGTGAAAACGATTCTTCGCTACCGCGAGAGGAAAGCTCGGTCCCATCGCCGTGCGAACATGTGGTCTCGTGGTGTAGTGGTTATCACATCTGTCTAACACACAGAAGGTCGGCGGTTCGAGCCCGCTTGAGATCAATTTTTTGCGTCACACGAAAAGATGTTCTTATGATTTTGTTGAAAGTTTTGAAGCACTAAAACGTGGTCTCGTGGTGTAGTGGTTATCACATCTGTCTAACACACAGAAGGTCGGCGGTTCGAGCCCGCCCGAGATCAATTCTTTTGCGTCACACGAAAAGATGTTCTTATGATTTTGTTGATAGTTTTGAAGCATTAAAACGTGGTCTCGTGGTGTAGTTGTTATCACATCTGTCTAACACACAGAAGGTCGGCGGTTCGAGCCCGCCCGAGATCAATTCTTTTATTCTGCGGCAACTCAGTGGATAGTGATAACACTACGCATGTACGGAAGTCAGTTCATGTAGTTTTGTCTTTTTGGTGAAAAACGATTCTTCGCTACCGCGAGAGGAAAGCTCGGTCCCATCGCCGTGCGAACATGTGGTCTCGTGGTGTAGTGGTTATCACATCTGTCTAACACACAGAAGGTCGGCGGTTCGAGCCCGCCCGAGATCAATTCTTTTGCGTCACACGAAAAGATGTTCTTATGATTTTGTTGATAGTTTTGAAGAATCAAAACGTGGTCTCGTGGTGTAGTGGTTATCACATCTGTCTAACACACAGAAGGTCGGCGGTTCGAGCCCGCCCGAGATCAATTCTTTTATTCTGCGGCAACTCAGTGAACAGTGATAACACTACGCATGTACGGAAGTCAGTTCATGTAGTTTTGTCTTTTTGGGGAAAAACGATTCTTCGCTACCGCGAGAGAAAAGCTCGGTCCCATCGCCGTGCGAACATGTGGTCTCGTGGTGTAGTGGTTATCACATCTGTCTAACACACAGAAGGTCGGCGGTTCGAGCCCGCTTGAGATCAATTTTTTGCGTCACACGAAAAGATGTTCTTATGATTTTGTTGAAAGTTTTGAAGCATTAAAACGTGGTCTCGTGGTGTAGTGGTTATCACATCTGTCTAACACACAGAAGGTCGGCGGTTCGAGCCCGCCCGAGATCAATTCTTTTGCGTCACACGAAAAGATGTTCTTATGATTTTGTTGATAGTTTTGAAGCATTAAAACGTGGTCTCGTGGTGTAGTGGTTATCACATCTGTCTAACACACAGAAGGTCGGCGGTTCGAGCCCGCCCGAGATCAATTCTTTTATTCTGCGGCAACTCAGTGGATAGTGATAACACTACGCATGTACGGAAGTCAGTTCATGTAGTTTTGTCTTTTTGGTGAAAACGATTCTTCGCTACCGCGAGAGGAAAGCTCGGTCCCATCGCCGTGCGAACATGTGGTCTCGTGGTGTAGTGGTTATCACATCTGTCTAACACACAGAAGGTCGGCGGTTCGAGCCCGCTTGAGATCAATTTTTTGCGTCACACGAAAAGATGTTCTTATGATTTTGTTGAAAGTTTTGAAGCATTAAAACGTGGTCTCGTGGTGTAGTGGTTATCACATCTGTCTAACACACAGAAGGTCGGCGGTTCGAGCCCGCCCGAGATCAATTCTTTTGCGTCACACGAAAAGATGTTCTTATGATTTTGTTGATAGTTTTGAAGCATTAAAACGTGGTCTCGTGGTGTAGTTGTTATCACATCTGTCTAACACACAGAAGGTCGGCGGTTCGAGCCCGCCCGAGATCAATTCTTTTATTCTGCGGCAACTCAGTGGATAGTGATAACACTACGCATGTACGGAAGTCAGTTCATGTAGTTTTGTCTTTTTGGTGAAAAACGATTCTTCGCTACCGCGAGAGGAAAGCTCGGTCCCATCGCCGTGCGAACATGTGGTCTCGTGGTGTAGTGGTTATCACATCTGTCTAACACACAGAAGGTCGGCGGTTCGAGCCCGCCCGAGATCAATTCTTTTGCGTCACACGAAAAGATGTTCTTATGATTTTGTTGATAGTTTTGAAGAATCAAAACGTGGTCTCGTGGTGTAGTGGTTATCACATCTGTCTAACACACAGAAGGTCGGCGGTTCGAGCCCGCCCGAGATCAATTCTTTTATTCTGCGGCAACTCAGTGGATAGTGATAACACTACGCATGTACGGAAGTCAATTCATGTAGTTTTGTCTTTTAGTGAAAAACGATTCTTCGCTACCGCGAGAGGAAAGCTCGGTCCCATCGCTGTGCGAACATGTGGTCTCGTGGTGTAGTGGTTATCACATCTGTCTAACACACAGAAGGTCAGCGGTTCGAGCCCGCCCGAGATCAATTCTTTTATTCTGCGGCAACTCAGTGGATAGTGATAACACTACGCATGTACGGAAGTCAGTTCATGTAGTTTTGTCTTTTGGTGAAAAAACGATTCTTCGCTACCGCGAGAGGAGAGCTCGGTCCCATCGCTGTGCGAACATGTGGTCTCGTGGTGTAGTGGTTATCACATCTGTCTAACACACAGAAGGTCGGCGGTTCGAGCCCGCTTGAGATCAATTTTTTGCGTCACACGAAAAGATGTTCTTATGATTTTGTTGAAAGTTTTGAAGCATTAAAACGTGGTCTCGTGGTGTAGTGGTTATCACATCTGTCTAACACACAGAAGGTCGGCGGTTCGAGCCCGCCCGAGATCAATTCTTTTGCGTCACACGAAAAGATGTTCTTATGATTTTGTTGATAGTTTTGAAGCATTAAAACGTGGTCTCGTGGTGTAGTGGTTATCACATCTGTCTAACACACAGAAGGTCGGCGGTTCGAGCCCGCCCGAGATCAATTCTTTTATTCTGCGGCAACTCAGTGGATAGTGATAACACTACGCATGTACGGAAGTCAGTTCATGTAGTTTTGTCTTTTTGGTGAAAACGATTCTTCGCTACCGCGAGAGGAAAGCTCGGTCCCATCGCCGTGCGAACATGTGGTCTCGTGGTGTAGTGGTTATCACATCTGTCTAACACACAGAAGGTCGGCGGTTCGAGCCCGCTTGAGATCAATTTTTTGCGTCACACGAAAAGATGTTCTTATGATTTTGTTGAAAGTTTTGAAGCATTAAAACGTGGTCTCGTGGTGTAGTGGTTATCACATCTGTCTAACACACAGAAGGTCGGCGGTTCGAGCCCGCCCGAGATCAATTCTTTTGCGTCACACGAAAAGATGTTCTTATGATTTTGTTGATAGTTTTGAAGCATTAAAACGTGATCTCGTGGTGTAGTTGTTATCACATCTGTCTAACACACAGAAGGTCGGCGGTTCGAGCCCGCCCGAGATCAATTCTTTTATTCTGCGGCAACTCAGTGGATAGTGATAACACTACGCATGTACGGAAGTCAGTTCATGTAGTTTTGTCTTTTTGGTGAAAAACGATTCTTCGCTACCGCGAGAGGAAAGCTCGGTCCCATCGCCGTGCGAACATGTGGTCTCGTGGTGTAGTGGTTATCACATCTGTCTAACACACAGAAGGTCGGCGGTTCGAGCCCGCCCGAGATCAATTCTTTTGCGTCACACGAAAAGATGTTCTTATGATTTTGTTGATAGTTTTGAAGCATTAAAACGTGGTCTCGTGGTGTAGTGGTTATCACATCTGTCTAACACACAGAAGGTCGGCGGTTCGAGCCCGCCCGAGATCAATTCTTTTATTCTGCGGCAACTCAGTGGATAGTGATAACACTACGCATGTACGGAAGTCAGTTCATGTAGTTTTGTCTTTTTGGTGAAAAACGATTCTTCGCTACCGCGAGAGGAAAGCTCGGTCCCATCGCCGTGCGAACATGTGGTCTCGTGGTGTAGTGGTTATCACATCTGTCTAACACACAGAAGGTCGGCGGTTCGAGCCCGCCCGAGATCAATTCTTTTGCGTCACACGAAAAGATGTTCTTATGATTTTGTTGATAGTTTTGAAGAATCAAAACGTGGTCTCGTGGTGTAGTGGTTATCACATCTGTCTAACACACAGAAGGTCGGCGGTTCGAGCCCGCCCGAGATCAATTCTTTTATTCTGCGGCAACTCAGTGAACAGTGATAACACTACGCATGTACGGAAGTCAGTTCATGTAGTTTTGTCTTTTTGGTGAAAAACGATTCTTCGCTACCGCGAGAGGAAAGCTCGGTCCCATCGCCGTGCGAACATGTGGTCTCGTGGTGTAGTGGTTATCACATCTGTCTAACACACAGAAGGTCGGCGGTTCGAGCCCGCCCGAGATCAATTCTTTTGCGTCACACGAAAAATTGTTCTTATGATTTTGTTGATAGTTTTGAAGAATCGAAACGTGGTCTCGTGGTGTAGTGGTTATCACATCTGTCTAACACACAGAAGGTCGGCGGTTCGAGCCCGCCCGAGATCAATTCTTTTGCGTCACACGAAAAGATGTTCTTATGATTTTGTTGATAGTTTTGAAGAATCAAAACGTGGTCTCGTGGTGTAGTGGTTATCACATCTGTCTAACACACAGAAGGTCGGCGGTTCGAGCCCGCCCGAGATCAATTCTTTTATTCTGCGGCAACTCAGTGGATATTGATAACACTACGCATGTACGGAAGTCAGTTCATGTAGTTTTGTCTTTTTGGTGAAAAACGATTCTTCGCTACCGCGAGAGGAAAGCTCGGTCCCATCGCCGTGCGAACATGTGGTCTCGTGGTGTAGTGGTTATCACATCTGTCTAACACACAGAAGGTCGGCGGTTCGAGCCCGCCCGAGATCAATTCTTTTGCGTCACACGAAAAGCATGTACGGAAGTCAATTCATGTAGTTTTGTCTTTTAGTGAAAAACGATTCTTCGCTACCGCGAGAGGAAAGCTCGGTCCCATCGCTGTGCGAACATGTGGTCTCGTGGTGTAGTGGTTATCACATCTGTCTAACACACAGAAGGTCGGCGGTTCGAGCCCGCCCGAGATCAATTCATTTATTCTGCGGCAACTCAGTGGATAGTGAAAACACTACGCATGTACGGAAGTCAGTTCATGTAGTTTTGTCTTTTGGTGAAAAAACGATTCTTCGCTACCGCGAGAGGAGAGCTCGGTCCCATCGCTGTGCGAACATGTGGTCTCGTGGTGTAGTGGTTATCACATCTGTCTAACACACAGAAGGTCGGCGGTTCGAGCCCGCTTGAGATCAATTTTTTGCGTCACACGAAAAGATGTTCTTATGATTTTGTTGAAAGTTTTGAAGCATTAAAACGTGGTCTCGTGGTGTAGTGGTTATCACATCTGTCTAACACACAGAAGGTCGGCGGTTCGAGCCCGCCCGAGATCAATTCTTTTGCGTCACACGAAAAGATGTTCTTATGATTTTGTTGATAGTTTTGAAGCATTAAAACGTGGTCTCGTGGTGTAGTGGTTATCACATCTGTCTAACACACAGAAGGTCGGCGGTTCGAGCCCGCCCGAGATCAATTCTTTTATTCTGCGGCAACTCAGTGGATAGTGATAACACTACGCATGTACGGAAGTCAGTTCATGTAGTTTTGTCTTTTTGGTGAAAACGATTCTTCGCTACCGCGAGAGGAAAGCTCGGTCCCATCGCCGTGCGAACATGTCTCGTGGTGTAGTGGTTATCACATCTGTCTAACACACAGAAGGTCGGCGGTTCGAGCCCGCTTGAGATCAATTTTTTGCGTCACACGAAAAGATGTTCTTATGATTTTGTTGAAAGTTTTGAAGCATTAAAACGTGGTCTCGTGGTGTAGTGGTTATCACATCTGTCTAACACACAGAAGGTCGGCGGTTCGAGCCCGCCCGAGATCAATTCTTTTGCGTCACACGAAAAGATGTTCTTATGATTTTGTTGATAGTTTTGAAGCATTAAAACGTGATCTCGTGGTGTAGTTGTTATCACATCTGTCTAACACACAGAAGGTCGGCGGTTCGAGCCCGCCCGAGATCAATTCTTTTATTCTGCGGCAACTCAGTGGATAGTGATAACACTACGCATGTACGGAAGTCAGTTCATGTAGTTTTGTCTTTTTGGTGAAAAACGATTCTTCGCTACCGCGAGAGGAAAGCTCGGTCCCATCGCCGTGCGAACATGTGGTCTCGTGGTGTAGTGGTTATCACATCTGTCTAACACACAGAAGGTCGGCGGTTCGAGCCCGCCCGAGATCAATTCTTTTGCGTCACACGAAAAGATGTTCTTATGATTTTGTTGATAGTTTTGAAGCATTAAAACGTGGTCTCGTGGTGTAGTGGTTATCACATCTGTCTAACACACAGAAGGTCGGCGGTTCGAGCCCGCCCGAGATCAATTCTTTTATTCTGCGGCAACTCAGTGGATAGTGATAACACTACGCATGTACGGAAGTCAGTTCATGTAGTTTTGTCTTTTTGGTGAAAACGATTCTTCGCTACCGCGAGAGGAAAGCTCGGTCCCATCGCCGTGCGAACATGTGGTCTCGTGGTGTAGTGGTTATCACATCTGTCTAACACACAGAAGGTCGGCGGTTCGAGCCCGCTTGAGATCAATTTTTTGCGTCACACGAAAAGATGTTCTTATGATTTTGTTGAAAGTTTTGAAGCATTAAAACGTGGTCTCGTGGTGTAGTGGTTATCACATCTGTCTAACACACAGAAGGTCGGCGGTTCGAGCCCGCCCGAGATCAATTCTTTTATTCTGCGGCAACTCAGTGAACAGTGATAACACTACGCATGTACGGAAGTCAGTTCATGTAGTTTTGTCTTTTTGGGGAAAAACGATTCTTCGCTACCGCGAGAGAAAAGCTCGGTCCCATCGCCGTGCGAACATGTGGTCTCGTGGTGTAGTGGTTATCACATCTGTCTAACACACAGAAGGTCGGCGGTTCGAGCCCGCTTGAGATCAATTTTTTGCGTCACACGAAAAGATGTTCTTATGATTTTGTTGAAAGTTTTGAAGCATTAAAACGTGGTCTCGTGGTGTAGTGGTTATCACATCTGTCTAACACACAGAAGGTCGGCGGTTCGAGCCCGCCCGAGATCAATTCTTTTGCGTCACACGAAAAGATGTTCTTATGATTTTGTTGATAGTTTTGAAGCATTAAAACGTGGTCTCGTGGTGTAGTGGTTATCACATCTGTCTAACACACAGAAGGTCGGCGGTTCGAGCCCGCCCGAGATCAATTCTTTTATTCTGCGGCAACTCAGTGGATAGTGATAACACTACGCATGTACGGAAGTCAGTTCATGTAGTTTTGTCTTTTTGGTGAAAAACGATTCTTCGCTACCGCGAGAGGAAAGCTCGGTCCCATCGCCGTGCGAACATGTGGTCTCGTGGTGTAGTGGTTATCACATCTGTCTAACACACAGAAGGTCGGCGGTTCGAGCCCGCCCGAGATCAATTCTTTTGCGTCACACGAAAAGATGTTCTTATGATTTTGTTGATAGTTTTGAAGAATCAAAACGTGGTCTCGTGGTGTAGTGGTTATCACATCTGTCTAACACACAGAAGGTCGGCGGTTCGAGCCCGCCCGAGATCAATTCTTTTATTCTGCGGCAACTCAGTGAACAGTGATAACACTACGCATGTACGGAAGTCAGTTCATGTAGTTTTGTCTTTTTGGAGAAAAACGATTCTTCGCTACCGCGAGAGAAAAGCTCGGTCCCATCGCCGTGCGAACATGTGGTCTCGTGGTGTAGTGGTTATCACATCTGTCTAACACACAGAAGGTCGGCGGTTCGAGCCCGCTTGAGATCAATTTTTTGCGTCACACGAAAAGATGTTCTTATGATTTTGTTGAAAGTTTTGAAGCATTAAAACGTGGTCTCGTGGTGTAGTGGTTATCACATCTGTCTAACACACAGAAGGTCGGCGGTTCGAGCCCGCCCGAGATCAATTCTTTTGCGTCACACGAAAAGATGTTCTTATGATTTTGTTGATAGTTTTGAAGCATTAAAACGTGGTCTCGTGGTGTAGTGGTTATCACATCTGTCTAACACACAGAAGGTCGGCGGTTCGAGCCCGCCCGAGATCAATTCTTTTATTCTGCGGCAACTCAGTGGATAGTGATAACACTACGCATGTACGGAAGTCAGTTCATGTAGTTTTGTCTTTTTGGTGAAAACGATTCTTCGCTACCGCGAGAGGAAAGCTCGGTCCCATCGCCGTGCGAACATGTGGTCTCGTGGTGTAGTGGTTATCACATCTGTCTAACACACAGAAGGTCGGCGGTTCGAGCCCGCTTGAGATCAATTTTTTGCGTCACACGAAAAGATGTTCTTATGATTTTGTTGAAAGTTTTGAAGCATTAAAACGTGGTCTCGTGGTGTAGTGGTTATCACATCTGTCTAACACACAGAAGGTCGGCGGTTCGAGCCCGCCCGAGATCAATTCTTTTGCGTCACACGAAAAGATGTTCTTATGATTTTGTTGATAGTTTTGAAGAATCAAAACGTGGTCTCGTGGTGTAGTGGTTATCACATCTGTCTAACACACAGAAGGTCGGCGGTTAATAATAATTTATTGCAGAAAAACTGCGTCACACATCAAAAATACAGTAAAAAAAGCCGCATGTGATAAAAACCGAGACCATACTAAATGAGCGAAAGACGAGTCCGTAAAAGAAATATATGAAGGGATAACCGGTACACGCAAAGGGCCAGGATCAGATACATCTGCGCAGCACAATCACTTGGAGGGGAGTGAGTGCGGTGGAGGAGCCGCTGCACAATAAGAGACATGTGCGAGCACTACGCAGAGCACGTCAACTGGACAATCACGGCACCAATCGAGTACTATAGATAAGGGAGGTGTACAATCATTCAAACATCAATCTGCATCAATTAATCGTATCGACATAACGAAGCTCATCTCGAAAAGGGAGGTAGATCAGAGTTGGTGGGTATCACTACTCATTGTCACCAAAAAGGTCTATCGATCACAAGGTAGATCGAAATGCGACGTCGGCGCACGCGAGTCGGCAGCTATCGATCGATCGGGTGTCACAGAGCGAGAGGGAGTGAGTGAGATGCTCGCGCGGCCAGTGTGAATCCAGGGCGGCCGATGCTTGTCTTCATTGTGCTTGTTTTATCCCGTGCATGTTTTATCCCGTCATGTATTTTAATTGCTGTGTCACATTGTTGCCCTCGTCACAACTGTTTCAACTAGGAAGATTGAGTGTCTGTGTGAGATTGACATGAGAGAGTGCCCTTGAGAACCGCGAGTGAGACAGACGAAAAATGCGCGGATGTGATTTGGTGAGTGAGAGAATGTAACGAGCGGTTCTCAATGCGTATGAGTTGTGCAAAAGCGTCGACCTTGTTGCTTTGACATGGAGTGAGAAGGTGCCATTTCGCCCGCGGCATGGTTTTAACTTGAACATTGAAGAGAATGGTGTACTGACCAGCCGCTTGTACATTTTGTGTGCAAGAATGAGGTCGTTTCGTGCGCGCCGTTCTGCTAAACTGGTCAGACCCAATGTTTTGAGGCGAACTTGATATGTGGGCATGGCTTGCGGGTAGTCAGGAGAGGGGTATACACGATAGAAAATTATACGAGTGACGTATTTTTGTACTTTCTCCAATGTGCGAATATCCTTGAGTAGATGAGGATTCCATACAGGTGAAGCGAATTCGAGCAGCGGGAGAATGTAGGTTTTATATAGTTTCAAAAGAACGCGCTGGTCACTCGTATGCACTGATCGCATCAGTAGTCGTGCTCGATTCATTGCAACAGACGCGCGCACACCGGCATTGATAGTGGGGTTGCCGGTGGTATCGACCTGCAGACCGAGGTCTCTTACGCGCTCGCAGTGAGAGAGAGGGCTGCCTCCCAGTGAGTACGCATGCTGCGGGTTGCCTCTGCCAAGATGTAGTACAGAACATTTGCTGTCAGAGAGTTGAAGCTGCCAGTGAATTGACCATGAAACAATGTGATTTATGGCTAGCTGGAGCGCGGAGTGTGCTTCAGTTGCATTAGCGGCTGTATAAGATATGTACACCTTGACGTCATCGGCGAACGCGCGGAAACGTACATTCGGTGGCAAACCAGACTCTAGACCCGCTAAATAGATTATAAATAATAGGGGTCCGAGTACGGATCCCTGAGGTACTCCGGATGAGGACTCTACTGGTGGTGAGAGTGCATCGCCTACTTTCACACGGAATTTGCGATTGGTAAGGAAGTCGCGAATCCAGTCGAGAATCTCGCCGCGTAACCCTACTGACTCACACTTTGCAATAAGCTTGGGAATACTGACCGTGTCAAACGCCTTGCGGTAATCGAAATATATTACATCAGTGAATTGCTTGGATGTTGCAGCTGTTGTCCAATCAGAAAAACACGAGAGCATTTGCGTGGTCACACTACGATGGCTTCGGAAACCATACTGTTCGTCCGGCAGTAATGTTCGCGATTCGAGGAATGAAATCAGCTGCTTTCTAATCATTCTCTCAAGTACCTTGGACGCGGCGGAACATATCGAAATCGGACGATAGCATGTGACTGAGGCTGGATCGCCGCCGGGCTTTGCAATAGGGGTCACGTGGGCTGTTTTCCATACACGAGGCACGACACCTTCTCGCAGCGAGAAATTGTAAATGACAGACAGTGGAATGCTCAGTTCGAACGCACATTTTTTAAGTACTAACGGTGGAATACAATCAGCGGGCAGTGAGCATGAAGATTTCAAGTGTTTCAAAAACGGTAGCACATCAGACGGGAGGAAGGGGCGCATATGGAATGTGTCAGTGGTTCGCGCAATCACAGGCGGTGGAATGCCGTTGTCGCTCACATATACTGACTCGAAAAATGTGGAAAATGCAGCCGCCTTGTCTTTGTCGCTGTGTTTCGCCTCACCAGATGCATCCACCATTTTGATAGGGAGAGAATTCTTCGGCTTTATAATGGAACCAACAAATGAGTGGAATGCGAATGACCCTCTGAGAAATTTCTGTTTTGTTCGGTGCTTCTCATATCGCTTCAGGTGAGCAGTGAGATCGTTTGTGACGCTTGCATAAAGGGGGGATGAGGATAGCCCCTTCTCGAACAGCCACGATTTGTGATTGAACAGCGAGCGGATGTGAGGCGGATATGCTGACCATTTCGACTTGCGGACTTTGAAAGGCACGTGGCGAGCGAGTATGCAAAGGAGTACTGAAGAGAAGCGGCTGTACATATCGCATAGTGAGTCACAGTGATCGAGTAGTGAGAACCAATCAATGTCGCGCAGTGCGGATCTGATATCTGAGAAGTTTGCACCATGGTAATTTGGATACGGTCTAGGGTAATTTTCACTCAGAGGGCAATCAATTTCAGCAAATACTGTATTGTGATCTGATGAACCGAATGAGTCTCTTACATCAACAGAAATTAAGTGCGAAGCATTGCTCAGTAGCCAATCGATAGTGCGATGAGCGCGAGTGGGGGTGGTCACACAGTGCACGAGATCAAATGACGTCACTATTTCACTAAAACGCGCATACGAAGCATCGAGAGTTGGGTCAATATTGAAATCGCCGGCTAGAATGATGGTGTGCTGGCAGCTCATTAGGTCTGAGAGAGAGTCAATGAGGGTTTCATCAGTAGCTACGCGGGTGCTGGGCGGTCTATACACAGTTATAAAGCGGAACGTAGATGTGGAAGTGACTAGATCGAACGTGAGCATATCACAGGTAGAATTGATAGTAAAATTGACACGCTCGAAAAACAAATGATCACGGATTAGAACAAGAATGCCTCCACCATGACGGTTTCGGTCTTTACGCATCACAGAGTACGGTAGGTCGGACACAATTTGGCTATCAAGAATGGACTTGTACAAAAAAGACTCGGTTATAAGAACAATATCTGGGCGATTAAGAGTTAAAAATGCATGGAGAAAAGGGATTTTGTTTACAATACTGCGGCTATTAAAAAGTGAGATAGACAGTGGTGGTAATGTGCGACGCGCGCTCAGTTTCCCAGGGTTCCAGGAGTCTGCTGCCTCGCCTCACCCTCGGTGGTTTCCTCCGGAGAGGGCATCACCTCGTCAGCTTTCTCAACAGGCTGCTCTTGCTGCAGAGGCGGCTTTGCCCACGAGAACTTCCTGAGACCAGTGGGTGTGGCGAGAGGTTCGGCATTCGCACCGCTCACTGTCGGGTGAGACTGCGCGGGAGTAGGAGTGACCTCCTTTCCCTTTCCCTTCTTCGCAGCAGTATCAGACTTGATCTGAGCCCTCACTGCTGACAGTTCGCTGCGCAGAATGATCTGGTTGGCATAGACAATGAAATCGCCACCCTCGGTTTCTCGCTTGCGCTTGCATGCCGTGTTGAGAGCAGCCAGATCAGCCAGCTGTTCGCGAGAGAGAGATTCGCGAACGCGCACACCCTTGAACATCTGACGGTTCTCGGGTTTGCTGGCAGTGATTCGGAATTTGCGGATGAAAGAGCGCGCGGCATCACTACACGAAAACACGACCTTGGTCAGCCTAGGATTCCCCTTCTCCATCGACCCCATCCTGAACGTGTCCAGCACTCCATACTCGTTTCCGATAGCGTGAGAGATCTCTTTCACCCTGTCATTGTCTGCCCGCCAGCGGTCATGCGGATTGGTTCGAGCCCGCCCGAGATCAATTCTTTTATTCTGCGGCAACTCAGTGGATATTGATAACACTACGCATGTACGGAAGTCAGTTCATGTAGTTTTGTCTTTTTGGTGAAAAACGATTCTTCGCTACCGCGAGAGGAAAGCTCGGTCCCATCGCCGTGCGAACATGTGGTCTCGTGGTGTAGTGGTTATCACATCTGTCTAACACACAGAAGGTCGGCGGTTCGAGCCCGCCCGAGATCAATTCTTTTGCGTCACACGAAAAGATGTTCTTATGATTTTGTTGATAGTTTTGAAGCATTAAAACGTGGTCTCGTGGTGTAGTGGTTATCACATCTGTCTAACACACAGAAGGTCGGCGGTTCGAGCCCGCCCGAGATCAATTCTTTTATTCTGCGGCAACTCAGTGGATAGTGATAACACTACGCATGTACGGAAGTCAATTCATGTAGTTTTGTCTTTTAGTGAAAAACGATTCTTCGCTACCGCGAGAGGAAAGCTCGGTCCCATCGCTGTGCGAACATGTGGTCTCGTGGTGTAGTGGTTATCACATCTGTCTAACACACAGAAGGTCGGCGGTTCGAGCCCGCCCGAGATCAATTCTTTTATTCTGCGGCAACTCAGTGGATAGTGATAACACTACGCATGTACGGAAGTCAGTTCATGTAGTTTTGTCTTTTGGTGAAAAAACGATTCTTCGCTACCGCGAGAGGAGAGCTCGGTCCCATCGCTGTGCGAACATGTGGTCTCGTGGTGTAGTGGTTATCACATCTGTCTAACACACAGAAGGTCGGCGGTTCGAGCCCGCTTGAGATCAATTTTTTGCGTCACACGAAAAGATGTTCTTATGATTTTGTTGAAAGTTTTGAAGCATTAAAACGTGGTCTCGTGGTGTAGTGGTTATCACATCTGTCTAACACCCAGAAGGTCGGCGGTTCGAGCCCGCCCGAGATCAATTCTTTTGCGTCACACGAAAAGATGTTCTTATGATTTTGTTGATAGTTTTGAAGCATTAAAACGTGGTCTCGTGGTGTAGTGGTTATCACATCTGTCTAACACACAGAAGGTCGGCGGTTCGAGCCCGCCCGAGATCAATTCTTTTATTCTGCGGCAACTCAGTGGATAGTGATAACACTACGCATGTACGGAAGTCAGTTCATGTAGTTTTGTCTTTTTGGTGAAAACGATTCTTCGCTACCGCGAGAGGAAAGCTCGGTCCCATCGCCGTGCGAACATGTGGTCTCGTGGTGTAGTGGTTATCACATCTGTCTAACACACAGAAGGTCGGCGGTTCGAGCCCGCTTGAGATCAATTTTTTGCGTCACACGAAAAGATGTTCTTATGATTTTGTTGAAAGTTTTGAAGCATTAAAACGTGGTCTCGTGGTGTAGTGGTTATCACATCTGTCTAACACACAGAAGGTCGGCGGTTCGAGCCCGCCCGAGATCAATTCTTTTGCGTCACACGAAAAGATGTTCTTATGATTTTGTTGATAGTTTTGAAGCATTAAAACGTGATCTCGTGGTGTAGTTGTTATCACATCTGTCTAACACACAGAAGGTCGGTGGTTCGAGCCCGCCCGAGATCAATTCTTTTATTCTGCGGCAACTCAGTGGATAGTGATAACACTACGCATGTACGGAAGTCAGTTCATGTAGTTTTGTCTTTTTGGTGAAAAACGATTCTTCGCTACCGCGAGAGGAAAGCTCGGTCCCATCGCCGTGCGAACATGTGGTCTCGTGGTGTAGTGGTTATCACATCTGTCTAACACACAGAAGGTCGGCGGTTCGAGCCCGCCCGAGATCAATTCTTTTGCGTCACACGAAAAGATGTTCTTATGATTTTGTTGATAGTTTTGAAGCATTAAAACGTGGTCTCGTGGTGTAGTGGTTATCACATCTGTCTAACACACAGAAGGTCGGCGGTTCGAGCCCGCCCGAGATCAATTCTTTTATTCTGCGGCAACTCAGTGGATAGTGATAACACTACGCATGTACGGAAGTCAGTTCATGTAGTTTTGTCTTTTTGGTGAAAACGATTCTTCGCTACCGCGAGAGGAAAGCTCGGTCCCATCGCCGTGCGAACATGTGGTCTCGTGGTGTAGTGGTTATCACATCTGTCTAACACACAGAAGGTCGGCGGTTCGAGCCCGCTTGAGATCAATTTTTTGCGTCACACGAAAAGATGTTCTTATGATTTTGTTGAAAGTTTTGAAGCATTAAAACGTGGTCTCGTGGTGTAGTGGTTATCACATCTGTCTAACACACAGAAGGTCGGCGGTTCGAGCCCGCCCGAGATCAATTCTTTTGCGTCACACGAAAAGATGTTCTTATGATTTTGTTGATAGTTTTGAAGCATTAAAACGTGATCTCGTGGTGTAGTTGTTATCACATCTGTCTAACACACAGAAGGTCGGCGGTTCGAGCCCGCCCGAGATCAATTCTTTTATTCTGCGGCAACTCAGTGGATAGTGATAACACTACGCATGTACGGAAGTCAGTTCATGTAGTTTTGTCTTTTTGGTGAAAAACGATTCTTCGCTACCGCGAGAGGAAAGCTCGGTCCCATCGCCGTGCGAACATGTGGTCTCGTGGTGTAGTGGTTATCACATCTGTCTAACACACAGAAGGTCGGCGGTTCGAGCCCGCCCGAGATCAATTCTTTTGCGTCACACGAAAAGATGTTCTTATGATTTTGTTGATAGTTTTGAAGAATCAAAACGTGGTCTCGTGGTGTAGTGGTTATTACATCTGTCTAACACACAGAAGGTCGGCGGTTCGAGCCCGCCCGAGATCAATTCTTTTATTCTGCGGCAACTCAGTGAACAGTGATAACACTACGCATGTACGGAAGTCAGTTCATGTAGTTTTGTCTTTTTGGGGAAAAACGATTCTTCGCTACCGCGAGAGAAAAGCTCGGTCCCATCGCCGTGCGAACATGTGGTCTCGTGGTGTAGTGGTTATCACATCTGTCTAACACACAGAAGGTCGGCGGTTCGAGCCCGCTTGAGATCAATTTTTTGCGTCACACGAAAAGATGTTCTTATGATTTTGTTGAAAGTTTTGAAGCATTAAAACGTGGTCTCGTGGTGTAGTGGTTATCACATCTGTCTAACACACAGAAGGTCGGCGGTTCGAGCCCGCCCGAGATCAATTCTTTTGCGTCACACGAAAAGATGTTCTTATGATTTTGTTGATAGTTTTGAAGCATTAAAACGTGGTCTCGTGGTGTAGTGGTTATCACATCTGTCTAACACACAGAAGGTCGGCGGTTCGAGCCCGCCCGAGATCAATTCTTTTATTCTGCGGCAACTCAGTGGATAGTGATAACACTACGCATGTACGGAAGTCAGTTCATGTAGTTTTGTCTTTTTGGTGAAAAACGATTCTTCGCTACCGCGAGAGGAAAGCTCGGTCCCATCGCCGTGCGAACATGTGGTCTCGTGGTGTAGTGGTTATCACATCTGTCTAACACACAGAAGGTCGGCGGTTCGAGCCCGCCCGAGATCAATTCTTTCGCGTCACACGAAAAGATGTTCTTATGATTTTGTTGATAGTTTTGAAGAATCAAAACGT
This sequence comes from Rhabditoides inermis, assembly GCA_963966185.1. Classification (NCBI taxonomy): domain Eukaryota; kingdom Metazoa; phylum Nematoda; class Chromadorea; order Rhabditida; family Rhabditidae; genus Rhabditoides; species Rhabditoides inermis. The sequence continues at coordinate 622,742 of CAWZYM010000231.1, read as the reverse complement.
GGTCTCGTGGTGTAGTGGTTATCACATCTGTCTAACACACAGAAGGTCGGCGGTTCGAGCCCGCCCGAGATCAATTCTTTTATTCTGCGGCAACTCAGTGAACAGTGATAACACTACGCATGTACGGAAGTCAGTTCATGTGGTTTTGTCTTTTTGGGGAAAAACGATTCTTCGCTACCGCGAGAGAAAAGCTCGGTCCCATCGCCGTGCGAACATGTGGTCTCGTGGTGTAGTGGTTATCACATCTGTCTAACACACAGAAGGTCGGCGGTTCGAGCCCGCTTGAGATCAATTTTTTGCGTCACACGAAAAGATGTTCTTATGATTTTGTTGAAAGTTTTGAAGCATTAAAACGTGGTCTCGTGGTGTAGTGGTTATCACATCTGTCTAACACACAGAAGGTCGGCGGTTCGAGCCCGCCCGAGATCAATTCTTTTGCGTCACACGAAAAGATGTTCTTATGATTTTGTTGATAGTTTTGAAGCATTAAAACGTGGTCTCGTGGTGTAGTGGTTATCACATCTGTCTAACACACAGAAGGTCGGCGGTTCGAGCCCGCCCGAGATCAATTCTTTTATTCTGCGGCAACTCAGTGGATAGTGATAACACTACGCATGTACGGAAGTCAGTTCATGTAGTTTTGTCTTTTTGGTGAAAACGATTCTTCGCTACCGCGAGAGGAAAGCTCGGTCCCATCGCCGTGCGAACATGTGGTCTCGTGGTGTAGTGGTTATCACATCTGTCTAACACACAGAAGGTCGGCGGTTCGAGCCCGCTTGAGATCAATTTTTTGCGTCACACGAAAAGATGTTCTTATGATTTTGTTGAAAGTTTTGAAGCATTAAAACGTGGTCTCGTGGTGTAGTGGTTATCACATCTGTCTAACACACAGAAGGTCGGCGGTTCGAGCCCGCCCGAGATCAATTCTTTTGCGTCACACGAAAAGATGTTCTTATGATTTTGTTGATAGTTTTGAAGCATTAAAACGTGGTCTCGTGGTGTAGTTGTTATCACATCTGTCTAACACACAGAAGGTCGGCGGTTCGAGCCCGCCCGAGATCAATTCTTTTATTCTGCGGCAACTCAGTGGATAGTGATAACACTACGCATGTACGGAAGTCAGTTCATGTAGTTTTGTCTTTTTGGTGAAAAACGATTCTTCGCTACCGCGAGAGGAAAGCTCGGTCCCATCGCCGTGCGAACATGTGGTCTCGTGGTGTAGTGGTTATCACATCTGTCTAACACACAGAAGGTCGGCGGTTCGAGCCCGCCCGAGATCAATTTTTTTGCGTCACACGAAAAGATGTTCTTATGATTTTGTTGATAGTTTTGAAGAATCAAAACGTGGTCTCGTGGTGTAGTGGTTATCACATCTGTCTAACACACAGAAGGTCGGCGGTTCGAGCCCGCCCGAGATCAATTCTTTTATTCTGCGGCAACTCAGTGAACAGTGATAACACTACGCATGTACGGAAGTCAGTTCATGTAGTTTTGTCTTTTTGGGGAAAAACGATTCTTCGCTACCGCGAGAGAAAAGCTCGGTCCCATCGCCGTGCGAACATGTGGTCTCGTGGTGTAGTGGTTATCACATCTGTCTAACACACAGAAGGTCGGCGGTTCGAGCCCGCCCGAGATCAATTCTTTTATTCTGCGGCAACTCAGTGGATAGTGATAACACTACGCATGTACGGAAGTCAGTTCATGTAGTTTTGTCTTTTGGTGAAAAAACGATTCTTCGCTACCGCGAGAGGAGAGCTCGGTCCCATCGCTGTGCGAACATGTGGTCTCGTGGTGTAGTGGTTATCACATCTGTCTAACACACAGAAGGTCGGCGGTTCGAGCCCGCCCGAGATCAATTCTTTTGCGTCACACGAAAAGATGTTCTTATGATTTTGTTGATAGTTTTGAAGCATTAAAACGTGGTCTCGTGGTGTAGTTGTTATCACATCTGTCTAACACACAGAAGGTCGGCGGTTCGAGCCCGCCCGAGATCAATTCTTTTATTCTGCGGCAACTCAGTGGATAGTGATAACACTACGCATGTACGGAAGTCAGTTCATGTAGTTTTGTCTTTTTGGTGAAAAACGATTCTTCGCTACCGCGAGAGGAAAGCTCGGTCCCATCGCCGTGCGAACATGTGGTCTCGTGGTGTAGTGGTTATCACATCTGTCTAACACACAGAAGGTCGGCGGTTCGAGCCCGCCCGAGATCAATTTTTTTGCGTCACACGAAAAGATGTTCTTATGATTTTGTTGATAGTTTTGAAGAATCAAAACGTGGTCTCGTGGTGTAGTGGTTATCACATCTGTCTAACACACAGAAGGTCGGCGGTTCGAGCCCGCCCGAGATCAATTCTTTTATTCTGCGGCAACTCAGTGAACAGTGATAACACTACGCATGTACGGAAGTCAGTTCATGTAGTTTTGTCTTTTTGGGGAAAAACGATTCTTCGCTACCGCGAGAGAAAAGCTCGGTCCCATCGCCGTGCGAACATGTGGTCTCGTGGTGTAGTGGTTATCACATCTGTCTAACACACAGAAGGTCGGCGGTTCGAGCCCGCCCGAGATCAATTCTTTTGCGTCACACGAAAAGATGTTCTTATGATTTTGTTGATAGTTTTGAAGAATCAAAACGTGGTCTCGTGGTGTAGTGGTTATCACATCTGTCTAACACACAGAAGGTCGGCGGTTTGAGCCCGCCCGAGATCAATTCTTTTGCGTCACACGAAAAGATGTTCTTATGATTTTGTTGATAGTTTTGAAGCATTAAAACGTGGTCTCGTGGTGTAGTGGTTATCACATCTGTCTAACACACAGAAGGTCGGCGGTTCGAGCCCGCCCGAGATCAATTCTTTTATTCTGCGGCAACTCAGTGGATAGTGATAACACTACGCATGTACGGAAGTCAGTTCATGTAGTTTTGTCTTTTTGGTGAAAACGATTCTTCGCTACCGCGAGAGGAAAGCTCGGTCCCATCGCCGTGCGAACATGTGGTCTCGTGGTGTAGTGGTTATCACATCTGTCTAACACACAGAAGGTCGGCGGTTCGAGCCCGCTTGAGATCAATTTTTTGCGTCACACGAAAAGATGTTCTTATGATTTTGTTGAAAGTTTTGAAGCATTAAAACGTGGTCTCGTGGTGTAGTGGTTATCACATCTGTCTAACACACAGAAGGTCGGCGGTTCGAGCCCGCCCGAGATCAATTCTTTTGCGTCACACGAAAAGATGTTCTTATGATTTTGTTGATAGTTTTGAAGAATCAAAACGTGGTCTCGTGGTGTAGTGGTTATCACATCTGTCTAACACACAGAAGGTCGGCGGTTCGAGCCCGCCTGAGATCAATTCTTTTATTCTGCCGCAACTCAGTGGATAGTGATAACACTACGCATGTACGGAAGTCAGTTCATGTAGTTTTGTCTTTTGGTGAAAAACGATTCTTCGCTACCGCGAGAGGAAAGCTCGGTCCCATCGCTGTGCGAACATGTTGTCTCGTGGTGTAGTGGTTATCACATCTGTCTAACACACAGAAGGTCGGCGGTTCGAGCCCGCCCGAGATCAATTCTTTTGCGTCACACGAAAAGATGTTCTTATGATTTTGTTGATAGTTTTGAAGAATCAAAACGTGGTCTCGTGGTGTAGTGGTTATCACATCTGTCTAACACACAGAAGGTCGGCGGTTCGAGCCCGCCCGAGATCAATTCTTTTGCGTCACACGAAAAGATGTTCTTATGATTTTGTTGATAGTTTTGAAGAATCAAAACGTGGTCTCGTGGTGTAGTGGTTATCACATCTGTCTAACACACAGAAGGTCGGCGGTTCGAGCCCGCCTGAGATCAATTCTTTTATTCTGCCGCAACTCAGTGGATAGTGATAACACTACGCATGTACGGAAGTCAGTTCATGTAGTTTTGTCTTTTGGTGAAAAACGATTCTTCGCTACCGCGAGAGGAAAGCTCGGTCCCATCGCTGTGCGAACATTTTGTCTCGTGGTGTAGTGGTTATCACATCTGTCTAACACACAGAAGGTCGGCGGTTCGAGCCCGCCCGAGATCAATTCTTTTGCGTCACACGAAAAGATGTTCTTATGATTTTGTTGGCAGTTTTGAAGCATTAAAACGTGGTCTCGTGGTGTAGTGGTTATCACATCTGTCTAACACACAGAAGGTCGGCGGTTCGAGCCCGCCTGAGATCAATTCTTTTATTCTGCCGCAACTCAGTGGATAGTGATAACACTACGCATGTACGGAAGTCAGTTCATGTAGTTTTGTCTTTTGGTGAAACACGATTCTTCGCTACCGCGAGAGGAAAGCTCGGTCCCATCGCTGTGCGAACATGTTGTCTCGTGGTGTAGTGGTTATCACATCTGTCTAACACACAGAAGGTCGGCGGTTCGAGCCCGCCCGAGATCAATTCTTTTGCGTCACACGAAAAGATGTTCTTATGATTTTGTTGATAGTTTTGAAGAATCAAAACGTGGTCTCGTGGTGTAGTGGTTATCACATCTGTCTAACACACAGAAGGTCGGCGGTTCGAGCCCGCCCGAGATCAATTCTTTTGCGTCACACGAAAAGATGTTCTTATGATTTTGTTGATAGTTTTGAAGAATCAAAACGTGGTCTCGTGGTGTAGTGGTTATCACATCTGTCTAACACACAGAAGGTCGGCGGTTCGAGCCCGCCCGAGATCAATTCTTTTGCGTCACACGAAAAGATGTTCTTATGATTTTGTTGATAGTTTTGAAGAATCAAAACGTGGTCTCGTGGTGTAGTGGTTATCACATCTGTCTAACACACAGAAGGTCGGCGGTTCGAGCCCGCCCCAGATCGATTCTTTTATTCTGCGGCAACTCAGTGGATAGTGATAACACTACGCATGTACGGAAGTCAGTTCATGTAGTTTTGTCTTTTTGGGGAAAAACGATTCTTCGCTACCGCGAGAGGAAAGCTCGGTCCCATCGCCGTGCGAACATGTGGTCTCGTGGTGTAGTGGTAATCACACCTGTCTAACACACAGAAGGTCGGCGGTTCGAGCCCGCCCGAGATCAATTCTTTTATTCTGCGGCAACTCAGTGGATATTGATAACACTACGCATGTACGGAAGTCAGTTCATTAGAGAGGGCGCGCAGCGCCCTCTTTTTTGGCTTAGGATAGGGCTCGCGCCAGAATTTTCAAGAAGCTCTATCCAAAAATCATGTTAGCAGGAATGTGAACTCATCCAATTTATGTTAGTTAGATTCGCACGGGTCCGTAGGCCAGATCACTAATTGATGGCATCTTTGTATCTCTTCTCTGAAAGAAGTTATGCGCGATCCCGCGCGCGCACTAGGCGAAAGGCCAGCGCTTCCTTCCTTCCTTCCTTCCCGTCACGCTGACCGCCGACTTTTTCCAACGTGCACCCAACTTGCACCCAAAAGTGCAGAGCCCCGCCCCTCGCTGCGGGCGGCGGCGAGAGTGCAGGTGTCGGGGGTGAAAGACAACGAGAGGAAGAGCGAGCATCTCGTGCGAGAGGGAGAGAGAGAGAGATAAAGATAGACATATATATATAGAGAGAGAGAGAGAAGAGAGAGAAGAGGGAGAAGAGGGAGAAGTAAGAGAAGAGAGAGAAGAGGGAGAAGAGAGAGAAGAGAGAGAAGAGAGAGAAGAGAGAGAAGAGAGAAGAGAGAGGGAAGTGAAGAGAGAGAAGAGGGAGAAGAGAGAGAAGAGAGAGAAGAGAGAGAAGAGAGAGAATCTCGAAATAAGAGGGAGAGGGAGGGAGAGATAAGAAGGAGAGAGAGGGGAAAGAGAGAGGAGAGAGGGAGAGATAAAGAGAGACATATATAGAGAGAGAAGAGAGAGAGAAGAGAAAAGAGAGAAAAGAGAAAAGAGAGAAAAGAGAAGAGGGAGAAGAGGGAGAAGTGAGAAAAGAGAGAGAAGAGAGAGAAGAGAGAGAAGAGAGAGAAGAGAGAGAACAGGGAGAAGAGAGAGAAGAGAGAGAAGAGGGAGAAGAGAGAGAAGAGAGATAATTTCGAAATACGATTTTTAAACCGTGACGGGAAGGCTATGTATAACACTATATTTTGGATATATGAGAAATTTTTTCCCGCGGCGTGCGGTCGGCTCTTCTCATTTTGCCCCGCCGCCGAATGATCGGTCATAGACAAGAATCTTTCCTGACAAACCAGTGAGGCGGCGGGAAGTACTCTCATGTGGAAGTATGACGCGAGGATACTAAATGGCATGGACATGGACACAGACGAAGCTCTACACTCTACATTGGGTGGATGTCGTGTCCGGTAACGCTGACTCTCTACCGGCAGGCGGGCAGGGCGCGCAGAGAAATCGCGAGAGAGCACGCTGTCGGGTGAGAGCGCAGACATACACTTACACAACGGCGACCGTAATTCAGAGAAGTGTCGATTAGAATTGTTTCTATGCAATACCAAAAAATATAGTTACATATACACGCAACATTGTGCGTCACATCATAAAATGTATCACATAATAGTTCTATGCGTACTAATTAACGACAGAGCTTGGGAATCAGAAAGAGAAGAAACTTCTCTGAAATTCAACAAAAGCACATATATTATCTGTTAAAAAGTACTTGCGTAAAGCTATTAAGTTTGTCTTGACCCAATTCAACAAAAGCGCATGCATAAAACGTTTACAAATACTAACACAAACCTGCGCATAACGGACAGTGGACACTAACAGATGAACTCTAACAATATAAATGAATAACGTCATACGTCTAGAGAGAGAGAGAGAGAGAAGACGGAGAGAGAGAGAGAAGAGAAGAAAGAGAGAGAGGGGGGGGAAAGAGAGAGGCGCAGGTTTGTTTTAGTATTTGTAAACGTTTTATGCATGCGCTTTTGTTGAATTGGGTCAAGACAAACTTAATAGCTTTACGCAAGTACTTTTTAACAGATAATGTAGTTTTGTCTTTTGGTAAAAAACGATTCTTCGCGTGATAACACTACGCATGTACGGAAGTCAGTTCATGTAGTTTTGTCTTTTTGGGGAAAAACGATTCTTCGCTACCGCGAGAGGAAAGCTCGGTCCCATCGCCGTGCGAACATGTGGTCTCGTGGTGTAGTGGTAATCACACCTGTCTAACACACAGAAGGTCGGCGGTTCGAGCCCGCCCGAGATCAATTCTTTTATTCTGCGGCAACTCAGTGGATATTGATAACACTACGCATGTACGGAAGTCAGTTCATTAGAGAGGGCGCGCAGCGCCCTCTTTTTTGGCTTAGGATAGGGCTCGCGCCAGAATTTTCAAGAAGCTCTATCCAAAAATCATGTTAGCAGGAATGTGAACTCATCCAATTTATGTTAGTTAGATTCGCACGGGTCCGTAGGCCAGATCACTAATTGATGGCATCTTTGTATCTCTTCTCTGAAAGAAGTTATGCGCGATCCCGCGCGCGCACTAGGCGAAAGGCCAGCGCTTCCTTCCTTCCTTCCTTCCCGTCACGCTGACCGCCGACTTTTTCCAACGTGCACCCAACTTGCACCCAAAAGTGCAGAGCCCCGCCCCTCGCTGCGGGCGGCGGCGAGAGTGCAGGTGTCGGGGGTGAAAGACAACGAGAGGAAGAGCGAGCATCTCGTGCGAGAGGGAGAGAGAGAGAGATAAAGATAGACATATATATATAGAGAGAGAGAGAGAAGAGAGAGAAGAGGGAGAAGAGGGAGAAGTAAGAGAAGAGAGAGAAGAGGGAGAAGAGAGAGAAGAGAGAGAAGAGAGAGAAGAGAGAGAAGAGAGAAGAGAGAGGGAAGTGAAGAGAGAGAAGAGGGAGAAGAGAGAGAAGAGAGAGAAGAGAGAGAAGAGAGAGAATCTCGAAATAAGAGGGAGAGGGAGGGAGAGATAAGAAGGAGAGAGAGGGGAAAGAGAGAGGAGAGAGGGAGAGATAAAGAGAGACATATATAGAGAGAGAAGAGAGAGAGAAGAGAAAAGAGAGAAAAGAGAAAAGAGAGAAAAGAGAAGAGGGAGAAGAGGGAGAAGTGAGAAAAGAGAGAGAAGAGAGAGAAGAGAGAGAAGAGAGAGAAGAGAGAGAACAGGGAGAAGAGAGAGAAGAGAGAGAAGAGGGAGAAGAGAGAGAAGAGAGATAATTTCGAAATACGATTTTTAAACCGTGACGGGAAGGCTATGTATAACACTATATTTTGGATATATGAGAAATTTTTTCCCGCGGCGTGCGGTCGGCTCTTCTCATTTTGCCCCGCCGCCGAATGATCGGTCATAGACAAGAATCTTTCCTGACAAACCAGTGAGGCGGCGGGAAGTACTCTCATGTGGAAGTATGACGCGAGGATACTAAATGGCATGGACATGGACACAGACGAAGCTCTACACTCTACATTGGGTGGATGTCGTGTCCGGTAACGCTGACTCTCTACCGGCAGGCGGGCAGGGCGCGCAGAGAAATCGCGAGAGAGCACGCTGTCGGGTGAGAGCGCAGACATACACTTACACAACGGCGACCGTAATTCAGAGAAGTGTCGATTAGAATTGTTTCTATGCAATACCAAAAAATATAGTTACATATACACGCAACATTGTGCGTCACATCATAAAATGTATCACATAATAGTTCTATGCGTACTAATTAACGACAGAGCTTGGGAATCAGAAAGAGAAGAAACTTCTCTGAAATTCAACAAAAGCACATATATTATCTGTTAAAAAGTACTTGCGTAAAGCTATTAAGTTTGTCTTGACCCAATTCAACAAAAGCGCATGCATAAAACGTTTACAAATACTAACACAAACCTGCGCATAACGGACAGTGGACACTAACAGATGAACTCTAACAATATAAATGAATAACGTCATACGTCTAGAGAGAGAGAGAGAGAGAAGACGGAGAGAGAGAGAGAAGAGAAGAAAGAGAGAGAGGGGGGGGAAAGAGAGAGGCGCAGGTTTGTTTTAGTATTTGTAAACGTTTTATGCATGCGCTTTTGTTGAATTGGGTCAAGACAAACTTAATAGCTTTACGCAAGTACTTTTTAACAGATAATGTAGTTTTGTCTTTTGGTAAAAAACGATTCTTCGCTACCGCGAGAGGAAAGCTCGGTCCCATCGCTGTGCGAACATGTGGTCTCGTGGTGTAGTGGTTATCACATCTGTCTAACACACAGAAGGTCGGCGGTTCGAGCCCGCCCGAGATCAATTCTTTTATTCTGCGGCAACTCAGTGGATATTGATAACACTACGCATGTACGGAAGTCAGTTCATGTAGTTTAATCTTTTGGTGAAAAACGATTCTTCGCTACCGCGAGAGGAAAGCTCGGTCCCATCGCTGTGCGAACATGTGGTCTCGTGGTGTAGTGGTTACCACATCTGTCTAACACACAGAAGGTCGGCGGTTCGAGCCCGCCCGAGATCAATTCTTTTGCGTCACACGAAAAGATGTTCTTATGATTTTGTTGATAGTTTTGAAGAATCAAAACGTGGTCTCGTGGTGTAGTGGTTATCACATCTGTCTAACACACAGAAGGTCGGCGGTTCGAGCCCGCCCGAGATCAATTCTTTTGCGTCACACGAAAAGATGTTCTTATGATTTCGTTGATAGTTTTGAAGCATTAAAACGTGGTCTCGTGGTGTAGTGGTTATCACATCTTCTAACACACAGAAGGTCGGCGGTTCGAGCCCGCCCGAGATCAATTCTTTTGCGTCACACGAAAAGATGTTCTTATGATTTTGTTGATAGTTTTGAAGCATTAAAACGTGGTATCGTGTTGTAGTGGTTATCACATCTGTCTAACACACAGAAGGTCGGCGGTTCGACCCCGCCCGAGATCAATTATTTTATTCTGCGGCAACTCAGTGGATAGTGATAACACTACGCATGTACGGAAGTCAGTTCATGTAGTTTTGTCTTTTTGGTGAAAAACGATTCTTCGCTACCGCGAGAGGAAAGCTCGGTCTCATCACTGTGGAACATGTGGTCTCGTGGTGTAGTGGTTATCACATCTGTCTAACACACAGAAGGTCGGCGGTTCGAGCCCGCCCGAGATCAATTCTTTTATTCTGCGGCAACTCAGTGGATAGTGATAACACTACGCATGTACGGAAGTCAGTTCATGTAGTTTTGTCTTTTGGTGAAAAACGATTCTTCGCTACCGCGAGAGGAAAGCTCGGTCCCATCGCTGTGCGAACATGTGGTCTCGTGGTGTAGTGGTTATCACATCTGTCTAACACACAGAAGGTCGGCGGTTCGAGCCCGCCCGAGATCAATTCTTTTGCGTCACACGAAAAGATGTTCTTATGATTTTGTTGATAGTTTTGAAGAATCAAAACGTGGTCTCGTGGTGTAGTGGTTATCACATCTGTCTAACACACAGAAGGTCGGCGGTTCGAGCCCGCCCCAGATCGATTCTTTTATTCTGCGGCAACTCAGTGGATAGTGATAACACTACGCATGTACGGAAGTCAGTTCATGTAGTTTTGTCTTTTTGGGGAAAAACGATTCTTCGCTACCGCGAGAGGAAAGCTCGGTCCCATCGCCGTGCGAACATGTGGTCTCGTGGTGTAGTGGTTATCACATCTGTCTAACACACAGAAGGTCGGCGGTTCGAGCCCGCCCGAGATCAATTCTTTTATTCTGCGGCAACTCAGTGGATATTGATAACACTACGCATGTACGGAAGTCAGTTCATTAGAGAGGGCGCGCAGCGCCCTCTTTTTTGGCTTAGGATAGGGCTCGCGCCAGAATTTTCAAGAAGCTCTATCCAAAAATCATGTTAGCAGGAATGTGAACTCATCCAATTTATGTTAGTTAGATTCGCACGGGTCCGTAGGCCAGATCACTAATTGATGGCATCTTTGTATCTCTTCTCTGAAAGAAGTTATGCGCGATCCCGCGCGCGCACTAGGCGAAAGGCCAGCGCTTCCTTCCTTCCTTCCTTCCCGTCACGCTGACCGCCGACTTTTTCCAACGTGCACCCAACTTGCACCCAAAAGTGCAGAGCCCCGCCCCTCGCTGCGGGCGGCGGCGAGAGTGCAGGTGTCGGGGGTGAAAGACAACGAGAGGAAGAGCGAGCATCTCGTGCGAGAGGGAGAGAGAGAGAGATAAAGATAGACATATATATATAGAGAGAGAGAGAGAAGAGAGAGAAGAGGGAGAAGAGGGAGAAGTAAGAGAAGAGAGAGAAGAGGGAGAAGAGAGAGAAGAGAGAGAAGAGAGAGAAGAGAGAGAAGAGAGAAGAGAGAGGGAAGTGAAGAGAGAGAAGAGGGAGAAGAGAGAGAAGAGAGAGAAGAGAGAGAAGAGAGAGAATCTCGAAATAAGAGGGAGAGGGAGGGAGAGATAAGAAGGAGAGAGAGGGGAAAGAGAGAGGAGAGAGGGAGAGATAAAGAGAGACATATATAGAGAGAGAAGAGAGAGAGAAGAGAAAAGAGAGAAAAGAGAAAAGAGAGAAAAGAGAAGAGGGAGAAGAGGGAGAAGTGAGAAAAGAGAGAGAAGAGAGAGAAGAGAGAGAAGAGAGAGAAGAGAGAGAACAGGGAGAAGAGAGAGAAGAGAGAGAAGAGGGAGAAGAGAGAGAAGAGAGATAATTTCGAAATACGATTTTTAAACCGTGACGGGAAGGCTATGTATAACACTATATTTTGGATATATGAGAAATTTTTTCCCGCGGCGTGCGGTCGGCTCTTCTCATTTTGCCCCGCCGCCGAATGATCGGTCATAGACAAGAATCTTTCCTGACAAACCAGTGAGGCGGCGGGAAGTACTCTCATGTGGAAGTATGACGCGAGGATACTAAATGGCATGGACATGGACACAGACGAAGCTCTACACTCTACATTGGGTGGATGTCGTGTCCGGTAACGCTGACTCTCTACCGGCAGGCGGGCAGGGCGCGCAGAGAAATCGCGAGAGAGCACGCTGTCGGGTGAGAGCGCAGACATACACTTACACAACGGCGACCGTAATTCAGAGAAGTGTCGATTAGAATTGTTTCTATGCAATACCAAAAAATATAGTTACATATACACGCAACATTGTGCGTCACATCATAAAATGTATCACATAATAGTTCTATGCGTACTAATTAACGACAGAGCTTGGGAATCAGAAAGAGAAGAAACTTCTCTGAAATTCAACAAAAGCACATATATTATCTGTTAAAAAGTACTTGCGTAAAGCTATTAAGTTTGTCTTGACCCAATTCAACAAAAGCGCATGCATAAAACGTTTACAAATACTAACACAAACCTGCGCATAACGGACAGTGGACACTAACAGATGAACTCTAACAATATAAATGAATAACGTCATACGTCTAGAGAGAGAGAGAGAGAGAAGACGGAGAGAGAGAGAGAAGAGAAGAAAGAGAGAGAGGGGGGGGGAAGAGAGAGGCGCAGGTTTGTTTTAGTATTTGTAAACGTTTTATGCATGCGCTTTTGTTGAATTGGGTCAAGACAAACTTAATAGCTTTACGCAAGTACTTTTTAACAGATAATGTAGTTTTGTCTTTTGGTAAAAAACGATTCTTCGCTACCGCGAGAGGAAAGCTCGGTCCCATCGCTGTGCGAACATGTGGTCTCGTGGTGTAGTGGTTATCACATCTGTCTAACACACAGAAGGTCGGCGGTTCGAGCCCGCCCGAGATCAATTCTTTTATTCTGCGGCAACTCAGTGGATATTGATAACACTACGCATGTACGGAAGTCAGTTCATGTAGTTTAATCTTTTGGTGAAAAACGATTCTTCGCTACCGCGAGAGGAAAGCTCGGTCCCATCGCTGTGCGAACATGTGGTCTCGTGGTGTAGTGGTTATCACATCTGTCTAACACACAGAAGGTCGGCGGTTCGAGCCCGCCCGAGATCAATTCTTTTGCGTCACACGAAAAGATGTTCTTATGATTTTGTTGATAGTTTTGAAGAATCAAAACGTGGTCTCGTGGTGTAGTGGTTATCACATCTGTCTAACACACAGAAGGTCGGCGGTTCGAGCCCGCCCGAGATCAATTCTTTTGCGTCACACGAAAAGATGTTCTTATGATTTCGTTGATAGTTTTGAAGCATTAAAACGTGGTCTCGTGGTGTAGTGGTTATCACATCTTCTAACACACAGAAGGTCGGCGGTTCGAGCCCGCCCGAGATCAATTCTTTTGCGTCACACGAAAAGATGTTCTTATGATTTTGTTGATAGTTTTGAAGCATTAAAACGTGGTATCGTGTTGTAGTGGTTATCACATCTGTCTAACACACAGAAGGTCGGCGGTTCGACCCCGCCCGAGATCAATTATTTTATTCTGCGGCAACTCAGTGGATAGTGATAACACTACGCATGTACGGAAGTCAGTTCATGTAGTTTTGTCTTTTTGGTGAAAAACGCTTCTTCGCTACCGCGAGAGGAAAGCTCGGTCCCATCACTGTGGAACATGTGGTCTCGTGGTGTAGTGGTTATCACATCTGTCTAACACACAGAAGGTCGGCGGTTCGAGCCCGCCCGAGATCAATTCTTTTATTCTGCGGCAACTCAGTGGATAGTGATAACACTACGCATGTACGGAAGTCAGTTCATGTAGTTTTGTCTTTTGGTGAAAAACGATTCTTCGCTACCGCGAGAGGAAAGCTCGGTCCCATCGCTGTGCGAACATGTGGTCTCGTGGTGTAGTGGTTATCACATCTGTCTAACACACAGAAGGTCGGCGGTTCGAGCCCGCCCGAGATCAATTCTTTTGCGTCACACGAAAAGATGTTCTTATGATTTTGTTGATAGTTTTGAAGAATCAAAACGTGGTCTCGTGGTGTAGTGGTTATCACATCTTCTAACACACAGAAGGTCGGCGGTTCGAGCCCGCCCGAGATCGATTCTTTTATTCTGCGGCAACTCAGTGGATAGTGATAACACTACGCATGTACGGAAGTCAGTTCATGTAGTTTTGTCTTTTTGGGGAAAAACGATTCTTCGCTACCGCGAGAGGAAAGCTCGGTCCCATCGCCGCGCGAACATGTGGTCTCGTGGTGTAGTGGTTATCACATCTGTCTAACACACAGAAGGTCGGCGGTTCGAGCCCGCCCGAGATCAATTCTTTTGCGTCACACGAAAAGATGTTCTTATGATTTTGTTGATAGTTTTGAAGCATTAAAACGTGGTCTCGTGGTGTAGTGGTTATCACATCTGTCTAACACACAGAAGGTCGGCGGTTCGAGCCCGCCCGAGATCAATTCTTTTGCGTCACACGAAAAGATGTTCTTATGATTTTGTTGATAGTTTTGAAGCATTAAAACGTGGTCTCGTGGTGTAGTGGTTATCACATCTGTCTAACACACAGAAGGTCGGCGGTTCGAGCCCGCCCGAGATCAATTCTTTTGCGTCACACGAAAAGATGTTCTTATGATTTTGTTGATAGTTTTGAAGCACTAAAACGTGGTCTCGTGGTGTAGTGGTTATCACATATGTCTAACACACAGAAGGTCGGCGGTTCGAGCCCGCCCGAGATCAATTCTTTTGCGTCACACGAAAAGATGTTCTTATGATTTTGTTGATAGTTTTGAAGCATTAAAACGTGGTCTCGTGGTGTAGTGGTTATCACATCTGTCTAACACACAGAAGGTCGGCGGTTCGAGCCCGCCCGAGATCAATTCTTTTGCGTCACACGAAAAGATGTTCTTATGATTTTGTTGATAGTTTTGAAGCATTAAAACGTGGTCTCGTGGTGTAGTGGTTATCACATCTGTCTAACACACAGAAGGTCGGCGGTTCGAGCCCGCCCGAGATCAATTCTTTTATTCTGCGGCAACTCAGTGGATAGTGATAACACTACGCATGTACGGAAGTCAGTTCATGTAGTTTTGTCTTTTTGGTGAAAAACGATTCTTCGCTACCGCGAGAGGAAAGCTCGGTCCCATCGCCGTGCGAACATGTGGTCTCGTGGTGTAGTGGTTATCACATCTGTCTAACACACAGAAGGTCGGCGGTTCGAGCCCGCCCGAGATCAATTCTTTTATTCTGCGGCAACTCAGTGGACAGTGATAACACTACGCATGTACGGAAGTCAATTCATGTAGTTTTGTCTTTTGGTGAAAAACGATTCTTCGCTACCGCGAGAGGAAAGCTCGGTCCCATCGCTGTGGAACATGTGGTCTCGTGGTGTAGTGGTTATCACATCTGTCTAACACACAGAAGGTCGGCGGTTCGAGCCCGCCCGAGATCAATTCTTTTATTCTGCGGCAACTCAGTGGATATTGATAACACTACGCATGTACGGAAGTCAGTTCATGTAGTTTTGTCTTTTGGTGAAAAACGATTCTTCGCTACCGCGAGAGGAAAGCTCGGTCCCATCGCTGTGCGAACATGTGGTCTCGTGGTGTAGTGGTTATCACATCTGTCTAACACACAGAATGTCGGCGGTTCGAGCCCGCCCGAGATCAATCCTTTTGCGTCACACGAAAAGATGTTCTTATGATTTTGTTGATAGTTTTGAAGAATCAAAACGTGGTCTCGTGGTGTAGTGGTTATCACATCTGTCTAACACACAGAAGGTCGGCGGTTCGAGCCCGCCCGAGATCAATTATTTTATTCTGCGGCAACTCAGTGGATAGTGATAACACTACGCATGTACGGAAGTCAGTTCATGTAGTTTTGTCTTTTTGGTTAAAAACGATTCTTCGCTACCGCAAGAGGAAAGCTCGGTCCCATCGCCGTGCGAACATGTGGTCTCGTGGTGTAGTGGTTATCACATCTGTCTAACACACAGAAGGTCGGCGGTTCGAGCCCGCCCGAGATCAATTCTTTTGCGTCACACGAAAAGATGTTCTTATGATTTTGTTGATAGTTTTGAAGCATTAAAACGTGGTCTCGTGGTGTAGTGGTTATCACATCTGTCTAACACACAGAAGGTCGGCGGTTCGAGCCCGCCCGAGATCAATTCTTTTATTCTGCGGCAACTCAGTGGATAGTGATAACACTACGCATGTACGGAAGTCAATTCATGTAGTTTTGTCTTTTGGTGAAAAACGATTCTTCGCTACCGCGAGATGAAAGCTCGGTCTCATCGCTGTGGAACATGTGGTCTCGTGGTGTAGTGGTTATCACATCTGTCTAACACACAGAAGGTCGGCGGTTCGAGCCCGCCCGAGATCAATTCTTTTATTCTGCGGCAACTTAGTGGATAGTGATAACACTACGCATGTACGGAAGTCAGTTCATGTAGTTTTGTCTCTTGGTGAAAAACGATTCTTCGCTACCGCGAGAGGGAAGCTCGGTCCCATCGCTGTGCGAACATGTGGTCTCGTGGTGTAGTGGTTATCACATCTGTCTAACACACAGAAGGTCGGCGGTTCGAGCCCGCCCGAGATCAATTCTTTTGCGTCACACAAAAAGATGTTCTTATGATTTTGTTGATAGTTTTGAAGAATCAAAACGTGGTCTCGTGGTGTAGTGGTTATCACATCTGTCTAACACACAGAAGGTCGGCGGTTCGAGCCCGCCCGAGATCAATTCTTTTATTCTGCGGCAACTCAGTGGATAGTGATAACACTACGCATGTACGGAAGTCAGTTCATGTAGTTTTGTCTTTTGGTGAAAAACGATTCTTCGCTACCGCGAGAGGAAAGCTCGGTCCCATCGCTGTGCGAACATGTGGTCTCGTGGTGTAGTGGTTATCACATCTGTCTAACACACAGAAGGTCGGCGGTTCGAGCCCGCCCGAGATCAATTCTTTTGTGTCACACAAAAAGATGTTCTTATGATTTTGTTGATAGTTTTGAAGAATAAAAACGTGGTCTCGTGGTGTAGTGGTTATCACATCTGTCTAACACACAGAAGGTCGGCGGTTCGAGCCCGCCCGAGATCAATTCTTTTATTCTGCGGCAACTCAGTGGATAGTGATAACACTACGCATGTACGGAAGTCAGTTCATGTAGTTTTGTCTTTTGGTGAAAAACGATTCTTCGCTACCGCGAGAGGAAAGCTCGGTCCCATCGCTGTGCGAACATGTGGTCTCGTGGTGTAGTGGTTATCACATCTGTCTAACACACAGAAGGTCGGCGGTTCGAGCCCGCCCGAGATCAATTCTTTTGCGTCACACGAAAAGATGTTCTTATGATTTTGTTGATAGTTTTGAAGAATCAAAACGTGGTCTCGTGGTGTAGTGGTTATCACATCTTCTAACACACAGAAGGTCGGCGGTTCGAGCCCGCCCGAGATCGATTCTTTTATTCTGCGGCAACTCAGTGGATAGTGATAACACTACGCATGTACGGAAGTCAGTTCATGTAGTTTTGTCTTTTTGGGGAAAAACGATTCTTCGCTACCGCGAGAGGAAAGCTCGGTCCCATCGCCGTGCGAACATGTCAACATGTGGTCTCGTGGTGAAGTGGTTATCAAATCTGTCTAACACACAGAAGGTCGGCGGTTCGAGCCCGCCCGAGATCAATTCTTTTATTCTGCGGCAACTCAGTGGATAGTGATAACACTACGCATGTACGGAAGTTAGTTCATGTAGTTTTGTCTTTTTGGTGAAAAACGATTCTTCGCTACCGCGAGAGGAAAGTTCGGTCCCATCGCTGTGCGAACATGTGGTCTCGTGGTGTAGTGGTTATCACATCTGTCTAACACACAGAAGGTCGGCGGTTCGAGCCCGCCCGAGATCAATTCTTTTGCGTCACACGAAAAGATGTTCTTATGATTTCGTTGATAGTTTTGAAGCATTAAAACGTGGTCTCGTGGTGTAGTGGTTATCACATGTTCTAACACACAGAAGGTCGGCGGTTCGAGCCCGCCCGAGATCAATTCTTTTGCGTCACACGAAAAGATGTTCTTATGATTTTGTTGATAGTTTTGAAGCATTAAAACGTGGTCTCGTGGTGTAGTGGTCATCACATCTGTCTAACACACAGAAGGTCGGCGGTTCGAGCCCGCCCGAGATCAATTATTTTATTCTGCGGCAACTCAGTGGATAGTGATAACACTACGCATGTACGGAAGTCAGTTCATGTAGTTTTGTCTTTTTGGTGAAAAACGATTCTTCGCTACCGCAAGAGGAAAGCTCGGTCCCATCGCCGTGCGAACATGTGGTCTCGTGGTGTAGTGGTTATCACATCTGTCTAACACACAGAAGGTCGGCGGTTCGAGCCCGCCCGAGATCAATTCTTTTATTCTGCGGCAACTCAGTGGATAGTGATAACACTACGCATGTACGGAAGTCAGTTCATGTAGTTTTGTCTTTTGGTGAAAAACTATTCTTCGCTACCGCGAGAGGAAAGCTCGGTCCCATCGCTGTGCGAACATGTGGTCTCGTGGTGTAGTGGTTATCACATCTCTCTAACACACAGAAGGTCTGCGGTTCGAGCCCGCCCGAGATCAATTCTTTTGCGTCACACGAAAAGATGTTCTTATGATTTTGTTGATAGTTTTGAAGCATTAAAACGTGGTCTCGTGGTGTAGTGGTTATCACATCTGTCTAACACACAGAAGGTCGGCGGTTCGAGCCCGCCCGAGATCAATTCTTTTGCGTCACACGAAAAGATGTTCTTATGATTTTGTTGATAGTTTTGAAGAATCAAAACGTGGTCTCGTGGTGTAGTGGTTATCACATCTGTCTAACACACAGAAGGTCGGCGGTTCGAGCCCGCCCGAGATCAATTTTTTTGCGTCACACGAAAAGATGTTCTTATGATTTTGTTGATAGTTTTGAAGCATTAAAACGTGGTCTCGTGGTGTAGTGGTTATCACATCTGTCTAACACACAGAAGGTCGGCGGTTCGAGCCCGCCCGAGATCAATTCTTTTGCGTCACACGAAAAGATGTTCTTATGATTTTGTTGATAGTTTTGAAGCATTAAAACGTGGTCTCGTGGTGTAGTGGTTATCACATCTGTCTAACACACAGAAGGTCGGCGGTTCGAGCCCGCCCGAGATCAATTCTTTTGCGTCACACGAAAAGATGTTCTTATGATTTTGTTGATAGTTTTGAAGAATTAAAACGTGGTCTCGTGGTGTAGTGGTTATCACATCTGTCTAACACACAGAAGGTCGGCGGTTCGAGCCCGCCCGAGATCAATTCTTTTGCGTCACACGAAAAGATGTTCTTATGATTTTGTTGATAGTTTTGAAGCATTAAAACGTGGTCTCGTGGTGTAGTGGTTATCACATCTGTCTAACACACAGAAGGACGGCGGTTCGAGTCCGCCCGAGATCAATTCTTTTATTCTGCGGCAACTCAGTGGATAGTGATAACACTACGCATGTACGGAAGTCAGTTCATGTAGTTTTGTCTTTTGGTGAAAACGATTCTTTGCTACCGCGAGAGGAAAGCTCGGTCCCATCGCTGTGCGAACATGTGGTCTCGTGGTGTAGTGGTTATCACATCTGTCTAACACACAGAAGGTCGGCGGTTCGAGCCCGCCCGAGATCAATTCTTTTGCGTCACACGAAAAGATGTTCTTATGATTCTGTTGATAGTTTTGAAGAATCAAAACGTGGTCTCGTGGTGTAGTGGTTATCACATCTGTCTAACACACAGAAGGTCGGCGGTTCGAGCCCGCCCGAGATCAATTCTTTTGCGTCACACGAAAAGATGTTCTTATGATTTCGTTGATAGTTTTGAAGCATTAAAACGTGGTCTCGTGGTGTAGTGGTTATCACATCTGTCTAACACACAGAAGGTCGGCGGTTCGAGCCCGCCCGAGATCAATTCTTTTATTCTGCGGCAACTCAGTGGATAGTGATAACACTACGCATGTACGGAAGTCAATTCATGTAGTTTTGTCTTTTGGTGAAAAACGATTTTTCGCTACCGCGAGATGAAAGCTCGGTCTCATCGCTGTGGAACATGTGGTCTCGTGGTGTAGTGGTTATCACATCTGTCTAACACACAGAAGGTCGGCGGTTCGAGCCCGCCCGAGATCAATTATTTTATTCTGCGGCAACTCAGTGGATAGTGATAACACTACGCATGTACGGAAGTCAGTTCATGTAGTTTTGTCTTTTTGGTGAAAAACGATTCTTCGCTACCGCAAGAGGAAAGCTCGGTCCCATCGACGTGCGAACATGTGGTCTCGTGGTGTAGTGGTTATCACATCTGTCTAACACACAGAAGGTCGGCGGTTCGAGCCCGCCCGAGATCAATTCTTTTGCGTCACACGAAAAGATGTTCTTATGATTTTGTTGATAGTTTTGAAACATTAAAACGTGGTCTCGTGGTGTAGTGGTTATCACATCTGTCTAACACACAGAAGGTCGGCGGTTCGAGCCCGCCCGAGATCAATTCTTTTATTCTGCGGCAACTCAGTGGATAGTGATAACACTACGCATGTACGGAAGTCAATTCATGTAGTTTTGTCTTTTGGTGAAAAACGATTCTTCGCTACCGCGAGATGAAAGCTCGGTCTCATCGCTGTGGAACATGTGGTCTCGTGGTGTAGTGGTTATCACATCTGTCTAACACACAGAAGGTCGGCGGTTCGAGCCCGCCCGAGATCAATTCTTTTGCGTCACACGAAAAGATGTTCTTATGATTTTGTTGATAGTTTTTAGGAATCAAAACGTGGTCTCGTGGTGTAGTGGTTATCACATCTGTCTAACACACAGAAGGTCGGCGGTTCGAGCCCGCCCGAGATCAATTTTTTTGCGTCACACGAAAAGATGTTCTTATGATTTTGTTGATAGTTTTGAAGCATTAAAACGTGGTCTCGTGGTGTAGTGGTTATCACATCTGTCTAACACACAGAAGGTCGGCGGTTCGAGCCCGCCCGAGATCAATTCTTTGCGTCACACGAAAAGATGTTCTTATGATTTTGTTGATAGTTTTGAAGCATTAAAACGTGGTCTCGTGGTGTAGTGGTTATCACATCTGTCTAACACACAGAAGGTCGGCGGTTCGAGCCCGCCTGAGATCAATTCTTTTATTCTGCCGCAACTCAGTGGATAGTGATAACACTACGCATGTACGGAAGTCAGTTCATGTAGTTTTGTCTTTTGGTGAAAAACGATTCTTCGCTACCGCGAGAGGAGAGCTCGGTCCCATCGCTGTGCGAACATGTGGTCTCGTGGTGTAGTGGTTATCACATCTGTCTAACACACAGAAGGTCGGCGGTTCGAGCCCGCCCGAGATCAATTCTTTTGCGTCACACGAAAAGATGTTCTTATGATTTTGTTGATAGTTTTTAGGAATCAAAACGTGGTCTCGTGGTGTAGTGGTTATCACATCTGTCTAACACACAGAAGGTCGGCGGTTCGAGCCCGCCCGAGATCAATTCTTTTGCGTCACACGAAAAGATGTTCTTATGATTTTGTTGATAGTTTTGAAGAATCAAAACGTGGTCTCGTGGTGTAGTGGTTATCACATCTGTCTAACACACAGAAGGTCGGCGGTTCGAGCCCGCCCGAGATCAATTCTTTTGCGTCACACGAAAAGATGTTCTTATGATTTTGTTGATAGTTTTGAAGCATTAAAACGTGGTCTCGTGGTGTAGTGGTTATCACATCTGTCTAACACACAGAAGGTCGGCGGTTCGAGCCCGCCCGAGATCAATTTTTTTTGCGTCACACGAAAAGATGTTCTTATGATTTTGTTGATAGTTTTGAAGCATTAAAACGTGGTCTCGTGGTGTAGTGGTTATCACATCTGTCTAACACACAGAAGGTCGGCGGTTCGAGCCCGCCCGAGATCAATTCTTTGCGTCACACGAAAAGATGTTCTTATGATTTTGTTGATAGTTTTGAAGCATTAAAACGTGGTCTCGTGGTGTAGTGGTTATCACATCTGTCTAACACACAGAAGGTCGGCGGTTCGAGCCCGCCTGAGATCAATTCTTTTATTCTGCCGCAACTCAGTGGATAGTGATAACACTACGCATGTACGGAAGTCAGTTCATGTAGTTTTGTCTTTTGGTGAAAAACGATTCTTCGCTACCGCGAGAGGAAAGCTCGGTCCCATCGCTGTGCGAACATGTGGTCTCGTGGTGTAGTGGTTATCACATCTGTCTAACACACAGAAGGTCGGCGGTTCGAGCCCGCCCGAGATCAATTCTTTTGCGTCACACGAAAAGATGTTCTTATGATTTTGTTGATAGTTTTGAAGAATCAAAACGTGGTCTCGTGGTGTAGTGGTTATCACATCTGTCTAACACACAGAAGGTCGGCGGTTCGAGCCCGCCCGAGATCAATTCTTTTGCGTCACACGAAAAGATGTTCTTATGATTTTGTTGATAGTTTTGAAGAATCAAAACGTGGTCTCGTGGTGTAGTGGTTATCACATCTGTCTAACACACAGAAGGTCGGCGGTTCGAGCCCGCCCGAGATCAATTCTTTTGCGTCACACGAAAAGATGTTCTTATGATTTTGTTGATAGTTTTGAAGCATTAAAACGTGGTCTCGTGGTGTAGTGGTTATCACATCTGTCTAACACACAGAAGGACGGCGGTTCGAGTCCGCCCGAGATCAATTCTTTTATTCTGCGGCAACTCAGTGGATAGTGATAACACTACGCATGTACGGAAGTCAGTTCATGTAGTTTTGTCTTTTGGTGAAAACGATTCTTCGCTACCGCGAGAGGAAAGCTCGGTCCCATCGCTGTGCAAACATGTGGTCTCGTGGTGTAGTGGTTATCACATCTGTCTAACACACAGAAGGTCGGCGGTTCGAGCCCGCCCGAGATCAATTCTTTTGCGTCACACGAAAAGATGTTCTTATGATTCTGTTGATAGTTTTGAAGAATCAAAACGTGGTCTCGTGGTGTAGTGGTTATCACATCTGTCTAACACACAGAAGGTCGGCGGTTCGAGCCCGCCCGAGATCAATTCTTTTGCGTCACACGAAAAGATGTTCTTATGATTTTGTTGATAGTTTTGAAGTTTTGAAGCATTAAAACGTGGTCTCGTGGTGTAGTGGTTATCACATCTGTCTAACACACAGAAGGTCGGCGGTTCGAGCCCGCCCGAGATCAATTCTTTTGCGTCACACGAAAAGATGTTCTTATGATTTTGTTGATAGTTTTGAAGAATCAAAACGTGGTCTCGTGGTGTAGTGGTTATCACATCTGTCTAACACACAGAAGGTCGGCGGTTCGAGCCCGCCCGAGATCAATTCTTTTGCGTCACACGAAAAGATGTTCTTATGATTTTGTTGATAGTTTTGAAGCATTAAAACGTGGTCTCGTGGTGTAGTGGTTATCACATTTGTCTAACACACAGAAGGTCGGCGGTTCGAGCCCGCCCGAGATCAATTCTTTTGCGTCACACGAAAAGATGTTCTTATGATTTTGTTGATAGTTTTGAAGCATTAAAACGTGGTCTCGTGGTGTAGTGGTTATTACATCTGTCTAACACACAGAAGGTCGGCGGTTCGAGCCCGCCCGAGATCAATTCTTTTGCGTCACACGAAAAGATGTTCTTAAGATTTTGTTGATAGTTTTGAAGAATCAAAACGTGGTCTCGTGGTGTAGTGGTTATCACATCTGTCTAACACACAGAAGGACGGCGGTTCGAGTCCGCCCGAGATCAATTCTTTTATTCTGCGGCAACTCAGTGGATAGTGATAACACTACGCATGTACGGAAGTCAGTTCATGTAGTTTTGTCTTTTGGTGAAAAACGATTCTTCGCTACCGCGAGAGGAAAGCTCGGTCCAATCGCTGTGCGAACATGTGGTCTCGTGGTGTAGTGGTTATCACATCTGTCTAACACACAGAAGGTCGGCGGTTCGAGCCCGCCCGAGATCAATTCTTTTGCGTCACACGAAAAGATGTTCTTATGATTTTGTTGATAGTTTTGAAGAATCAAAACGTGGTCTCGTGGTGTAGTGGTTATCACATCTGTCTAACACACAGAAGGTCGGCGGTTCGAGCCCCCCTGAGATCAATTCTTTTGCGTCACACGAAAAGATGTTCTTATGATTTTGTTGACAGTTTTGAAGCATTAAAACGTGGTCTCGTGGTGTAGTGGTTATCACATCTGTCTAACACACAGAAGGTCGGCGGTTCGAGCCCGCCCGAGATCAATTTTTTTGCGTCACACGAAAAGATGTTCTTATGATTTTGTTGATAGTTTTGAAGCATTAAAACGTGGTCTCGTGGTGTAGTGGTTATCACATCTGTCTAACACACAGAAGGTCGGCGGTTCGAGCCCGCCCGAGATCAATTCTTTGCGTCACACGAAAAGATGTTCTTATGATTTTGTTGATAGTTTTGAAGCATTAAAACGTGGTCTCGTGGTGTAGTGGTTATCACATCTGTCTAACACACAGAAGGTCGGCGGTTCGAGCCCGCCTGAGATCAATTCTTTTATTCTGCCGCAACTCAGTGGATAGTGATAACACTACGCATGTACGGAAGTCAGTTCATGTAGTTTTGTCTTTTGGTGAAAAACGATTCTTCGCTACCGCGAGAGGAGAGCTCGGTCCCATCGCTGTGCGAACATGTGGTCTCGTGGTGTAGTGGTTATCACATCTGTCTAACACACAGAAGGTCGGCGGTTCGAGCCCGCCCGAGATCAATTCTTTTGCGTCACACGAAAAGATGTTCTTATGATTTTGTTGATAGTTTTTAGGAATCAAAACGTGGTCTCGTGGTGTAGTGGTTATCACATCTGTCTAACACACAGAAGGTCGGCGGTTCGAGCCCGCCCGAGATCAATTCTTTTGCGTCACACGAAAAGATGTTCTTATGATTTTGTTGATAGTTTTGAAGAATCAAAACGTGGTCTCGTGGTGTAGTGGTTATCACATCTGTCTAACACACAGAAGGTCGGCGGTTCGAGCCCGCCCGAGATCAATTCTTTTGCGTCACACGAAAAGATGTTCTTATGATTTTGTTGATAGTTTTGAAGCATTAAAACGTGGTCTCGTGGTGTAGTGGTTATCACATCTGTCTAACACACAGAAGGTCGGCGGTTCGAGCCCGCCCGAGATCAATTTTTTTGCGTCACACGAAAAGATGTTCTTATGATTTTGTTGATAGTTTTGAAGCATTAAAACGTGGTCTCGTGGTGTAGTGGTTATCACATCTGTCTAACACACAGAAGGTCGGCGGTTCGAGCCCGCCCGAGATCAATTCTTTTGCGTCACACGAAAAGATGTTCTTATGATTTTGTTGATAGTTTTGAAGAATCAAAACGTGGTCTCGTGGTGTAGTGGTTATCACATCTGTCTAACACACAGAAGGTCGGCGGTTCGAGCCCGCCCGAGATCAATTCTTTTGCGTCACACGAAAAGATGTTCTTATGATTTTGTTGATAGTTTTGAAGCATTAAAACGTGGTCTCGTGGTGTAGTGGTTATCACATCTGTCTAACACACAGAAGGTCGGCGGTTCGAGCCCGCCCGAGATCAATTTTTTTGCGTCACACGAAAAGATGTTCTTATGATTTTGTTGATAGTTTTGAAGCATTAAAACGTGGTCTCGTGGTGTAGTGGTTATCACATCTGTCTAACACACAGAAGGTCGGCGGTTCGAGCCCGCCCGAGATCAATTCTTTGCGTCACACGAAAAGATGTTCTTATGATTTTGTTGATAGTTTTGAAGCATTAAAACGTGGTCTCGTGGTGTAGTGGTTATCACATCTGTCTAACACACAGAAGGTCGGCGGTTCGAGCCCGCCTGAGATCAATTCTTTTATTCTGCCGCAACTCAGTGGATAGTGATAACACTACGCATGTACGGAAGTCAGTTCATGTAGTTTTGTCTTTTGGTGAAAAACGATTCTTCGCTACCGCGAGAGGAAAGCTCGGTCCCATCGCTGTGCGAACATGTGGTCTCGTGGTGTAGTGGTTATCACATCTGTCTAACACACAGAAGGTCGGCGGTTCGAGCCCGCCCGAGATCAATTCTTTTGCGTCACACGAAAAGATGTTCTTATGATTTTGTTGATAGTTTTGAAGAATCAAAACGTGGTCTCGTGGTGTAGTGGTTATCACATCTGTCTAACACACAGAAGGTCGGCGGTTCGAGCCCGCCCGAGATCAATTCTTTTGCGTCACACGAAAAGATGTTCTTATGATTTTGTTGATAGTTTTGAAGAATCAAAACGTGGTCTCGTGGTGTAGTGGTTATCACATCTGTCTAACACACAGAAGGTCGGCGGTTCGAGCCCGCCCGAGATCAATTCTTTTGCGTCACACGAAAAGATGTTCTTATGATTTTGTTGATAGTTTTGAAGCATTAAAACGTGGTCTCGTGGTGTATTGGTTATCACATCTGTCTAACACACAGAAGGACGGCGGTTCGAGTCCGCCCGAGATCAATTCTTTTATTCTGCGGCAACTCAGTGGATAGTGATAACACTACGCATGTACGGAAGTCAGTTCATGTAGTTTTGTCTTTTGGTGAAAACGATTCTTCGCTACCGCGAGAGGAAAGCTCGGTCCCATCGCTGTGCGAACATGTGGTCTCGTGGTGTAGTGGTTATCACATCTGTCTAACACACAGAAGGTCGGCGGTTCGAGCCCGCCCGAGATCAATTTTTTTGCGTCACACGAAAAGATGTTCTTATGATTCTGTTGATAGTTTTGAAGAATCAAAACGTGGTCTCGTGGTGTAGTGGTTATCACATCTGTCTAACACACAGAAGGTCGGCGGTTCGAGCCCGCCCGAGATCAATTCTTTTGCGTCACACGAAAAGATGTTCTTATGATTTTGTTGATAGTTTTGAAGCATTAAAACGTGGTCTCGTGGTGTAGTGGTTATCACATCTGTCTAACACACAGAAGGTCGGCGGTTCGAGCCCGCCCGAGATCAATTCTTTTGCGTCACACGAAAAGATGTTCTTATGATTTTGTTGATAGTTTTGAAGAATCAAAACGTGGTCTCGTGGTGTAGTGGTCATCACATCTGTCTAACACACAGAAGGTCGGCGGTTCGAGCCCGCCCGAGATCAATTCTTTTGCGTCACACGAAAAGATGTTCTTATGATTTTGTTGATAGTTTTGAAGCATTAAAACGTGGTCTCGTGGTGTAGTGGTTATCACATTTGTCTAACACACAGAAGGTCGGCGGTTCGAGCCCGCCCGAGATCAATTCTTTTGCGTCACACGAAAAGATGTTCTTATGATTTTGTTGATAGTTTTGAAGCATTAAAACGTGGTCTCGTGGTGTAGTGGTTATCACATCTGTCTAACACACAGAAGGTCGGCGGTTCGAGCCCGCCCGAGATCAATTCTTTTGCGTCACACGAAAAGATGTTCTTAAGATTTTGTTGATAGTTTTGAAGAATCAAAACGTGGTCTCGTGGTGTAGTGGTTATCACATCTGTCTAACACACAGAAGGACGGCGGTTCGAGTCCGCCCGAGATCAATTCTTTTATTCTGCGGCAACTCAGTGGATAGTGATAACACTACGCATGTACGGAAGTCAGTTCATGTAGTTTTGTCTTTTGGTGAAAACGATTCTTCGCTACCGCGAGAGGAAAGCTCGGTCCCATCGCTGTGCGAACATGTGGTCTCGTGGTGTAGTGGTTATCACATCTGTCTAACACACAGAAGGTCGGCGGTTCGAGCCCGCCCGAGATCAATTCTTTTGCGTCACACGAAAAGATGTTCTTATGATTCTGTTGATAGTTTTGAAGAATCAAAACGTGGTCTCGAGGTGTAGTGGTTATCACATCTGTCTAACACACAGAAGGTCGGCGGTTCGAGCCCGCCCGAGATCAATTCTTTTGCGTCACACGAAAAGATGTTCTTATGATTTTGTTGATAGTTTTTAAGCATTAAAACGTGGTCTCGTGGTGTAGTGGTTATCACATCTGTCTAACACACAGAAGGTCGGCGGTTCGAGCCCGCCCGAGATCAATTCTTTTATTCTGCGGCAACTCAGTGGATAGTGATAACACTACGCATGTACGGAAGTCAGTTCATGTAGTTTTGTCTTTTTGGTGAAAAACGATTCTTCGCTACCGCGAGAGGAAAGCTCGGTCCCATCGCTGTGGAACATGTGGTCTCGTGGTGTAGTGGTTATCACATCTGTCTAACACACAGAAGGTCGGCGGTTTGAGCCCGCCCGTGATCAATTCTTTTATTCTGCGGCAACTCAGTGGATATTGATAACACTACGCATGTACGGAAGTCAGTTCATGTAGTTTTGTCTTCTGGTGAAAAAACGATTCTTCGCTACCGCGAGAGGAAAGCTCGGTCCCATCGCCGTGCGAACATGTGGTCTCGTGGTGTAGTGGTTATCACATCTGTCTAACACACAGAAGGTCGGCGGTTCGAGCCCGCCCGAGATCAATTCTTTTATTCTGCGGCAACTCAGTGGATAGTGATAACACTACGCATGTACGGAAGTCAGTTCATGTAGTTTTGTCTTTTTGGTGAAAAACGATTCTTCGCTACCGCGAGAGGAAAGCTCGGTCCCATCGCTGTGGAACATGTGGTCTCGTGGTGTAGTGGTTATCACATCTGTCTAACACACAGAAGGTCGGCGGTTTGAGCCCGCCCGTGATCAATTCTTTTATTCTGCGGCAACTCAGTGGATATTGATAACACTACGCATGTACGGAAGTCAGTTCATGTAGTTTTGTCTTCTGGTGAAAAAACGATTCTTCGCTACCGCGAGAGGAAAGCTCGGTCCCATCGCCGTGCGAACATGTGGTCTCGTGGTGTAGTGGTTATCACATCTGTCTAACACACAGAAGGTCGGCGGTTCGAGCCCGCCCGAGATCAATTCTTTTATTCTGCGGCAACTCAGTGGATAGTGATAACACTACGCATGTACGGAAGTCAGTTCATGTAGTTTTGTCTTTTTGGTGAAAAACGATTCTTCGCTACCGCGAGAGGAAAGCTCGGTCCCATCGCTGTGGAACATGTGGTCTCGTGGTGTAGTGGTTATCACATCTGTCTAACACACAGAAGGTCGGCGGTTTGAGCCCGCCCGTGATCAATTCTTTTATTCTGCGGCAACTCAGTGGATATTGATAACACTACGCATGTACGGAAGTCAGTTCATGTAGTTTTGTCTTCTGGTGAAAAACGATTCTTCGCTACCGCGAGAGGAAAGCTCGGTCCCATCGCCGTGCGAACATGTGGTCTCGTGGTGTAGTGGTTATCACATCTGTCTAACACACAGAAGGTCGGCGGTTCGAGCCCGCCCGAGATCAATACTTTTGCGTCACACGAAAAGATGTTCTTATGATTTTGTTGATAGTTTTGAAGCATTAAAACGTGGTCTCGTGGTGTAGTGGTTATCACATCTGTCTAACACACAGAAGGTCGGCGGTTCGAGCCCGCCCGAGATCAATTCTTTTATTCTCCGGCAACTCAGTGGATAGTGATAACACTACGCATGTACGGAAGTCAATTCATGTAGTTTTGTCTTTTGGTGAAAAACGATTCTTCGCTACCGCGAGATGAAAGCTCGGTCTCATCGCTGTGGAACATGTGGTCTCGTGGTGTAGTGGTTATCACATCTGTCTAACACACAGAAGGTCGGCGGTTCGAGCCCGCCCGAGATCAATTCTTTTATTCTGCGGCAACTCAGTGGATAGTGATAACACTACGCATGTACGGAAGTCAGTTCATGTAGTTTTGTCTTTTGGTGAAAAACGATTCTTCGCTACCGCGAGAGGAAAGCTCGGTCCCATCGCTGTGCGAACATGTGGTCTCGTGCTGAGTGGTTATCACATCTGTCTAACACACAGAAGGTCGGCGGTTCGAGCCCGCCCGAGATCAATTCTTTTGCGTCACACGAAAAGATGTTCTTATGATTTTGTTGATAGTTTTGAAGAATCAAAACGTGGTCTCGTGGTGTAGTGGTTATCACATCTGTCTAACACACAGAAGGTCGGCGGTTCGAGCCCGCCCGAGATCAATTCTTTGCGTCATACGAAAAGATGTTCTTATGATTTTGTTGATAGTTTTGAAGCATTAAAACGCGGTCTCGTGGTGTATTGGTTATCACATCTGTCTAACACACAGAAGGTCGGCGGTTCGAGCCCGCCCGAGATCAATTCGTTTATTCTGCGGCAACTCAGTGGATAGTGATAACACTACGCATGTACGGAAGTCAGTTCATGTAGTTTTGTCTTTTTGGGGAAACACGATTCTTCGTTACCGCGAGAGGAAAGCTCGGTCCCATCGCCGTGCGAACATGTGGTCTCGTGGTGTAGTGGTTATCACATCTGTCATCTGTCTAACACACAGAAGGTCGGCGGTTCGAGCCCGCCCGAGATCAATTCTTTTGCGTCACACGAAAAGATGTTCTTATGATTTTGTTGATAGTTTTAAAGCATTAAAACGTGGTCTCGTGGTGTAGTGGTTATCACATCTGTCTAACACACAGAAGGTCGGCGGTTCGAGCCCGCCCGAGATCAATTCTTTTATTCTGCCGCAACTCAGTGGATAGTGATAGCACTACGCATGTACGGAAGTCAGTTCATGTAGTTTTGTCTTTTGGTGAAAAACGATTCTTCGCTACCGCGAGAGGAAAGCTCGGTCCCATCGCTGTGCGAACATGTGGTCTCGTGGTGTAGTGGTTATCACATCTGTCTAACACACAGAAGGTCGGCGGTTCGAGCCCGCCCGAGATCAATTTTTTTGCGTCACACGAAAAGATGTTCTTATGATTTTGTTGATAGTTTTGAAGAATCAAAACGTGGTCTCGTGGTGTAGTGGTTATCACATCTGTCTAACACACAGAAGGTCGGCGGTTCGAGCCCGCCCGAGATCAATTCTTTTGCGTCACACGAAAAGATGTTCTTATGATTTTGTTGATAGTTTTGAAGCATTAAAACGTGGTCTCGTGGTGTAGTGGTTATCACATCTGTCTAACACACAGAAGGTCGGCGGTTCGAGCCCGCCCGAGATCAATTCTTTGCGTCATACGAAAAGATGTTCTTATGATTTTGTTGATAGTTTTGAAGCATTAAAACGCGGTCTCGTGGTGTAGTGGTTATCACATCTGTCTAACACACAGAAGGTCGGCGGTTCGAGCCCGCCCGAGATCAATTCGTTTATTCTGCGGCAACTCAGTGGATAGTGATAACACTACGCATGTACGGAAGTCAGTTCATGTAGTTTTGTCTTTTTGGGGAAACACGATTCTTCGTTACCGCGAGAGGAAAGCTCGGTCCCATCGCCGTGCGAACATGTGGTCTCGTGGTGTAGTGGTTATCACATCTGTCATCTGTCTAACACACAGAAGGTCGGCGGTTCGAGCCCGCCCGAGATCAATTCTTTTGCGTCACACGAAAAGATGTTCTTATGATTTTGTTGATAGTTTTAAAGCATTAAAACGTGGTCTCGTGGTGTAGTGGTTATCACATCTGTCTAACACACAGAAGGTCGGCGGTTCGAGCCCGCCCGAGATCAATTCTTTTATTCTGCCGCAACTCAGTGGATAGTGATAGCACTACGCATGTACGGAAGTCAGTTCATGTAGTTTTGTCTTTTGGTGAAAAACGATTCTTCGCTACCGCGAGAGGAAAGCTCGGTCCCATCGCTGTGCGAACATGTGGTCTCGTGGTGTAGTGGTTATCACATCTGTCTAACACACAGAAGGTCGGCGGTTCGAGCCCGCCCGAGATCAATTTTTTTGCGTCACACGAAAAGATGTTCTTATGATTTTGTTGATAGTTTTGAAGAATCAAAACGTGGTCTCGTGGTGTAGTGGTTATCACATCTGTCTAACACACAGAAGGTCGGCGGTTCGAGCCCGCCCGAGATCAATTCTTTTGCGTCACACGAAAAGATGTTCTTATGATTTTGTTGATAGTTTTGAAGCATTAAAACGTGGTCTCGTGGTGTAGTGGTTATCACATCTGTCTAACACACAGAAGGTCGGCGGTTCGAGGCCGCCCGAGATCAATTCTTTTGCGTCACACGAAAAGATGTTCTTATGATTTTGTTGATAGTTTTGAAGCATTAAAACGTGGTCTCGTGGTGTAGTGGTTATCACATCTGTCTAACACACAGAAGGTCGGCGGTTCGAGGCCGCCCGAGATCAATTCTTTTGCGTCACACGAAAAGATGTTCTTATGATTTTGTTGATAGTTTTGAAGCATTAAAACGTGGTCTCGTGGTGTAGTGGTTATCACATCTGTCTAACACACAGAAGGTCGGCGGTTCGAGCCCGCCCGAGATCAATTCTTTTATTCTGCGGCAACTCAGTGGATAGTGATAACACTACGCATGTACGGAAGTCAGTTCATGTAGTTTTGTCTTTTTGGGGAAAAACGATTCTTCGCTACCGCGAGAGGAAAGCTCGGTCCCATCGCCGTGCGAACATGTGGTCTCGTGGTGTAGTGGTTATCACATCTGTCTAACACACAGAAGGTCGGCGGTTCGAGCCCGCCCGAGATCAATTCTTTTGCGTCACACGAAAAGATGTTCTTATGATTTTGTTGGTAGTTTTGAAGAATCAAAACGTGGTCTCGTGGTGTAGTGGTTATCACATCTGTCTAACACACAGAAGGTCGGCGGTTCGAGCCCGTCCGAGATCAATTCTTTTGCGTCACACGAAAAGATGTTCTTATGATTTTGTTGATAGTTTTGAAGAATCAAAACGTGGTCTCGTGGTGTAGTGGTTATCACATCTGTCTAACACACAGAAGGTCGGCGGTTCGAGCCCGCCCGAGATCAATTCTTTTGCGTCACACGAAAAGATGTTCGTATGATTTTGTTGATAGTTTTGAAGCATTAAAACGTGGTCTCGTGGTGTAGTGGTTATCACATCTGTCTAACACACAGAAGGTCGGCGGTTCGAGCCCGCCCGAGATCAATTCTTTTATTCTGCGGCAACTCAGTGGATAGTGATAACACTACGCATGTACGGAAGTCAGTTCATGTAGTTTTGTCTTTTGGTGAAAAACGATTCTTCGCTACCGCGAGAGGAAAGCTCGGTCCCATCGCTGTGCGAACATGTGGTCTCGTGGTGTAGTGGTTATCACATCTGTCTAACACACAGAAGGTCGGCGGTTCGAGCCCGCCCGAGATCAATTCTTTTGCGTCACACGAAAAGATGTTCTTATGATTTTGTTGATAGTTTTGAAGCATTAAAACGTGGTCTCGTGGTGTAGTGGTTATCACATCTGTCTAACACACAGAAGGTCGGCGGTTCGAGCCCGCCCGAGATCAATTCTTTTATTCTGCGGCAACTCAGTGGATAGTGATAACACTACGCATGTACGGAAGTCAGTTCATGTAGTTTTGTCTTTTTGGGGAAAAACGATTCTTCGCTACCGCGAGAGGAAAGCTCGGTCCCATCGCTGTGCGAACATGTGGTCTCGTGGTGTAGTGGTTATCACATCTGTCTAACACACAGAATGTCGGCGGTTCGAGCCCGCCCGAGATCAGTTCTTTTGCGTCACACGAAAAGATGTTCTTATGATTTTGTTGATAGTTCTGAAGAATCAAAACGTGGTCTCGTGGTGTAGTGGTTATCACATCTGTCTAACACACAGAAGGTCGGCGGTTTGAGCCCGCCCGAGATCAATTCTTTGCGTCACACGAAAAGATGTTCTTATGATTTTGTTGATAGTTTTGAAGCATTAAAACGTGGTCTCGTGGTGTAGTGGTTATCACATCTGTCTAACACACAGAAGGTCGGCGGTTCGAGCCCGCCCGAGATCAATTCTTTTATTCTGCGGCAACTCAGTGGATAGTGATAACACTACGCATGTACGGAAGTCAGTTCATGTAGTTTTGTCTTTTTGGGGAAAAACGATTCTTCGCTACCGCGAGAGGAAAGCTCGGTCCCATCGCCGTGCGAACATGTGGTCTCGTGGTGTAGTGGTTATCACATCTGTCTAACACACAGAAGGTCGGCGGTTCGAGCCCGCCCGAGATCAATTCTTTTGCGTCACACGAAAAGATTTTCTTATGATTTTGTTGGTAGTTTTGAAGAATCAAAACGTGGTCTCGTGGTGTAGTGGTTATCACATCTGTCTAACACACAGAAGGTCGGCGGTTCGAGCCCGTCCGAGATCAATTCTTTTGCGTCACACGAAAAGATGTTCTTATGATTTTGTTGATAGTTTTGAAGAATCAAAACGTGGTCTCGTGGTGTAGTGGTTATCACATCTGTCTAACACACAGAAGGTCGGCGGTTCGAGGCCGCCCGAGATCAATTCTTTTGCGTCACACGAAAAGATGTTCTTATGATTTTGTTGATAGTTTTGAAGCATTAAAACGTGGTCTCGTGGTGTAGTGGTTATCACATCTGTCTAACACACAGAAGGTCGGCGGTTCGAGCCCGCCCGAGATCAATTCTTTTATTCTGCGGCAACTCAGTGGATAGTGATAACACTACGCATGTACGGAAGTCAGTTCATGTAGTTTTGTCTTTTTGGGGAAAAACGATTCTTCGCTACCGCGAGAGGAAAGCTCGGTCCCATCGCCGTGCGAACATGTGGTCTCGTGGTGTAGTGGTTATCACATCTGTCTAACACACAGAAGGTCGGCGGTTCGAGCCCGCCCGAGATCAATTCTTTTGCGTCACACGAAAAGATGTTCTTATGATTTTGTTGGTAGTTTTGAAGAATCAAAACGTGGTCTCGTGGTGTAGTGGTTATCACATCTGTCTAACACACAGAAGGTCGGCGGTTCGAGCCCGTCCGAGATCAATTCTTTTGCGTCACACGAAAAGATGTTCTTATGATTTTGTTGATAGTTTTGAAGAATCAAAACGTGGTCTCGTGGTGTAGTGGTTATCACATCTGTCTAACACACAGAAGGTCGGCGGTTCGAGCCCGCCCGAGATCAATTCTTTTGCGTCACACGAAAAGATGTTCTTATGATTTTGTTGATAGTTTTGAAGCATTAAAACGGGGTCTCGTGGTGTAGTGGTTATCACATCTGTCTAACACACAGAAGGTCGGCGGTTCGAGCCCGCCCGAGATCAATTCTTTTATTCTGCGGCAACTCAGTGGATAGTGATAACACTACGCATGTACGGAAGTCAGTTCATGTAGTTTTGTCTTTTGGTGAAAAACGATTCTTCGCTACCGCGAGAGGAAAGCTCGGTCCCATCGCTGTGCGAACATGTGGTCTCGTGGTGTAGTGGTTATCACATCTGTCTAACACACAGAAGGTCGGCGGTTCGAGCCCGCCCGAGATCAATTCTTTTGCGTCACACGAAAAGATGTTCTTATGATTTTGTTAATAGTTTTGAAGCATTAAAACGTGGTCTCGTGGTGTAGTGGTTATCACATCTGTCTAACACACAGAAGGTCGGCGGTTCGAGCCCGCCCGAGATCAATTCTTTTATTCTGCGGCAACTCAGTGGATAGTGATAACACTACGCATGTACGGAAGTCAGTTCATGTAGTTTTGTCTTTTTGGGGAAAAACGATTCTTCGCCACCGCGAGAGGAAAGCTCGGTCCCATCGCCGTGCGAACATGTGGTCTCGTGGTGTAGTGGTTATCACATCTGTCTAACACACAGAAGGTCGGCGGTTCGAGCCCGCCCGAGATCAATTCTTTTGCGTCACACGAAAAGATGTTCTTATGATTTTGTTGGTAGTTTTGAAGAATCAAAACGTGGTCTCGTGGTGTAGTGGTTATCACATCTGTCTAACACACAGAAGGTCGGCGGTTCGAGCCCGTCCGAGATCAATTCTTTTGCGTCACACGAAAAGATGTTCTTATGATTTTGTTGATAGTTTTGAAGAATCAAAACGTGGTCTCGTGGTGTAGTGGTTATCACATCTGTCTAACACACAGAAGGTCGGCGGTTCGAGCCCGCCCGAGATCAATTCTTTTGCGTCACACGAAAAGATGTTCTTATGATTTTGTTGATAGTTTTGAAGCATTAAAACGTGGTCTCGTGGTGTAGTGGTTATCACATCTGTCTAACACACAGAAGGTCGGCGGTTCGAGCCCGCCCGAGATCAATTCTTTTATTCTGCGGCAACTCAGTGGATAGTGATAACACTACGCATGTACGGAAGTCAGTTCATGTAGTTTTGTCTTTTTGGGGAAAAACGATTCTTCGCTACCGCGAGAGGAAAGCTCGGTCCCATCGCCGTGCGAACATGTGGTCTCGTGGTGTAGTGGTTATCACATCTGTCTAACACACAGAAGGTCGGCGGTTCGAGCCCGCCCGAGATCAATTCTTTTGCGTCACACGAAAAGATGTTCTTATGATTTTGTTGGTAGTTTTGAAGAATCAAAACGTGGTCTCGTGGTGTAGTGGTTATCACATCTGTCTAACACACAGAAGGTCGGCGGTTCGAGCCCGTCCGAGATCAATTCTTTTGCGTCACACGAAAAGATGTTC
Organism: Rhabditoides inermis; assembly: GCA_963966185.1. Taxonomy (NCBI): domain Eukaryota; kingdom Metazoa; phylum Nematoda; class Chromadorea; order Rhabditida; family Rhabditidae; genus Rhabditoides; species Rhabditoides inermis. The sequence continues at coordinate 586,611 of CAWZYM010000231.1, read as the reverse complement.
TTATGATTTTGTTGATAGTTTTGAAGAATCAAAACGTGGTCTCGTGGTGTAGTGGTTATCACATCTGTCTAACACACAGAAGGTCGGCGGTTCGAGCCCGCCCGAGATCAATTCTTTTGCGTCACACGAAAAGATGTTCTTATGATTTTGTTGATAGTTTTGAAGCATTAAAACGGGGTCTCGTGGTGTAGTGGTTATCACATCTGTCTAACACACAGAAGGTCGGCGGTTCGAGCCCGCCCGAGATCAATTCTTTTATTCTGCGGCAACTCAGTGGATAGTGATAACACTACGCATGTACGGAAGTCAGTTCATGTAGTTTTGTCTTTTGGTGAAAAACGATTCTTCGCTACCGCGAGAGGAAAGCTCGGTCCCATCGCCGTGCGAACATGTGGTCTCGTGGTGTAGTGGTTATCACATCTGTCTAACACACAGAAGGTCGGCGGTTCGAGCCCGCCCGAGATCAATTCTTTTGCGTCACACGAAAAGATGTTCTTATGATTTTGTTGGTAGTTTTGAAGAATCAAAACGTGGTCTCGTGGTGTAGTGGTTATCACATCTGTCTAACACACAGAAGGTCGGCGGTTCGAGCCCGTCCGAGATCAATTCTTTTGCGTCACACGAAAAGATGTTCTTATGATTTTGTTGATAGTTTTGAAGAATCAAAACGTGGTCTCGTGGTGTAGTGGTTATCACATCTGTCTAACACACAGAAGGTCGGCGGTTCGAGCCCGCCCGAGATCAATTCTTTTGCGTCACACGAAAAGATGTTCGTATGATTTTGTTGATAGTTTTGAAGCATTAAAACGTGGTCTCGTGGTGTAGTGGTTATCACATCTGTCTAACACACAGAAGGTCGGCGGTTCGAGCCCGCCCGAGATCAATTCTTTTATTCTGCGGCAACTCAGTGGATAGTGATAACACTACGCATGTACGGAAGTCAGTTCATGTAGTTTTGTCTTTTGGTGAAAAACGATTCTTCGCTACCGCGAGAGGAAAGCTCGGTCCCATCGCTGTGCGAACATGTGGTCTCGTGGTGTAGTGGTTATCACATCTGTCTAACACACAGAAGGTCGGCGGTTCGAGCCCGCCCGAGATCAATTCTTTTGCGTCACACGAAAAGATGTTCTTATGATTTTGTTGATAGTTTTGAAGCATTAAAACGTGGTCTCGTGGTGTAGTGGTTATCACATCTGTCTAACACACAGAAGGTCGGCGGTTCGAGCCCGCCCGAGATCAATTCTTTTATTCTGCGGCAACTCAGTGGATAGTGATAACACTACGCATGTACGGAAGTCAGTTCATGTAGTTTTGTCTTTTTGGGGAAAAACGATTCTTCGCTACCGCGAGAGGAAAGCTCGGTCCCATCGCTGTGCGAACATGTGGTCTCGTGGTGTAGTGGTTATCACATCTGTCTAACACACAGAATGTCGGCGGTTCGAGCCCGCCCGAGATCAGTTCTTTTGCGTCACACGAAAAGATGTTCTTATGATTTTGTTGATAGTTCTGAAGAATCAAAACGTGGTCTCGTGGTGTAGTGGTTATCACATCTGTCTAACACACAGAAGGTCGGCGGTTTGAGCCCGCCCGAGATCAATTCTTTGCGTCACACGAAAAGATGTTCTTATGATTTTGTTGATAGTTTTGAAGCATTAAAACGTGGTCTCGTGGTGTAGTGGTTATCACATCTGTCTAACACACAGAAGGTCGGCGGTTCGAGCCCGCCCGAGATCAATTCTTTTATTCTGCGGCAACTCAGTGGATAGTGATAACACTACGCATGTACGGAAGTCAGTTCATGTAGTTTTGTCTTTTTGGGGAAAAACGATTCTTCGCTACCGCGAGAGGAAAGCTCGGTCCCATCGCCGTGCGAACATGTGGTCTCGTGGTGTAGTGGTTATCACATCTGTCTAACACACAGAAGGTCGGCGGTTCGAGCCCGCCCGAGATCAATTCTTTTGCGTCACACGAAAAGATTTTCTTATGATTTTGTTGGTAGTTTTGAAGAATCAAAACGTGGTCTCGTGGTGTAGTGGTTATCACATCTGTCTAACACACAGAAGGTCGGCGGTTCGAGCCCGTCCGAGATCAATTCTTTTGCGTCACACGAAAAGATGTTCTTATGATTTTGTTGATAGTTTTGAAGAATCAAAACGTGGTCTCGTGGTGTAGTGGTTATCACATCTGTCTAACACACAGAAGGTCGGCGGTTCGAGGCCGCCCGAGATCAATTCTTTTGCGTCACACGAAAAGATGTTCTTATGATTTTGTTGATAGTTTTGAAGCATTAAAACGTGGTCTCGTGGTGTAGTGGTTATCACATCTGTCTAACACACAGAAGGTCGGCGGTTCGAGCCCGCCCGAGATCAATTCTTTTATTCTGCGGCAACTCAGTGGATAGTGATAACACTACGCATGTACGGAAGTCAGTTCATGTAGTTTTGTCTTTTTGGGGAAAAACGATTCTTCGCTACCGCGAGAGGAAAGCTCGGTCCCATCGCCGTGCGAACATGTGGTCTCGTGGTGTAGTGGTTATCACATCTGTCTAACACACAGAAGGTCGGCGGTTCGAGCCCGCCCGAGATCAATTCTTTTGCGTCACACGAAAAGATGTTCTTATGATTTTGTTGGTAGTTTTGAAGAATCAAAACGTGGTCTCGTGGTGTAGTGGTTATCACATCTGTCTAACACACAGAAGGTCGGCGGTTCGAGCCCGTCCGAGATCAATTCTTTTGCGTCACACGAAAAGATGTTCTTATGATTTTGTTGATAGTTTTGAAGAATCAAAACGTGGTCTCGTGGTGTAGTGGTTATCACATCTGTCTAACACACAGAAGGTCGGCGGTTCGAGCCCGCCCGAGATCAATTCTTTTGCGTCACACGAAAAGATGTTCTTATGATTTTGTTGATAGTTTTGAAGCATTAAAACGGGGTCTCGTGGTGTAGTGGTTATCACATCTGTCTAACACACAGAAGGTCGGCGGTTCGAGCCCGCCCGAGATCAATTCTTTTATTCTGCGGCAACTCAGTGGATAGTGATAACACTACGCATGTACGGAAGTCAGTTCATGTAGTTTTGTCTTTTGGTGAAAAACGATTCTTCGCTACCGCGAGAGGAAAGCTCGGTCCCATCGCTGTGCGAACATGTGGTCTCGTGGTGTAGTGGTTATCACATCTGTCTAACACACAGAAGGTCGGCGGTTCGAGCCCGCCCGAGATCAATTCTTTTGCGTCACACGAAAAGATGTTCTTATGATTTTGTTAATAGTTTTGAAGCATTAAAACGTGGTCTCGTGGTGTAGTGGTTATCACATCTGTCTAACACACAGAAGGTCGGCGGTTCGAGCCCGCCCGAGATCAATTCTTTTATTCTGCGGCAACTCAGTGGATAGTGATAACACTACGCATGTACGGAAGTCAGTTCATGTAGTTTTGTCTTTTTGGGGAAAAACGATTCTTCGCCACCGCGAGAGGAAAGCTCGGTCCCATCGCCGTGCGAACATGTGGTCTCGTGGTGTAGTGGTTATCACATCTGTCTAACACACAGAAGGTCGGCGGTTCGAGCCCGCCCGAGATCAATTCTTTTGCGTCACACGAAAAGATGTTCTTATGATTTTGTTGGTAGTTTTGAAGAATCAAAACGTGGTCTCGTGGTGTAGTGGTTATCACATCTGTCTAACACACAGAAGGTCGGCGGTTCGAGCCCGTCCGAGATCAATTCTTTTGCGTCACACGAAAAGATGTTCTTATGATTTTGTTGATAGTTTTGAAGAATCAAAACGTGGTCTCGTGGTGTAGTGGTTATCACATCTGTCTAACACACAGAAGGTCGGCGGTTCGAGCCCGCCCGAGATCAATTCTTTTGCGTCACACGAAAAGATGTTCTTATGATTTTGTTGATAGTTTTGAAGCATTAAAACGTGGTCTCGTGGTGTAGTGGTTATCACATCTGTCTAACACACAGAAGGTCGGCGGTTCGAGCCCGCCCGAGATCAATTCTTTTATTCTGCGGCAACTCAGTGGATAGTGATAACACTACGCATGTACGGAAGTCAGTTCATGTAGTTTTGTCTTTTTGGGGAAAAACGATTCTTCGCTACCGCGAGAGGAAAGCTCGGTCCCATCGCCGTGCGAACATGTGGTCTCGTGGTGTAGTGGTTATCACATCTGTCTAACACACAGAAGGTCGGCGGTTCGAGCCCGCCCGAGATCAATTCTTTTGCGTCACACGAAAAGATGTTCTTATGATTTTGTTGGTAGTTTTGAAGAATCAAAACGTGGTCTCGTGGTGTAGTGGTTATCACATCTGTCTAACACACAGAAGGTCGGCGGTTCGAGCCCGTCCGAGATCAATTCTTTTGCGTCACACGAAAAGATGTTCTTATGATTTTGTTGATAGTTTTGAAGAATCAAAACGTGGTCTCGTGGTGTAGTGGTTATCACATCTGTCTAACACACAGAAGGTCGGCGGTTCGAGCCCGCCCGAGATCAATTCTTTTGCGTCACACGAAAAGATGTTCTTATGATTTTGTTGATAGTTTTGAAGCATTAAAACGGGGTCTCGTGGTGTAGTGGTTATCACATCTGTCTAACACACAGAAGGTCGGCGGTTCGAGCCCGCCCGAGATCAATTCTTTTATTCTGCGGCAACTCAGTGGATAGTGATAACACTACGCATGTACGGAAGTCAGTTCATGTAGTTTTGTCTTTTGGTGAAAAACGATTCTTCGCTACCGCGAGAGGAAAGCTCGGTCCCATCGCTGTGCGAACATGTGGTCTCGTGGTGTAGTGGTTATCACATCTGTCTAACACACAGAAGGTCGGCGGTTCGAGCCCGCCCGAGATCAATTCTTTTGCGTCACACGAAAAGATGTTCTTATGATTTTGTTAATAGTTTTGAAGCATTAAAACGTGGTCTCGTGGTGTAGTGGTTATCACATCTGTCTAACACACAGAAGGTCGGCGGTTCGAGCCCGCCCGAGATCAATTCTTTTATTCTGCGGCAACTCAGTGGATAGTGATAACACTACGCATGTACGGAAGTCAGTTCATGTAGTTTTGTCTTTTTGGGGAAAAACGATTCTTCGCCACCGCGAGAGGAAAGCTCGGTCCCATCGCCGTGCGAACATGTGGTCTCGTGGTGTAGTGGTTATCACATCTGTCTAACACACAGAAGGTCGGCGGTTCGAGCCCGCCCGAGATCAATTCTTTTGCGTCACACGAAAAGATGTTCTTATGATTTTGTTGGTAGTTTTGAAGAATCAAAACGTGGTCTCGTGGTGTAGTGGTTATCACATCTGTCTAACACACAGAAGGTCGGCGGTTCGAGCCCGTCCGAGATCAATTCTTTTGCGTCACACGAAAAGATGTTCTTATGATTTTGTTGATAGTTTTGAAGAATCAAAACGTGGTCTCGTGGTGTAGTGGTTATCACATCTGTCTAACACACAGAAGGTCGGCGGTTCGAGCCCGCCCGAGATCAATTCTTTTGCGTCACACGAAAAGATGTTCTTATGATTTTGTTGATAGTTTTGAAGCATTAAAACGTGGTCTCGTGGTGTAGTGGTTATCACATCTGTCTAACACACAGAAGGTCGGCGGTTCGAGCCCGCCCGAGATCAATTCTTTTATTCTGCGGCAACTCAGTGGATAGTGATAACACTACGCATGTACGGAAGTCAGTTCATGTAGTTTTGTCTTTTGGTGAAAAACGATTCTTCGCTACCGCGAGAGGAAAGCTCGGTCCCATCGCTGTGCGAACATGTGGTCTCGTGGTGTAGTGGTTATCACATCTGTCTAACACACAGAAGGTCGGCGGTTCGAGCCCGCCCGAGATCAATTCTTTTGCGTCACACGAAAAGATGTTCTTATGATTTTGTTGATAGTTTTGAAGCATTAAAACGTGGTCTCGTGGTGTAGTGGTTATCACATCTGTCTAACACACAGAAGGTCGGCGGTTCGAGCCCGCCCGAGATCAATTCTTTTATTCTGCGGCAACTCAGTGGATAGTGATAACACTACGCATGTACGGAAGTCAGTTCATGTAGTTTTGTCTTTTTGGGGAAAAACGATTCTTCGCTACCGCGAGAGGAAAGCTCGGTCCCATCGCTGTGCGAACATGTGGTCTCGTGGTGTAGTGGTTATCACATCTGTCTAACACACAGAATGTCGGCGGTTCGAGCCCGCCCGAGATCAGTTCTTTTGCGTCACACGAAAAGATGTTCTTATGATTTTGTTGATAGTTTTGAAGAATCAAAACGTGGTCTCGTGGTGTAGTGGTTATCACATCTGTCTAACACACAGAAGGTCGGCGGTTTGAGCCCGCCCGAGATCAATTCTTTGCGTCACACGAAAAGATGTTCTTATGATTTTGTTGATAGTTTTGAAGCATTAAAACGTGGTCTCGTGGTGTAGTGGTTATCACATCTGTCTAACACACAGAAGGTCGGCGGTTCGAGCCCGCCCGAGATCAATTCTTTTGCGTCACACGAAAAGATGTTCTTATGATTTTGTTGATAGTTTTGAAGAATCAAAACGTGGTCTCGTGGTGTAGTGGTTATCACATCTGTCTAACACACAGAAGGTCGGCGGTTCGAGCCCGCCCGAGATCAATTCTTTTGCGTCACACGAAAAGATGTTCTTATGATTTTGTTGATAGTTTTGAAGCATTAAAACGTGGTCTCGTGGTGTAGTGGTTATCACATTTGTCTAACACACAGAAGGTCGGCGGTTCGAGCCCGCCCGAGATCAATTCTTTTGCGTCACACGAAAAGATGTTCTTATGATTTTGTTGATAGTTTTGAAGCATTAAAACGTGGTCTCGTGGTGTAGTGGTTATTACATCTGTCTAACACACAGAAGGTCGGCGGTTCGAGCCCGCCCGAGATCAATTCTTTTGCGTCACACGAAAAGATGTTCTTAAGATTTTGTTGATAGTTTTGAAGAATCAAAACGTGGTCTCGTGGTGTAGTGGTTATCACATCTGTCTAACACACAGAAGGACGGCGGTTCGAGTCCGCCCGAGATCAATTCTTTTATTCTGCGGCAACTCAGTGGATAGTGATAACACTACGCATGTACGGAAGTCAGTTCATGTAGTTTTGTCTTTTGGTGAAAAACGATTCTTCGCTACCGCGAGAGGAAAGCTCGGTCCAATCGCTGTGCGAACATGTGGTCTCGTGGTGTAGTGCTGTAGTGGTTATCACATCTGTCTAACACACAGAAGGTCGGCGGTTCGAGCCCGCCCGAGATCAATTCTTTTGCGTCACACGAAAAGATGTTCTTATGATTTTGTTGATAGTTTTGAAGAATCAAAACGTGGTCTCGTGGTGTAGTGGTTATCACATCTGTCTAACACACAGAAGGTCGGCGGTTCGAGCCCCCCTGAGATCAATTCTTTTGCGTCACACGAAAAGATGTTCTTATGATTTTGTTGACAGTTTTGAAGCATTAAAACGTGGTCTCGTGGTGTAGTGGTTATCACATCTGTCTAACACACAGAAGGTCGGCGGTTCGAGCCCGCCCGAGATCAATTTTTTTGCGTCACACGAAAAGATGTTCTTATGATTTTGTTGATAGTTTTGAAGCATTAAAACGTGGTCTCGTGGTGTAGTGGTTATCACATCTGTCTAACACACAGAAGGTCGGCGGTTCGAGCCCGCCCGAGATCAATTCTTTGCGTCACACGAAAAGATGTTCTTATGATTTTGTTGATAGTTTTGAAGCATTAAAACGTGGTCTCGTGGTGTAGTGGTTATCACATCTGTCTAACACACAGAAGGTCGGCGGTTCGAGCCCGCCTGAGATCAATTCTTTTATTCTGCCGCAACTCAGTGGATAGTGATAACACTACGCATGTACGGAAGTCAGTTCATGTAGTTTTGTCTTTTGGTGAAAAACGATTCTTCGCTACCGCGAGAGGAGAGCTCGGTCCCATCGCTGTGCGAACATGTGGTCTCGTGGTGTAGTGGTTATCACATCTGTCTAACACACAGAAGGTCGGCGGTTCGAGCCCGCCCGAGATCAATTCTTTTGCGTCACACGAAAAGATGTTCTTATGATTTTGTTGATAGTTTTTAGGAATCAAAACGTGGTCTCGTGGTGTAGTGGTTATCACATCTGTCTAACACACAGAAGGTCGGCGGTTCGAGCCCGCCCGAGATCAATTCTTTTGCGTCACACGAAAAGATGTTCTTATGATTTTGTTGATAGTTTTGAAGAATCAAAACGTGGTCTCGTGGTGTAGTGGTTATCACATCTGTCTAACACACAGAAGGTCGGCGGTTCGAGCCCGCCCGAGATCAATTCTTTTGCGTCACACGAAAAGATGTTCTTATGATTTTGTTGATAGTTTTGAAGCATTAAAACGTGGTCTCGTGGTGTAGTGGTTATCACATCTGTCTAACACACAGAAGGTCGGCGGTTCGAGCCCGCCCGAGATCAATTTTTTTGCGTCACACGAAAAGATGTTCTTATGATTTTGTTGATAGTTTTGAAGCATTAAAACGTGGTCTCGTGGTGTAGTGGTTATCACATCTGTCTAACACACAGAAGGTCGGCGGTTCGAGCCCGCCCGAGATCAATTCTTTGCGTCACACGAAAAGATGTTCTTATGATTTTGTTGATAGTTTTGAAGCATTAAAACGTGGTCTCGTGGTGTAGTGGTTATCACATCTGTCTAACACACAGAAGGTCGGCGGTTCGAGCCCGCCTGAGATCAATTCTTTTATTCTGCCGCAACTCAGTGGATAGTGATAACACTACGCATGTACGGAAGTCAGTTCATGTAGTTTTGTCTTTTGGTGAAAAACGATTCTTCGCTACCGCGAGAGGAAAGCTCGGTCCCATCGTTGTGCGAACATGTGGTCTCGTGGTGTAGTGGTTATCACATCTGTCTAACACACAGAAGGTCGGCGGTTCGAGCCCGCCCGAGATCAATTCTTTTGCGTCACACGAAAAGATGTTCTTATGATTTTGTTGATAGTTTTGAAGAATCAAAACGTGGTCTCGTGGTGTAGTGGTTATCACATCTGTCTAACACACAGAAGGTCGGCGGTTCGAGCCCGCCCGAGATCAATTCTTTTGCGTCACACGAAAAGATGTTCTTATGATTTTGTTGATAGTTTTGAAGAATCAAAACGTGGTCTCGTGGTGTAGTGGTTATCACATCTGTCTAACACACAGAAGGTCGGCGGTTCGAGCCCGCCCGAGATCAATTCTTTTGCGTCACACGAAAAGATGTTCTTATGATTTTGTTGATAGTTTTGAAGCATTAAAACGTGGTCTCGTGGTGTATTGGTTATCACATCTGTCTAACACACAGAAGGACGGCGGTTCGAGTCCGCCCGAGATCAATTCTTTTATTCTGCGGCAACTCAGTGGATAGTGATAACACTACGCATGTACGGAAGTCAGTTCATGTAGTTTTGTCTTTTGGTGAAAACGATTCTTCGCTACCGCGAGAGGAAAGCTCGGTCCCATCGCTGTGCGAACATGTGGTCTCGTGGTGTAGTGGTTATCACATCTGTCTAACACACAGAAGGTCGGCGGTTCGAGCCCGCCCGAGATCAATTCTTTTGCGTCACACGAAAAGATGTTCTTATGATTCTGTTGATAGTTTTGAAGAATCAAAACGTGGTCTCGTGGTGTAGTGGTTATCACATCTGTCTAACACACAGAAGGTCGGCGGTTCGAGCCCGCCCGAGATCAATTCTTTTGCGTCACACGAAAAGATGTTCTTATGATTTTGTTGATAGTTTTGAAGCATTAAAACGTGGTCTCGTGGTGTAGTGGTTATCACATCTGTCTAACACACAGAAGGTCGGCGGTTCGAGCCCGCCCGAGATCAATTCTTTTGCGTCACACGAAAAGATGTTCTTATGATTTTGTTGATAGTTTTGAAGAATCAAAACGTGGTCTCGTGGTGTAGTGGTCATCACATCTGTCTAACACACAGAAGGTCGGCGGTTCGAGCCCGCCCGAGATCAATTCTTTTGCGTCACACGAAAAGATGTTCTTATGATTTTGTTGATAGTTTTGAAGCATTAAAACGTGGTCTCGTGGTGTAGTGGTTATCACATTTGTCTAACACACAGAAGGTCGGCGGTTCGAGCCCGCCCGAGATCAATTCTTTTGCGTCACACGAAAAGATGTTCTTATGATTTTGTTGATAGTTTTGAAGCATTAAAACGTGGTCTCGTGGTGTAGTGGTTATCACATCTGTCTAACACACAGAAGGTCGGCGGTTCGAGCCCGCCCGAGATCAATTCTTTTGCGTCACACGAAAAGATGTTCTTAAGATTTTGTTGATAGTTTTGAAGAATCAAAACGTGGTCTCGTGGTGTAGTGGTTATCACATCTGTCTAACACACAGAAGGACGGCGGTTCGAGTCCGCCCGAGATCAATTCTTTTATTCTGCGGCAACTCAGTGGATAGTGATAACACTACGCATGTACGGAAGTCAGTTCATGTAGTTTTGTCTTTTGGTGAAAACGATTCTTCGCTACCGCGAGAGGAAAGCTCGGTCCCATCGCTGTGCGAACATGTGGTCTCGTGGTGTAGTGGTTATCACATCTGTCTAACACACAGAAGGTCGGCGGTTCGAGCCCGCCCGAGATCAATTCTTTTGCGTCACACGAAAAGATGTTCTTATGATTCTGTTGATAGTTTTGAAGAATCAAAACGTGGTCTCGAGGTGTAGTGGTTATCACATCTGTCTAACACACAGAAGGTCGGCGGTTCGAGCCCGCCCGAGATCAATTCTTTTGCGTCACACGAAAAGATGTTCTTATGATTTTGTTGATAGTTTTTAAGCATTAAAACGTGGTCTCGTGGTGTAGTGGTTATCACATCTGTCTAACACACAGAAGGTCGGCGGTTCGAGCCCGCCCGAGATCAATTCTTTTATTCTGCGGCAACTCAGTGGATAGTGATAACACTACGCATGTACGGAAGTCAGTTCATGTAGTTTTGTCTTTTTGGTGAAAAACGATTCTTCGCTACCGCGAGAGGAAAGCTCGGTCCCATCGCTGTGGAACATGTGGTCTCGTGGTGTAGTGGTTATCACATCTGTCTAACACACAGAAGGTCGGCGGTTTGAGCCCGCCCGTGATCAATTCTTTTATTCTGCGGCAACTCAGTGGATATTGATAACACTACGCATGTACGGAAGTCAGTTCATGTAGTTTTGTCTTCTGGTGAAAAAACGATTCTTCGCTACCGCGAGAGGAAAGCTCGGTCCCATCGCCGTGCGAACATGTGGTCTCGTGGTGTAGTGGTTATCACATCTGTCTAACACACAGAAGGTCGGCGGTTCGAGCCCGCCCGAGATCAATTCTTTTATTCTGCGGCAACTCAGTGGATAGTGATAACACTACGCATGTACGGAAGTCAGTTCATGTAGTTTTGTCTTTTTGGTGAAAAACGATTCTTCGCTACCGCGAGAGGAAAGCTCGGTCCCATCGCTGTGGAACATGTGGTCTCGTGGTGTAGTGGTTATCACATCTGTCTAACACACAGAAGGTCGGCGGTTTGAGCCCGCCCGTGATCAATTCTTTTATTCTGCGGCAACTCAGTGGATATTGATAACACTACGCATGTACGGAAGTCAGTTCATGTAGTTTTGTCTTCTGGTGAAAAACGATTCTTCGCTACCGCGAGAGGAAAGCTCGGTCCCATCGCCGTGCGAACATGTGGTCTCGTGGTGTAGTGGTTATCACATCTGTCTAACACACAGAAGGTCGGCGGTTCGAGCCCGCCCGAGATCAATACTTTTGCGTCACACGAAAAGATGTTCTTATGATTTTGTTGATAGTTTTGAAGCATTAAAACGTGGTCTCGTGGTGTAGTGGTTATCACATCTGTCTAACACACAGAAGGTCGGCGGTTCGAGCCCGCCCGAGATCAATTCTTTTATTCTCCGGCAACTCAGTGGATAGTGATAACACTACGCATGTACGGAAGTCAATTCATGTAGTTTTGTCTTTTGGTGAAAAACGATTCTTCGCTACCGCGAGATGAAAGCTCGGTCTCATCGCTGTGGAACATGTGGTCTCGTGGTGTAGTGGTTATCACATCTGTCTAACACACAGAAGGTCGGCGGTTCGAGCCCGCCCGAGATCAATTCTTTTATTCTGCGGCAACTCAGTGGATAGTGATAACACTACGCATGTACGGAAGTCAGTTCATGTAGTTTTGTCTTTTGGTGAAAAACGATTCTTCGCTACCGCGAGAGGAAAGCTCGGTCCCATCGCTGTGCGAACATGTGGTCTCGTGCTGAGTGGTTATCACATCTGTCTAACACACAGAAGGTCGGCGGTTCGAGCCCGCCCGAGATCAATTCTTTTGCGTCACACGAAAAGATGTTCTTATGATTTTGTTGATAGTTTTGAAGAATCAAAACGTGGTCTCGTGGTGTAGTGGTTATCACATCTGTCTAACACACAGAAGGTCGGCGGTTCGAGCCCGCCCGAGATCAATTCTTTGCGTCATACGAAAAGATGTTCTTATGATTTTGTTGATAGTTTTGAAGCATTAAAACGCGGTCTCGTGGTGTAGTGGTTATCACATCTGTCTAACACACAGAAGGTCGGCGGTTCGAGCCCGCCCGAGATCAATTCGTTTATTCTGCGGCAACTCAGTGGATAGTGATAACACTACGCATGTACGGAAGTCAGTTCATGTAGTTTTGTCTTTTTGGGGAAACACGATTCTTCGTTACCGCGAGAGGAAAGCTCGGTCCCATCGCCGTGCGAACATGTGGTCTCGTGGTGTAGTGGTTATCACATCTGTCATCTGTCTAACACACAGAAGGTCGGCGGTTCGAGCCCGCCCGAGATCAATTCTTTTGCGTCACACGAAAAGATGTTCTTATGATTTTGTTGATAGTTTTAAAGCATTAAAACGTGGTCTCGTGGTGTAGTGGTTATCACATCTGTCTAACACACAGAAGGTCGGCGGTTCGAGCCCGCCCGAGATCAATTCTTTTATTCTGCCGCAACTCAGTGGATAGTGATAGCACTACGCATGTACGGAAGTCAGTTCATGTAGTTTTGTCTTTTGGTGAAAAACGATTCTTCGCTACCGCGAGAGGAAAGCTCGGTCCCATCGCTGTGCGAACATGTGGTCTCGTGGTGTAGTGGTTATCACATCTGTCTAACACACAGAAGGTCGGCGGTTCGAGCCCGCCCGAGATCAATTTTTTTGCGTCACACGAAAAGATGTTCTTATGATTTTGTTGATAGTTTTGAAGAATCAAAACGTGGTCTCGTGGTGTAGTGGTTATCACATCTGTCTAACACACAGAAGGTCGGCGGTTCGAGCCCGCCCGAGATCAATTCTTTTGCGTCACACGAAAAGATGTTCTTATGATTTTGTTGATAGTTTTGAAGCATTAAAACGTGGTCTCGTGGTGTAGTGGTTATCACATCTGTCTAACACACAGAAGGTCGGCGGTTCGAGCCCGCCCGAGATCAATTCTTTGCGTCATACGAAAAGATGTTCTTATGATTTTGTTGATAGTTTTGAAGCATTAAAACGCGGTCTCGTGGTGTAGTGGTTATCACATCTGTCTAACACACAGAAGGTCGGCGGTTCGAGCCCGCCCGAGATCAATTCGTTTATTCTGCGGCAACTCAGTGGATAGTGATAACACTACGCATGTACGGAAGTCAGTTCATGTAGTTTTGTCTTTTTGGGGAAACACGATTCTTCGTTACCGCGAGAGGAAAGCTCGGTCCCATCGCCGTGCGAACATGTGGTCTCGTGGTGTAGTGGTTATCACATCTGTCATCTGTCTAACACACAGAAGGTCGGCGGTTCGAGCCCGCCCGAGATCAATTCTTTTGCGTCACACGAAAAGATGTTCTTATGATTTTGTTGATAGTTTTAAAGCATTAAAACGTGGTCTCGTGGTGTAGTGGTTATCACATCTGTCTAACACACAGAAGGTCGGCGGTTCGAGCCCGCCCGAGATCAATTCTTTTATTCTGCCGCAACTCAGTGGATAGTGATAGCACTACGCATGTACGGAAGTCAGTTCATGTAGTTTTGTCTTTTGGTGAAAAACGATTCTTCGCTACCGCGAGAGGAAAGCTCGGTCCCATCGCTGTGCGAACATGTGGTCTCGTGGTGTAGTGGTTATCACATCTGTCTAACACACAGAAGGTCGGCGGTTCGAGCCCGCCCGAGATCAATTTTTTTGCGTCACACGAAAAGATGTTCTTATGATTTTGTTGATAGTTTTGAAGAATCAAAACGTGGTCTCGTGGTGTAGTGGTTATCACATCTGTCTAACACACAGAAGGTCGGCGGTTCGAGCCCGCCCGAGATCAATTCTTTTGCGTCACACGAAAAGATGTTCTTATGATTTTGTTGATAGTTTTGAAGCATTAAAACGTGGTCTCGTGGTGTAGTGGTTATCACATCTGTCTAACACACAGAAGGTCGGCGGTTCGAGGCCGCCCGAGATCAATTCTTTTGCGTCACACGAAAAGATGTTCTTATGATTTTGTTGATAGTTTTGAAGCATTAAAACGTGGTCTCGTGGTGTAGTGGTTATCACATCTGTCTAACACACAGAAGGTCGGCGGTTCGAGGCCGCCCGAGATCAATTCTTTTGCGTCACACGAAAAGATGTTCTTATGATTTTGTTGATAGTTTTGAAGCATTAAAACGTGGTCTCGTGGTGTAGTGGTTATCACATCTGTCTAACACACAGAAGGTCGGCGGTTCGAGCCCGCCCGAGATCAATTCTTTTATTCTGCGGCAACTCAGTGGATAGTGATAACACTACGCATGTACGGAAGTCAGTTCATGTAGTTTTGTCTTTTTGGGGAAAAACGATTCTTCGCTACCGCGAGAGGAAAGCTCGGTCCCATCGCCGTGCGAACATGTGGTCTCGTGGTGTAGTGGTTATCACATCTGTCTAACACACAGAAGGTCGGCGGTTCGAGCCCGCCCGAGATCAATTCTTTTGCGTCACACGAAAAGATGTTCTTATGATTTTGTTGGTAGTTTTGAAGAATCAAAACGTGGTCTCGTGGTGTAGTGGTTATCACATCTGTCTAACACACAGAAGGTCGGCGGTTCGAGCCCGTCCGAGATCAATTCTTTTGCGTCACACGAAAAGATGTTCTTATGATTTTGTTGATAGTTTTGAAGAATCAAAACGTGGTCTCGTGGTGTAGTGGTTATCACATCTGTCTAACACACAGAAGGTCGGCGGTTCGAGCCCGCCCGAGATCAATTCTTTTGCGTCACACGAAAAGATGTTCGTATGATTTTGTTGATAGTTTTGAAGCATTAAAACGTGGTCTCGTGGTGTAGTGGTTATCACATCTGTCTAACACACAGAAGGTCGGCGGTTCGAGCCCGCCCGAGATCAATTCTTTTATTCTGCGGCAACTCAGTGGATAGTGATAACACTACGCATGTACGGAAGTCAGTTCATGTAGTTTTGTCTTTTGGTGAAAAACGATTCTTCGCTACCGCGAGAGGAAAGCTCGGTCCCATCGCTGTGCGAACATGTGGTCTCGTGGTGTAGTGGTTATCACATCTGTCTAACACACAGAAGGTCGGCGGTTCGAGCCCGCCCGAGATCAATTCTTTTGCGTCACACGAAAAGATGTTCTTATGATTTTGTTGATAGTTTTGAAGCATTAAAACGTGGTCTCGTGGTGTAGTGGTTATCACATCTGTCTAACACACAGAAGGTCGGCGGTTCGAGCCCGCCCGAGATCAATTCTTTTATTCTGCGGCAACTCAGTGGATAGTGATAACACTACGCATGTACGGAAGTCAGTTCATGTAGTTTTGTCTTTTTGGGGAAAAACGATTCTTCGCTACCGCGAGAGGAAAGCTCGGTCCCATCGCTGTGCGAACATGTGGTCTCGTGGTGTAGTGGTTATCACATCTGTCTAACACACAGAATGTCGGCGGTTCGAGCCCGCCCGAGATCAGTTCTTTTGCGTCACACGAAAAGATGTTCTTATGATTTTGTTGATAGTTCTGAAGAATCAAAACGTGGTCTCGTGGTGTAGTGGTTATCACATCTGTCTAACACACAGAAGGTCGGCGGTTTGAGCCCGCCCGAGATCAATTCTTTGCGTCACACGAAAAGATGTTCTTATGATTTTGTTGATAGTTTTGAAGCATTAAAACGTGGTCTCGTGGTGTAGTGGTTATCACATCTGTCTAACACACAGAAGGTCGGCGGTTCGAGCCCGCCCGAGATCAATTCTTTTATTCTGCGGCAACTCAGTGGATAGTGATAACACTACGCATGTACGGAAGTCAGTTCATGTAGTTTTGTCTTTTTGGGGAAAAACGATTCTTCGCTACCGCGAGAGGAAAGCTCGGTCCCATCGCCGTGCGAACATGTGGTCTCGTGGTGTAGTGGTTATCACATCTGTCTAACACACAGAAGGTCGGCGGTTCGAGCCCGCCCGAGATCAATTCTTTTGCGTCACACGAAAAGATTTTCTTATGATTTTGTTGGTAGTTTTGAAGAATCAAAACGTGGTCTCGTGGTGTAGTGGTTATCACATCTGTCTAACACACAGAAGGTCGGCGGTTCGAGCCCGTCCGAGATCAATTCTTTTGCGTCACACGAAAAGATGTTCTTATGATTTTGTTGATAGTTTTGAAGAATCAAAACGTGGTCTCGTGGTGTAGTGGTTATCACATCTGTCTAACACACAGAAGGTCGGCGGTTCGAGGCCGCCCGAGATCAATTCTTTTGCGTCACACGAAAAGATGTTCTTATGATTTTGTTGATAGTTTTGAAGCATTAAAACGTGGTCTCGTGGTGTAGTGGTTATCACATCTGTCTAACACACAGAAGGTCGGCGGTTCGAGCCCGCCCGAGATCAATTCTTTTATTCTGCGGCAACTCAGTGGATAGTGATAACACTACGCATGTACGGAAGTCAGTTCATGTAGTTTTGTCTTTTTGGGGAAAAACGATTCTTCGCTACCGCGAGAGGAAAGCTCGGTCCCATCGCCGTGCGAACATGTGGTCTCGTGGTGTAGTGGTTATCACATCTGTCTAACACACAGAAGGTCGGCGGTTCGAGCCCGCCCGAGATCAATTCTTTTGCGTCACACGAAAAGATGTTCTTATGATTTTGTTGGTAGTTTTGAAGAATCAAAACGTGGTCTCGTGGTGTAGTGGTTATCACATCTGTCTAACACACAGAAGGTCGGCGGTTCGAGCCCGTCCGAGATCAATTCTTTTGCGTCACACGAAAAGATGTTCTTATGATTTTGTTGATAGTTTTGAAGAATCAAAACGTGGTCTCGTGGTGTAGTGGTTATCACATCTGTCTAACACACAGAAGGTCGGCGGTTCGAGCCCGCCCGAGATCAATTCTTTTGCGTCACACGAAAAGATGTTCGTATGATTTTGTTGATAGTTTTGAAGCATTAAAACGTGGTCTCGTGGTGTAGTGGTTATCACATCTGTCTAACACACAGAAGGTCGGCGGTTCGAGCCCGCCCGAGATCAATTCTTTTATTCTGCGGCAACTCAGTGGATAGTGATAACACTACGCATGTACGGAAGTCAGTTCATGTAGTTTTGTCTTTTGGTGAAAAACGATTCTTCGCTACCGCGAGAGGAAAGCTCGGTCCCATCGCTGTGCGAACATGTGGTCTCGTGGTGTAGTGGTTATCACATCTGTCTAACACACAGAAGGTCGGCGGTTCGAGCCCGCCCGAGATCAATTCTTTTGCGTCACACGAAAAGATGTTCTTATGATTTTGTTGATAGTTTTGAAGCATTAAAACGTGGTCTCGTGGTGTAGTGGTTATCACATCTGTCTAACACACAGAAGGTCGGCGGTTCGAGCCCGCCCGAGATCAATTCTTTTATTCTGCGGCAACTCAGTGGATAGTGATAACACTACGCATGTACGGAAGTCAGTTCATGTAGTTTTGTCTTTTTGGGGAAAAACGATTCTTCGCTACCGCGAGAGGAAAGCTCGGTCCCATCGCTGTGCGAACATGTGGTCTCGTGGTGTAGTGGTTATCACATCTGTCTAACACACAGAATGTCGGCGGTTCGAGCCCGCCCGAGATCAGTTCTTTTGCGTCACACGAAAAGATGTTCTTATGATTTTGTTGATAGTTCTGAAGAATCAAAACGTGGTCTCGTGGTGTAGTGGTTATCACATCTGTCTAACACACAGAAGGTCGGCGGTTTGAGCCCGCCCGAGATCAATTCTTTGCGTCACACGAAAAGATGTTCTTATGATTTTGTTGATAGTTTTGAAGCATTAAAACGTGGTCTCGTGGTGTAGTGGTTATCACATCTGTCTAACACACAGAAGGTCGGCGGTTCGAGCCCGCCCGAGATCAATTCTTTTATTCTGCGGCAACTCAGTGGATAGTGATAACACTACGCATGTACGGAAGTCAGTTCATGTAGTTTTGTCTTTTTGGGGAAAAACGATTCTTCGCTACCGCGAGAGGAAAGCTCGGTCCCATCGCCGTGCGAACATGTGGTCTCGTGGTGTAGTGGTTATCACATCTGTCTAACACACAGAAGGTCGGCGGTTCGAGCCCGCCCGAGATCAATTCTTTTGCGTCACACGAAAAGATTTTCTTATGATTTTGTTGGTAGTTTTGAAGAATCAAAACGTGGTCTCGTGGTGTAGTGGTTATCACATCTGTCTAACACACAGAAGGTCGGCGGTTCGAGCCCGTCCGAGATCAATTCTTTTGCGTCACACGAAAAGATGTTCTTATGATTTTGTTGATAGTTTTGAAGAATCAAAACGTGGTCTCGTGGTGTAGTGGTTATCACATCTGTCTAACACACAGAAGGTCGGCGGTTCGAGGCCGCCCGAGATCAATTCTTTTGCGTCACACGAAAAGATGTTCTTATGATTTTGTTGATAGTTTTGAAGCATTAAAACGTGGTCTCGTGGTGTAGTGGTTATCACATCTGTCTAACACACAGAAGGTCGGCGGTTCGAGCCCGCCCGAGATCAATTCTTTTATTCTGCGGCAACTCAGTGGATAGTGATAACACTACGCATGTACGGAAGTCAGTTCATGTAGTTTTGTCTTTTTGGGGAAAAACGATTCTTCGCTACCGCGAGAGGAAAGCTCGGTCCCATCGCCGTGCGAACATGTGGTCTCGTGGTGTAGTGGTTATCACATCTGTCTAACACACAGAAGGTCGGCGGTTCGAGCCCGCCCGAGATCAATTCTTTTGCGTCACACGAAAAGATGTTCTTATGATTTTGTTGGTAGTTTTGAAGAATCAAAACGTGGTCTCGTGGTGTAGTGGTTATCACATCTGTCTAACACACAGAAGGTCGGCGGTTCGAGCCCGTCCGAGATCAATTCTTTTGCGTCACACGAAAAGATGTTCTTATGATTTTGTTGATAGTTTTGAAGAATCAAAACGTGGTCTCGTGGTGTAGTGGTTATCACATCTGTCTAACACACAGAAGGTCGGCGGTTCGAGCCCGCCCGAGATCAATTCTTTTGCGTCACACGAAAAGATGTTCTTATGATTTTGTTGATAGTTTTGAAGCATTAAAACGGGGTCTCGTGGTGTAGTGGTTATCACATCTGTCTAACACACAGAAGGTCGGCGGTTCGAGCCCGCCCGAGATCAATTCTTTTATTCTGCGGCAACTCAGTGGATAGTGATAACACTACGCATGTACGGAAGTCAGTTCATGTAGTTTTGTCTTTTGGTGAAAAACGATTCTTCGCTACCGCGAGAGGAAAGCTCGGTCCCATCGCTGTGCGAACATGTGGTCTCGTGGTGTAGTGGTTATCACATCTGTCTAACACACAGAAGGTCGGCGGTTCGAGCCCGCCCGAGATCAATTCTTTTGCGTCACACGAAAAGATGTTCTTATGATTTTGTTAATAGTTTTGAAGCATTAAAACGTGGTCTCGTGGTGTAGTGGTTATCACATCTGTCTAACACACAGAAGGTCGGCGGTTCGAGCCCGCCCGAGATCAATTCTTTTATTCTGCGGCAACTCAGTGGATAGTGATAACACTACGCATGTACGGAAGTCAGTTCATGTAGTTTTGTCTTTTTGGGGAAAAACGATTCTTCGCCACCGCGAGAGGAAAGCTCGGTCCCATCGCCGTGCGAACATGTGGTCTCGTGGTGTAGTGGTTATCACATCTGTCTAACACACAGAAGGTCGGCGGTTCGAGCCCGCCCGAGATCAATTCTTTTGCGTCACACGAAAAGATGTTCTTATGATTTTGTTGGTAGTTTTGAAGAATCAAAACGTGGTCTCGTGGTGTAGTGGTTATCACATCTGTCTAACACACAGAAGGTCGGCGGTTCGAGCCCGTCCGAGATCAATTCTTTTGCGTCACACGAAAAGATGTTCTTATGATTTTGTTGATAGTTTTGAAGAATCAAAACGTGGTCTCGTGGTGTAGTGGTTATCACATCTGTCTAACACACAGAAGGTCGGCGGTTCGAGCCCGCCCGAGATCAATTCTTTTGCGTCACACGAAAAGATGTTCTTATGATTTTGTTGATAGTTTTGAAGCATTAAAACGTGGTCTCGTGGTGTAGTGGTTATCACATCTGTCTAACACACAGAAGGTCGGCGGTTCGAGCCCGCCCGAGATCAATTCTTTTATTCTGCGGCAACTCAGTGGATAGTGATAACACTACGCATGTACGGAAGTCAGTTCATGTAGTTTTGTCTTTTGGTGAAAAACGATTCTTCGCTACCGCGAGAGGAAAGCTCGGTCCCATCGCTGTGCGAACATGTGGTCTCGTGGTGTAGTGGTTATCACATCTGTCTAACACACAGAAGGTCGGCGGTTCGAGCCCGCCCGAGATCAATTCTTTTGCGTCACACGAAAAGATGTTCTTATGATTTTGTTGATAGTTTTGAAGCATTAAAACGTGGTCTCGTGGTGTAGTGGTTATCACATCTGTCTAACACACAGAAGGTCGGCGGTTCGAGCCCGCCCGAGATCAATTCTTTTATTCTGCGGCAACTCAGTGAATAGTGATAACACTACGCATGTACGGAAGTCAGTTCATGTAGTTTTGTCTTTTTGGGGAAAAACGATTCTTCGCTACCGCGAGAGGAAAGCTCGGTCCCATCGCTGTGCGAACATGTGGTCTCGTGGTGTAGTGGTTATCACATCTGTCTAACACACAGAATGTCGGCGGTTCGAGCCCGCCCGAGATCAGTTCTTTTGCGTCACACGAAAAGATGTTCTTATGATTTTGTTGATAGTTTTGAAGAATCAAAACGTGGTCTCGTGGTGTAGTGGTTATCACATCTGTCTAACACACAGAAGGTCGGCGGTTTGAGCCCGCCCGAGATCAATTCTTTGCGTCACACGAAAAGATGTTCTTATGATTTTGTTGATAGTTTTGAAGCATTAAAACGTGGTCTCGTGGTGTAGTGGTTATCACATCTGTCTAACACACAGAAGGTCGGCGGTTTGAGCCCGCCCGAGATCAATTCTTTGCGTCACACGAAAAGATGTTCTTATGATTTTGTTGATAGTTTTGAAGCATTAAAACGTGGTCTCGTGGTGTAGTGGTTATCACATCTGTCTAACACACAGAAGGTCGGCGGTTTGAGCCCGCCCGAGATCAATTCTTTGCGTCACACGAAAAGATGTTCTTATGATTTTGTTGATAGTTTTGAAGCATTAAAACGTGGTCTCGTGGTGTAGTGGTTATCACATCTGTCTAACACACAGAAGGTCGGCGGTTCGAGCCCGCCCGAGATCAATTCTTTTATTCTGCGGCAACTCAGTGGATAGTGATAACACTACGCATGTACGGAAGTCAGTTCATGTAGTTTTGTCTTTTTGGGGAAAAACGATTCTTCGCTACCGCGAGAGGAAAGCTCGGTCCCATCGCCGTGCGAACATGTGGTCTCGTGGTGTAGTGGTTATCACATCTGTCTAACACACAGAATGTCGGCGGTTCGAGCCCGCCCGAGATCAGTTCTTTTGCGTCACACGAAAAGATGTTCTTATGATTTTGTTGATAGTTTTGAAGAATCAAAACGTGGTCTCGTGGTGTAGTGGTTATCACATCTGTCTAACACACAGAAGGTCGGCGGTTTGAGCCCGCCCGAGATCAATTCTTTGCGTCACACGAAAAGATGTTCTTATGATTTTGTTGATAGTTTTGAAGCATTAAAACGTGGTCTCGTGGTGTAGTGGTTATCACATCTGTCTAACACACAGAAGGTCGGCGGTTTGAGCCCGCCCGAGATCAATTCTTTGCGTCACACGAAAAGATGTTCTTATGATTTTGTTGATAGTTTTGAAGCATTAAAACGTGGTCTCGTGGTGTAGTGGTTATCACATCTGTCTAACACACAGAAGGTCGGCGGTTTGAGCCCGCCCGAGATCAATTCTTTGCGTCACACGAAAAGATGTTCTTATGATTTTGTTGATAGTTTTGAAGCATTAAAACGTGGTCTCGTGGTGTAGTGGTTATCACATCTGTCTAACACACAGAAGGTCGGCGGTTCGAGCCCGCCCGAGATCAATTCTTTTATTCTGCGGCAACTCAGTGGATAGTGATAACACTACGCATGTACGGAAGTCAGTTCATGTAGTTTTGTCTTTTTGGGGAAAAACGATTCTTCGCTACCGCGAGAGGAAAGCTCGGTCCCATCGCCGTGCGAACATGTGGTCTCGTGGTGTAGTGGTTATCACATCTGTCTAACACACAGAAGGTCGGCGGTTCGAGCCCGCCCGAGATCAATTCTTTTGCGTCACACGAAAAGATGTTCTTATGATTTTGTTGATAGTTTTAAAGCATTAAAACGTGGTCTCGTGGTGTAGTGGTTATCACATCTGTCTAACACACAGAAGGTCGGCTGTTCGAGCGCGCCTGAGATCAATTCTTTTATTCTGCCGCAACTCAGTGGATAGTGATAACACTACGCATGTACGGAAGTCAGTTCATGTAGTTTTGTCTTTTGGTGAAAAACGATTCTTCGCTACCGCGAGAGGAAAGCTCGGTCCCATCGCTGTGCGAACATGTGGTCTCGTGGTGTAGTGGTTATCACATCTGTCTAACACACAGAAGGTCGGCGGTTCGAGCCCGCCCGAGATCAATTCTTTTGCGTCACACGAAAAGATGTTCTTATGATTTTGTTGATAGTTTTGAAGAATCAAAACGTGGTCTCGTGGTGTAGTGGTTATCACATCTGTCTAACACACAGAAGGTCGGCGGTTCGAGCCCGCCCGAGATCAATTCTTTTGCGTCACACGAAAAGATGTTCTTATGATTTTGTTGATAGTTTTGAAGAATCAAAACGTGGTCTCGTGGTGTAGTGGTTATCACATCTGTCTAACACACAGAAGGTCGGCGGTTCGAGCCCGCCCGAGATCAATTCTTTTGCGTCACACGAAAAGATGTTCTTATGATTTTGTTGATAGTTTTAAAGCATTAAAACGTGGTCTCGTGGTGTAGTGGTTATCACATCTGTCTAACACACAGAAGGTCGGCGGTTCGAGCGCGCCTGAGATCAATTCTTTTATTCTGCCGCAACTCAGTGGATAGTGATAACACTACGCATGTACGGAAGTCAGTTCATGTAGTTTTGTCTTTTGGTGAAAAACGATTCTTCGCTACCGCGAGAGGAAAGCTCGGTCCCATCGCTGTGCGAACATGTGGTCTCGTGGTGTAGTGGTTATCACATCTGTCTAACACACAGAAGGTCGGCGGTTCGAGCCCGCCCGAGATCAATTCTTTTGCGTCACACGAAAAGATGTTCTTATGATTTTGTTGATAGTTTTGAAGAATCAAAACGTGGTCTCGTGGTGTAGTGGTTATCACATCTGTCTAACACACAGAAGGTCGGCGGTTCGAGCCCGCCCGAGATCAATTCTTTTGCGTCACACGAAAAGATGTTCCTATGATTTTGTTGATAGTTTTGAAGAATCAAAACGTGGTCTCGTGGTGTAGTGGTTATCACATCTGTCTAACACACAGAAGGTCGGCGGTTCTAGCCCGCCCGAGATCAATTCTTTTGCGTCACACGAAAAGATGTTCTTATGATTTTGTTAATAGTTTTGAAGCATTAAAACGTGGTCTCGTGGTGTAGTGGTTATCACATCTGTCTAACACACAGAAGGTCGGCGGTTCGAGCCCGCCTGAGATCAATTCTTTTATTCTGCCGCAACTCAGTGGATAGTGATAACACTACGCATGTACGGAAGTCAGTTCATGTAGTTTTGTCTTTTGGTGAAAAACGATTCTTCGCTACCGCGAGAGGAAAGCTCGGTCCCATCGCAGTGCGAACATGTGGTCTCGTGGTGTAGTGGTTATCACATCTGTCTAACACACAGAAGGTCGGCGGTTCGAGCCCGCCCGAGATCAATTCTTTTGCGTCACACGAAAAGATGTTCTTATGATTTTGTTGATAGTTTTGAAGAATCAAAACGTGGTCTCGTGGTGTAGTGGTTATCACATCTGTCTAACACACAGAAGGTCGGCGGTTCGAGCCCGCCCGAGATCAATTCTTTTGCGTCACACGAAAAGATGTTCTTATGATTTTGTTGATAGTTTTAAAGCATTAAAACGTGGTCTCGTGGTGTAGTGGTTATCACATCTGTCTAACACACAGAAGGTCGGCGGTTCGAGCCCGCCCGAGATCAATTCTTTTATTCTGCGGCAACTCAGTGGATAGTGATAACACTACGCATGTACGGAAGTCAGTTCATGTAGTTTTGTCTTTTTGGGGAAAAACGATTCTTCGCTACCGCGAGAGGAAAGCTCGGTCCCATCGCTGTGCGAACATGTGGTCTCGTGGTGTAGTGGTTATCACATCTGTCTAACACACAGAAGGTCGGCGGTTCGAGCCCGCCCGAGATCAGTTCTTTTGCGTCACACGAAAAGATGTTCTTATGATTTTGTTGATAGTTTTGAAGAATCAAAACGTGGTCTCGTGGTGTAGTGGTTATCACATCTGTCTAACACACAGAAGGTCGGCGGTTTGAGCCCGCCCGAGATCAATTCTTTTGCGTCACACGAAAAGATGTTCTTATGATTTTGTTGATAGTTTTGAAGAATCAAAACGTGGTCTCGTGGTGTAGTGGTTATCACATCTGTCTAACACACAGAAGGTCGGCGGTTCGAGCCCGCCCGAGATCAATTCTTTTGCGTCACACGAAAAGATGTTCTTATGATTTTGTTGATAGTTTTGAAGAATCAAAACGTGGTCTCGTGGTGTAGTGGTTATCACATCTGTCTAACACACAGAAGGTCGGCGGTTCTAGCCCGCCCGAGATCAATTCTTTTGCGTCACACGAAAAGATGTTCTTATGATTTTGTTAATAGTTTTGAAGCATTAAAACGTGGTCTCGTGGTGTAGTGGTTATCACATCTGTCTAACACACAGAAGGTCGGCGGTTCGAGCCCGCCTGAGATCAATTCTTTTATTCTGCCGCAACTCAGTGGATAGTGATAACACTACGCATGTACGGAAGTCAGTTCATGTAGTTTTGTCTTTTGGTGAAAAACGATTCTTCGCTACCGCGAGAGGAAAGCTCGGTCCCATCGCAGTGCGAACATGTGGTCTCGTGGTGTAGTGGTTATCACATCTGTCTAACACACAGAAGGTCGGCGGTTCGAGCCCGCCCGAGATCAATTCTTTTGCGTCACACGAAAAGATGTTCTTATGATTTTGTTGATAGTTTTGAAGAATCAAAACGTGGTCTCGTGGTGTAGTGGTTATCACATCTGTCTAACACACAGAAGGTCGGCGGTTCGAGCCCGCCCGAGATCAATTCTTTTGCGTCACACGAAAAGATGTTCTTATGATTTTGTTGATAGTTTTAAAGCATTAAAACGTGGTCTCGTGGTGTAGTGGTTATCACATCTGTCTAACACACAGAAGGTCGGCGGTTCGAGCCCGCCCGAGATCAATTCTTTTATTCTGCGGCAACTCAGTGGATAGTGATAACACTACGCATGTACGGAAGTCAGTTCATGTAGTTTTGTCTTTTTGGGGAAAAACGATTCTTCGCTACCGCGAGAGGAAAGCTCGGTCCCATCGCTGTGCGAACATGTGGTCTCGTGGTGTAGTGGTTATCACATCCGTCTAACACACAGAAGGTCGGCGGTTCGAGCCCGCCCGAGATCAGTTCTTTTGCGTCACACGAAAAGATGTTCTTATGATTTTGTTGATAGTTTTGAAGAATCAAAACGTGGTCTCGTGGTGTAGTGGTTATCACATCTGTCTAACACACAGAAGGTCGGCGGTTTGAGCCCGCCCGAGATCAATTCTTTGCGTCACACGAAAAGATGTTCTTATGATTTTGTTGATAGTTTTGAAGCATTAAAACGTGGTCTCGTGGTGTAGTGGTTATCACATCTGTCTAACACACAGAAGGTCGGCGGTTCGAGCCCGCCCGAGATCAATTCTTTTATTCTGCGGCAACTCAGTGGATAGTGATAACACTACGCATTACGCATGTACGGAAGTCAGTTCATGTAGTTTTGTCTTTTTGGGGAAAAACGATTCTTCGCTACCGCGAGAGGAAAGCTCGGTCCCATCGCCGTGCGAACATGTGGTCTCGTGGTGTAGTGGTTATCACATCTGTCTAACACACAGAAGGTCGGCGGTTCGAGCCCGCCCGAGATCAATTCTTTTGCGTCACACGAAAAGATGTTCTTATGATTTTGTTGATAGTTTTAAAGCATTAAAACGTGGTCTCGTGGTGTAGTGGTTATCACATCTGTCTAACACACAGAAGGTCGGCGGTTCGAGCGCGCCTGAGATCAATTCTTTTATTCTGCCGCAACTCAGTGGATAGTGATAACACTACGCATGTACGGAAGTCAGTTCATGTAGTTTTGTCTTTTGGTGAAAAACGATTCTTCGCTACCGCGAGAGGAAAGCTCGGTCCCATCGCTGTGCGAACATGTGGTCTCGTGCTGTAGTGGTTATCACATCTGTCTAACACACAGAAGGTCGGCGGTTCGAGCCCGCCCGAGATCAATTCTTTTGCGTCACACGAAAAGATGTTCTTATGATTTTGTTGATAGTTTTGAAGAATCAAAACGTGGTCTCGTGGTGTAGTGGTTATCACATCTGTCTAACACACAGAAGGTCGGCGGTTCGAGCCCGCCCGAGATCAATTCTTTTGCGTCACACGAAAAGATGTTCTTATGATTTTGTTGATAGTTTTAAAGCATTAAAACGTGGTCTCGTGGTGTAGTGGTTATCACATCTGTCTAACACACAGAAGGTCGGCGGTTCGAGCCCGCCCGAGATCAATTCTTTTATTCTGCGGCAACTCAGTGGATAGTGATAACACTACGCATGTACGGAAGTCAGTTCATGTAGTTTTGTCTTTTTGGGGAAAAACGATTCTTCGCTACCGCGAGAGGAAAGCTCGGTCCCATCGCTGTGCGAACATGTGGTCTCGTGGTGTAGTGGTTATCACATCTGTCTAACACACAGAAGGTCGGCGGTTCGAGCCCGCCCGAGATCAGTTCTTTTGCGTCACACGAAAAGATGTTCTTACGATTTTGTTGATAGTTTTGAAGAATCAAAACGTGGTCTCGTGGTGTAGTGGTTATCACATCTGTCTAACACACAGAAGGTCGGCGGTTTGAGCCCGCCCGAGATCAATTCTTTGCGTCACACGAAAAGATGTTCTTATGATTTTGTTGATAGTTTTGAAGCATTAAAACGTGGTCTCGTGGTGTAGTGGTTGTCCCATCTGTCTAACACACAGAAGGTCGGCGGTTCGAGCCCGCCCGAGATCAATTCTTTTATTCTGCGGCAACTCAGTGGATAGTGATAACACTACGCATGTACGGAAGTCAGTTCATGTAGTTTTGTCTTTTTGGGGAAAAACGATTCTTCGCTACCGCGAGAGGAAAGCTCGGTCCCATCGCCGTGCGAACATGTGGTCTCGTGGTGTAGTGGTTATCACATCTGTCTAACACACAGAAGGTCGGCGGTTCGAGCCCGCCCGAGATCAATTCTTTTGCGTCACACGAAAAGATGTTCTTATGATTTTGTTGATAGTTTTAAAGCATTAAAACGTGGTCTCGTGGTGTAGTGGTTATCACATCTGTCTAACACACAGAAGGTCGGCGGTTCGAGCGCGCCTGAGATCAATTCTTTTATTCTGCCGCAACTCAGTGGATAGTGATAACACTACGCATGTACGGAAGTCAGTTCATGTAGTTTTGTCTTTTGGTGAAAAACGATTCTTCGCTACCGCGAGAGGAAAGCTCGGTCCCATCGCTGTGCGAACATGTGGTCTCGTGCTGTAGTGGTTATCACATCTGTCTAACACACAGAAGGTCGGCGGTTCGAGCCCGCCCGAGATCAATTCTTTTGCGTCACACGAAAAGATGTTCTTATGATTTTGTTGATAGTTTTGAAGAATCAAAACGTGGTCTCGTGGTGTAGTGGTTATCACATCTGTCTAACACACAGAAGGTCGGCGGTTCGAGCCCGCCCGAGATCAATTCTTTTGCGTCACACGAAAAGATGTTCTTATGATTTTGTTGATAGTTTTAAAGCATTAAAACGTGGTCTCGTGGTGTAGTGGTTATCACATCTGTCTAACACACAGAAGGTCGGCGGTTCGAGCCCGCCCGAGATCAATTCTTTTATTCTGCGGCAACTCAGTGGATAGTGATAACACTACGCATGTACGGAAGTCAGTTCATGTAGTTTTGTCTTTTTGGGGAAAAACGATTCTTCGCTACCGCGAGAGGAAAGCTCGGTCCCATCGCTGTGCGAACATGTGGTCTCGTGGTGTAGTGGTTATCACATCTGTCTAACACACAGAAGGTCGGCGGTTCGAGCCCGCCCGAGATCAGTTCTTTTGCGTCACACGAAAAGATGTTCTTATGATTTTGTTGATAGTTTTGAAGAATCAAAACGTGGTCTCGTGGTGTAGTGGTTATCACATCTGTCTAACACACAGAAGGTCGGCGGTTTGAGCCCGCCCGAGATCAATTCTTTGCGTCACACGAAAAGATGTTCTTATGATTTTGTTGATAGTTTTGAAGCATTAAAACGTGGTCTCGTGGTGTAGTGGTTATCACATCTGTCTAACACACAGAAGGTCGGCGGTTCGAGCCCGCCCGAGATCAATTCTTTTATTCTGCGGCAACTCAGTGGATAGTGATAACACTACGCATTACGCATGTACGGAAGTCAGTTCATGTAGTTTTGTCTTTTTGGGGAAAAACGATTCTTCGCTACCGCGAGAGGAAAGCTCGGTCCCATCGCCGTGCGAACATGTGGTCTCGTGGTGTAGTGGTTATCACATCTGTCTAACACACAGAAGGTCGGCGGTTCGAGCCCGCCCGAGATCAATTCTTTTGCGTCACACGAAAAGATGTTCTTATGATTTTGTTGATAGTTTTAAAGCATTAAAACGTGGTCTCGTGGTGTAGTGGTTATCACATCTGTCTAACACACAGAAGGTCGGCGGTTCGAGCGCGCCTGAGATCAATTCTTTTATTCTGCCGCAACTCAGTGGATAGTGATAACACTACGCATGTACGGAAGTCAGTTCATGTAGTTTTGTCTTTTGGTGAAAAACGATTCTTCGCTACCGCGAGAGGAAAGCTCGGTCCCATCGCTGTGCGAACATGTGGTCTCGTGCTGTAGTGGTTATCACATCTGTCTAACACACAGAAGGTCGGCGGTTCGAGCCCGCCCGAGATCAATTCTTTTGCGTCACACGAAAAGATGTTCTTATGATTTTGTTGATAGTTTTGAAGAATCAAAACGTGGTCTCGTGGTGTAGTGGTTATCACATCTGTCTAACACACAGAAGGTCGGCGGTTCGAGCCCGCCCGAGATCAATTCTTTTGCGTCACACGAAAAGATGTTCTTATGATTTTGTTGATAGTTTTAAAGCATTAAAACGTGGTCTCGTGGTGTAGTGGTTATCACATCTGTCTAACACACAGAAGGTCGGCGGTTCGAGCCCGCCCGAGATCAATTCTTTTATTCTGCGGCAACTCAGTGGATAGTGATAACACTACGCATGTACGGAAGTCAGTTCATGTAGTTTTGTCTTTTTGGGGAAAAACGATTCTTCGCTACCGCGAGAGGAAAGCTCGGTCCCATCGCTGTGCGAACATGTGGTCTCGTGGTGTAGTGGTTATCACATCTGTCTAACACACAGAAGGTCGGCGGTTCGAGCCCGCCCGAGATCAGTTCTTTTGCGTCACACGAAAAGATGTTCTTACGATTTTGTTGATAGTTTTGAAGAATCAAAACGTGGTCTCGTGGTGTAGTGGTTATCACATCTGTCTAACACACAGAAGGTCGGCGGTTTGAGCCCGCCCGAGATCAATTCTTTGCGTCACACGAAAAGATGTTCTTATGATTTTGTTGATAGTTTTGAAGCATTAAAACGTGGTCTCGTGGTGTAGTGGTTGTCCCATCTGTCTAACACACAGAAGGTCGGCGGTTCGAGCCCGCCCGAGATCAATTCTTTTATTCTGCGGCAACTCAGTGGATAGTGATAACACTACGCATGTACGGAAGTCAGTTCATGTAGTTTTGTCTTTTTGGGGAAAAACGATTCTTCGCTACCGCGAGAGGAAAGCTCGGTCCCATCGCCGTGCGAACATGTGGTCTCGTGGTGTAGTGGTTATCACATCTGTCTAACACACAGAAGGTCGGCGGTTCGAGCCCGCCCGAGATCAATTCTTTTGCGTCACACGAAAAGATGTTCTTATGATTTTGTTGATAGTTTTAAAGCATTAAAACGTGGTCTCGTGGTGTAGTGGTTATCACATCTGTCTAACACACAGAAGGTCGGCGGTTCGAGCGCGCCTGAGATCAATTCTTTTATTCTGCCGCAACTCAGTGGATAGTGATAACACTACGCATGTACGGAAGTCAGTTCATGTAGTTTTGTCTTTTGGTGAAAAACGATTCTTCGCTACCGCGAGAGGAAAGCTCGGTCCCATCGCTGTGCGAACATGTGGTCTCGTGCTGTAGTGGTTATCACATCTGTCTAACACACAGAAGGTCGGCGGTTCGAGCCCGCCCGAGATCAATTCTTTTGCGTCACACGAAAAGATGTTCTTATGATTTTGTTGATAGTTTTGAAGAATCAAAACGTGGTCTCGTGGTGTAGTGGTTATCACATCTGTCTAACACACAGAAGGTCGGCGGTTCGAGCCCGCCCGAGATCAATTCTTTTGCGTCACACGAAAAGATGTTCTTATGATTTTGTTGATAGTTTTAAAGCATTAAAACGTGGTCTCGTGGTGTAGTGGTTATCACATCTGTCTAACACACAGAAGGTCGGCGGTTCGAGCGCGCCTGAGATCAATTCTTTTATTCTGCCGCAACTCAGTGGATAGTGATAACACTACGCATGTACGGAAGTCAGTTCATGTAGTTTTGTCTTTTGGTGAAAAACGATTCTTCGCTACCGCGAGAGGAAAGCTCGGTCCCATCGCTGTGCGAACATGTGGTCTCGTGGTGTAGTGGTTATCACATCTGTCTAACACACAGAAGGTCGGCGGTTCGAGCCCGCCCGAGATCAATTCTTTTGCGTCACACGAAAAGATGTTCTTATGATTTTGTTGATAGTTTTGAAAAATCAAAACATGGTCTCGTGGTGTAGTGGTTATCACATCTGTCTAACACACAGAAGGTCGGCGGTTCGAGCCCGCCCGAGATCAATTCTTTTGCGTCACACGAAAAGATGTTCTTATGATTTTGTTGATAGTTTTGAAGAATCAAAACGTGGTCTCGTGGTGTAGTGGTTATCACATCTGTGTAACACACAGAAGGTCGGCGGTTCTAGCCCGCCCGAGATCAATTCTTTTGCGTCACACGAAAAGATGTTCTTATGATTTTGTTGATAGTTTTGAAGCATTAAAACGTGGTCTCGTGGTGTAGTGGTTATCACATCTGTCTAACACACAGAAGGTCGGCGGTTCGATCCCGCCTGAGATCAATTCTTTTATTCTGCCGCAACTCAGTGGATAGTGATAACACTACGCATGTACGGAAGTCAGTTCATGTAGTTTTGTCTTTTGGTGAAAAACGATTCTTCGCTACCGCGAGAGGAAAGCTCGGTCCCATCGCAGTGCGAACATGTGGTCTCGTGGTGTAGTGGTTATCACATCTGTCTAACACACAGAAGGTCGGCGGTTCGAGCCCGCCCGAGATCAATTCTTTTGCGTCACACGAAAAGATGTTCTTATGATTTTGTTGATAGTTTTGAAGAATCAAAACGTGGTCTCGTGGTGTAGTGGTTATCACATCTGTCTAACACACAGAAGGTCGGCGGTTCGAGCCCGCCCGAGATCAATTCTTTTGCGTCACACGAAAAGATGTTCTTATGATTTTGTTGATAGTTTTGAAGCATTAAAACGTGGTCTCGTGGTGTAGTGGTTATCACATCTGTCTAACACACAGAAGGTCGGCGGTTCGAGCCCTCCCGAGATCAATTCTTTTATTCTGCGGCAACTCAGTGGATAGTGATAACACTACGCATGTACGGAAGTCAGTTCATGTAGTTTTGTCTTTTGGTTTTATTGAAGTGTTTATTTCCACGGCAAGGGAGAAGTGATAACGATAAAAGGCAAGCATGAAAAATATGTGGATAAACAAGGCTAACCCTAGGCTGACCAGTGCAAGTGGTCAGCTACTTATTGGGAAGCCCTCACGTTATATAAAAACGTACAAAAATGATAGGTTAATAACATCAACATCAACATATTACACGACAAAGATAAAATAAGTCTACAAAAAGTGGGGGAGTTGACCAAACATTAATACGTCACAATTCGACAATAGTTTTCTCATATCGGAAATTGAATATGCGTTATCAAGATTGAACGGAAGGTTGTTCCACGGTTTAACTACACGATTAAAATAGAAATTTTCATCTTTATACTTATTTCTAGGAATCGCAATTTGTTTTTCGTGAGATCTAGTGTTGTATCTCGAGTGATGAATGGCTGGAATATGGTTTTGATCTAAATGTAATCGGTTTGTAAGGATTTTGTACAAGGTTACTAAATCGTTATGTTGCCTACGTTCATGTAATGACTGCAAACCCATGAGTGCAAGACGATCTGGATATGATGGTATAGGTAAAGATGGATTACATCTTTTGAAAACCTCCTTTGTGAAATACCGCAATGGTGTCTCTAAGCGTTTTGTCAGACTGCTATTACTTGGCTGATTAAATATTTCTGTACCGTATTCAAGACAAGGGCGAATATAAATTTTGAACAATTTCACATATAATGATGTGTCTGTACTGGAAAATGCACGCAAGATGTGATTGACTTTAGCAGTAGTGGATTTTGTTATGGTTTCAATGTGACCTGAGAATTTGAGATCAGAATCAATGTTGATTCCCAAGTCTCGAACTGTGGAAACGTTTTCTATAAGCTGACCTTTGATACTGTAATGTCTGGGAGTATTTTTATTTCTTATACTTATAGCTTGAAGTTTATTATCAGCTAGTGGAAGTTGCCATTTATGAGACCACTCAACCACATTATTTATTGTTTTTTGAAGAGAGTTCTGATCACTAGAGTATGCTTTCAAATCATCTGCAAACATGTTGCAACTAGTGCCTTCCTCCATACATTTTACTATGTCGTCAATGAAAATCAGAAAGAGAAGAGGCCCAAGGACTGATCCTTGTGGAACTCCACTAGTTACATCAAACGGGCTAGAGAGGGATTCGTTTATGCGTACGTAGGCCACTCTGTTAGATAGGAATGCCCGAATCCAGTTATAAACTGGACTATTCTGCACAATTCCGAATTTGTCCAACTTGTAAAGGAGTTTAGTATGGCTTACTTTATCAAAAGCTTTTTGAAAATCGAAGTAAATACAATCTATGGTGGATTTTTGGGCTAAATGAGCTTGCCAATCACTAATTGTGGATAATAATTGAGTAACACAGGATCTCTTTTTCAAGAAACCATATTGAACATCAGCAAAACGATTTCCAACGGATTGATAGATAGCATCAGCAATGATTCTCTCAAACATTCTACAGACTGGAGAAGTGAGAGAAACTGGTCTATAGTTTTCTGGCTTGGATTTAATGCCTTTCTTGTGAATTGGAATAACATAACTTATCTTCCAATCATCTGGCAACTCGGATAGATTTATAGACTGTGTGAATATCATTGACAACGGAACCGCTAGTGGAACAGCACATTTCTTAAGGATGTACTGATTCAACCCTTCTTTCGAAAACGAAAACTTGAGTGGTTGCTTCTTTAGATAATGGTATATGACGTATGGTTCTAAATGGAGAACTGGTGATACTGGGGATTTTGAGTCCATGATTGGGATCGATTGAGTATTATCCACTGTAAATGCTGATTGAAACTGTTTTTTGAACGTTTCTGCCTTGTCACCATCAGACAAACTCGCTCCATGAGAAAGAGAAAGAGAAAGAGAAAGAGGTGAAAAACGATTCTTCGCTACCGCGAGAGGAAAGCTCGGTCCCATCGCTGTGCGAACATGTGGTCTCGTGGTGTAGTGGTTATCACATCTGTCTAACACACAGAAGGTCGGCGGTTCGAGCCCGCCCGAGATCAATTCTTTTATTCTGCGGCAACTCAGTGGATAGTGATAACACTACGCATGTACGGAAGTCAGTTCATGTAGTTTTGTCTTTTGGTGAAAAACGATTCTTCGCTACCGCGAGAGGAAAGCTCGGTCCCATCGCTGTGCGAACATGTGGTCTCGTGGTGTAGTGGTTATCACATCTGTCTAACACACAGAAGGTCGGCGGTTCGAGCCCGCCCGAGATCAATTCTTTTGCGTCACACGAAAAGATGTTCTTATGATTTTGTTGATAGTTTTGAAGCATTAAAACGTGGTCTCGTGGTGTAGTGGTTATCACATCTGTCTAACACACAGAAGGTCGGCGGTTCGAGCCCGCCCGAGATCAATTCTTTTATTCTGCGGCAACTCAGTGGATAGTGATAACACTACGCATGTACGGAAGTCAGTTCATGTAGTTTTGTCTTTTTGGGGAAAAACGATTCTTCGCTACCGCGAGAGGAAAGCTCGGTCCCATCGCCGTGCGAACATGTGGTCTCGTGGTGTAGTGGTTATCACATCTGTCTAACACACAGAAGGTCGGCGGTTCGAGCCCGCCCGAGATCAATTCTTTTGCGTCACACGAAAAGATGTTCTTATGATTTTGTTGATAGTTTTAAAGCATTAAAACGTGGTCTCGTGGTGTAGTGGTTATCACATCTGTCTAACACACAGAAGGTCGGCGGTTCGAGCGCGCCTGAGATCAATTCTTTTATTCTGCCGCAACTCAGTGGATAGTGATAACACTACGCATGTACGGAAGTCAGTTCATGTAGTTTTGTCTTTTGGTGAAAAACGATTCTTCGCTACCGCGAGAGGAAAGCTCGGTCCCATCGCTGTGCGAACATGTGGTCTCGTGGTGTAGTGGTTATCACATCTGTCTAACACACAGAAGGTCGGCGGTTCGAGCCCGCCCGAGATCAATTCTTTTGCGTCACACGAAAAGATGTTCTTATGATTTTGTTGATAGTTTTAAAGCATTAAAACGTGGTCTCGTGGTGTAGTGGTTATCACATCTGTCTAACACACAGAAGGTCGGCGGTTCGAGCGCGCCTGAGATCAATTCTTTTATTCTGCCGCAACTCAGTGGATAGTGATAACACTACGCATGTACGGAAGTCAGTTCATGTAGTTTTGTCTTTTGGTGAAAAACGATTCTTCGCTACCGCGAGAGGAAAGCTCGGTCCCATCGCTGTGCGAACATGTGGTCTCGTGGTGTAGTGGTTATCACATCTGTCTAACACACAGAAGGTCGGCGGTTCGAGCCCGCCCGAGATCAATTCTTTTGCGTCACACGAAAAGATGTTCTTATGATTTTGTTGATAGTTTTGAAGAATCAAAACGTGGTCTCGTGGTGTAGTGGTTATCACATCTGTCTAACACACAGAAGGTCGGCGGTTTGAGCCCGCCCGAGATCAATTCTTTGCGTCACACGAAAAGATGTTCTTATGATTTTGTTGATAGTTTTTGAAGCATTAAAACGTGGTCTCGTGGTGTAGTGGTTATCACATCTGTCTAACACACAGAAGGTCGGCGGTTCGAGCCCGCCCGAGATCAATTCTTTTATTCTGCGGCAACTCAGTGGATAGTGATAACACTACGCATGTACGGAAGTCAGTTCATGTAGTTTTGTCTTTTTGGGGAAAAACGATTCTTCGCTACCGCGAGAGGAAAGCTCGGTCCCATCGCCGTGCGAACATGTGGTCTCGTGGTGTAGTGGTTATCACATCTGTCTAACACACAGAAGGTCGACGGTTCGAGCCCGCCCGAGATCAGGGCTCGAACCGCCGACCTTCTGTGTCATTCCCTCGCGTGTCTCGCTAGAGAGTGGTTGCCCTATTCGCCCCTCTCCCGCGCCACTGCCGTATTGATCGCCCCCTGATCTACCGCAGCTTCACGCCAACTTGGCCAACTACGTTTATGAAACTGGGCCCGTACCGTGAATCGGGTTAGCTGCTTCCATCTCTTGCGCGCTTCCCTCTTTCTCACTCTCTCGCTCTTTTGGGTGGTTTTTTGTATGGAGTAAAAGCCACCCAAACCAGGTACTGCCATGGATTCTTCCCAATTCGCTTTCTTCTCTCGCATGCTCGAGCAGCAGAATCTCCTGATCGAGCAGCACGGCAAGCTCATCGCCAACCAGGGCAAGCAGTTGGAGGCTATTCAAGAGACGGTGTCGCAAAACACCGCGGCACTGTCTCGTCTGGTGGCTGCAATCGACTCGCCCCCTGCCGCCCGCTCGCCCCACTTTCCCACGCTCACCTACCCGAGTGTGGCACGCGCGATGCACTCGGAGTCGGCTCGCGCCGTGTTCCTCGACAAGGCGACCCGTGCCGTTATCGTCGGCAGGGAAGAGAAGAGGACTGAAGAGGAGACCACCAAGGACGATTTCCTCTTCATCGGGGAGCTCGTTCGCGCCACCGGTGACGAGGAGCTGATCCAACTGTACGGCCAGAAGAAGATCTCTTGCCACCGCCACCCCGCTGTCCGACCGCCCAAGGGAAACCGCATCATCAAGGTCCAGCTGGAGACGAACCTGCTCAGGGACCGCCTGCTTTCGGGCATTTACTCGCACAGGTGGTCGGAGCTGGAGACGGTTCAATTCCGCTATGCTCGTCGTGACTACACGGAGGAGGAGCTCGCCGAGGATCGCGCTCTCCGGACGCAGGCCAAGACCCTCAACGAAGCTGCCGGCAAGGTCGCCTTCGTTGTACGTGACTGCCGTCTCGTCAAGCTTCGGGTTCCCCGCGACTTCAAGGATCACGCGCCCGCGACTGCAGCCGCGCCCCCTCCGCCTCTCGTCAGCGAGTTCGTGCAGCCCATCGCCCCCGCCTCCAGGAGCAGCCGTTCCACCACCGCCGCCGCCGCTTCCGCGCGCTCGCAGTCTCGTGCTTCCCGTTCTCGCGCTGCTTCCGCTTCTACCGCGCGCTCTGTCTCTTCTACTCGCGGGTCTAAGAGGGTTGCTGACCAGTCTGCCGGAGGCACTTTCCAGGAGCCGAAGCGTGTCGCCGAGGACTCGCAGCTCAACGTCGCCGGATCCTCTTCCGAGCCCGCTGTCGTGCCGATGGAGTCCGCTGTCTCCTAGGGAGCTCGTCAGGCACCAGTTCTTCCCCCTCTCTATGTGCAGGTGGCTTCCCCTCACTCTTTTGTAGATAATGTAGATTGTGATACTGTAGGATGTAACCTCGTTGATTCTAGTAACTATGTTAAAATTCCGACTTCGAAGGTTCTGCTTATTAACGTGCGCTCGGTTAGAAACAAGCTGTATGAACTTGAATCTCTTTAAAACACCGAAAAGCCCATGATTGTTATATTGACTGAAACGTGGCTCAGCCCACACGAATCAATTGCGTCACTCTCATTGGGTGGTCGCTATACTATACTGCGTTCCGATAGGCTAACTCATGCAGGTGGTGTAATGACGTTGTATCAATCAAACATTTCTATCAAGCTCATTAGATCAATATCTATCAATAATCTCTCCGAAATTCTCTCATTCGACATTTTCCCTTCCAATCATTTGCTCATAGACAGACCAATACGTTTCATTGCTTGCTACCGTACTCCCGGTTCCACTCCCGAAATAAAAAGAACAGGGTTCCAGCTCATCTCTGAACTAGATTCACTTGTTGATTCAGAAAATAGATCACATGTTGTGTTAGGCGATTTCAATGCGCCCTCAATTGATTGGAAATGCAGCCGTGCATTTGACTCATTTGACAAATCGCTCTTGGATTTCGCTTGCTTGCATTCGATGTGTCAAACAGTTAATAAGCCAACTATGGTCAAACGAACTGGCATAAAATCAAACACTCTTGATATAATCCTGGTCGACAATTCCTCTCTTGTAACTAGTACGCGCGTCTATGATCGTTTCAGCACATGCGATCACCTACCCGTTGAATTTGTATTGCGCATCGAAGACACTCCCGAACACCAAAAACCTCATTTCATGAGAAATTTCAAAAAAGCAAATTGGGATGTTATTAACAATGCTATAGATTCTATTCGATGGACACAAGTTTTTATTGGAAAGACGGTAGAGCAAGCTGCATCTAAGTTTTACGAAATCATAAATGGCATTATTGATTCAAATATTCCGCTTGTCGCTCCGGCTATCAATCGCCCCCGCTTATTACCTCGTTATCTACAAAAGCTGAAGCGACAGGCAATTAAACTTTCTAAAACAAGACCTCACTCCATTGAATGATTGAATCTGATAGATCACAGCGTCGCCTACGTAAAGCAATAACTTCTTGGAATTGCAAGCGAGAGTCTAAACTAATCTTGAATGGTAATAAATCAGCTTTCTATCGCGATGTTCGAAATAAAATGCATCCCGACGGTGGCATCGGCGCAGTTTGCCAAGATGGCGAATTCATTCACAACACGCTCGATAAATGCGAAATCTTTGCTGACTATTTTGATTCGGTATATCGCAATATCGATGCACCACCTGGTACTGACTTGCCTAAACTCTCGCATTCACTTGACATGATCGATATTACTTTCCTTGGAGTTCATAAAACTATTTCCAAACTTGATTCTAAATATAACACTTCTCCAGACGGCATAAATATAGGGACGGGCACGTGTTTCACAAAAGTCATCACTGAGAGTCGGGAACAACACTATTAAATAGAGCACCTCGAAAAAATAAGAAAATATTAACACACAAAATGACGAAAATCACTATGAAAAGAGATATAAATTAATTTAGAAGACTTTCTGTGACCAGGAAATTGCATGGAGACGCGTAACGCGAGAGTATCCCGCCGATCTGGTCGCGGCGGGACCATTTTTATGAGAAAGTGCCATAGGCGATCTCTCGCGTCTGTGTTCTCTCCTCTCTCTCTACACAAACAGAACCCCGCTCTGACATGGTGCAATAGAGTAACAAACAAAGTTCTATTGAACAAATAATAATTCATTAAGAAGTTTCGAAAATAAATATATGTTTCAAAATAACAAACAAATAAATTAACAATCATAATAAACTATGTACACGCGAGACAAATAAATACAAACACTAAACTAGTCGAAGCGGAGATCACCGGTGGAGATGTCTTGGTCGAAGAGAGTCTGCACCATGGGCTGCACGCGCTGATCACCTCCAGCTTCCTCGTAGAACGAGTCCTCGTACTGCAACATGTACACCCTCTCACCTGACGGCGCCTGCGAGACCGACTCGACGCATCCGCTGTACGTTCTGATCGCCCCCGTCCTCTCATCCGAGTAGTCATGCTGGAAGGAACGTCCAACATACTGATCATAAAAAAAACGAATTGAAACAAAGACGGCCAAATCGATATGTGATCGATATCAAGCGAGAATCAGATGGGTATGTGGTGGGTGGAGTGTGATGCGCGCATGACAAAAAGTAGTCTTGGGAAGTATAGGGTTGAAATAGCGGGGATAAGAGTTATTTGGTTTTATAATATATGATGTAAATTATAGGAATGAAATGGAACAAATACGGCCAAATCGATATGTGATCGATATCAAGCGAGAATCAGATGGGTATGTGGTGGGTGGGGTGTGATGCGCGCATGACAAAAAGTAGTCCTGGGGAGTATAGGGTTGAAATAGCGGGGATAAGAGTTATTTGGTTTTATAATATATGATGTAAATTATAGGAATGAAATGGAACAAATACGGCCAAATCGATATGTGATCGATATCAAGCGAGAATCAGATGGGTATGTGGTGGATGGAGTGTGATGCGCGCATGACAAAAAGTAGTCTTGGGAAGTATAGGGTTGAAATAGCGGGGATAAGAGTTATTTGGTTTTATAATATATGATGTAAATTATAGGAATGAAATGGAACAAATACGGCCAAATCGATATGTGATCGATATCAAGCGAGAATCAGATGGGTATGTGGTGGGTGGAGTGTGATGCGCGCATGACAAAAAGTAGTCTTGGGAAGTATAGGGTTGAAATAGCGGGGATAAGAGTTATTTGGTTTTATAATATATGATGTAAATTATAGGAATGAAATGGAACAAATACGGCCAAATCGATATGTGATCGATATCAAGCGAGAATCAGATGGGTATGTGGTGGGTGGAGTGTGATGCGCGCATGACAAAAAGGAGACTTGAGAAGTATAGGGTAGAGAAAACATGTAAGTGTGTTATTTATTTCAGAAGAAAACCTATATAGAAACCTTACATAAAAGACGACCTGGCCGCCACGCAGAGATGAAGAATGGGAAATGACAAAAGAAGAGAGAAATTATGGTCGTCAGCAGTCAACTTTTCTACAAAAAGTCAAATGGGAATTTTAGGGATTTTTGAATCAACAAATGGAAGGTACAGTTAGAACGGCAATTCAGTTTTCCACTGGAAATCGTTGGAACAGAGACGGCCAAACAAAATACAATGTTCAAAAACAACAAAAAACAGGTTCATCAAAAATGAGTGCACTCCCTTTGAGAGCCAATAGCGAGGTCTCGGAGATTGGAATGCTAATCATATGTGGTATGTACGAGAAGATAATTGAATTCTCTGTCTGAGGTGATGCTCCCTTTCTTATGCCTGAGGGATACAAAGAATGTAATGGTTGATAATAGCGAGTGTCTCGCGGCATCGCCCGCGCGCGCTACTATCACTCTCTCGGGTGACCCCTCACGTTACGCGACTCCCATTGGGGAGGCATGTCGCCAGCCACCCAGTATATTCCCCCCACGCGCCCGTCCCTACATAAATAATGTGTTTCTAAAACAAACAGTTAATTCCATTTCCGTTCCATTGACGATTCTTTTTGCAATGTCCATGTCTGTCAGAAAAATCCCATCTATTTGGAAAGAAGCTTGGGTAAAACCATTATTCAAAAAAGGCGCACGTGAATCTGTTTCAAACTACAGGCCGATTTCTCTCACTTGTAGCATTTCCAAAGTAATGGAAAGAATCTGTGTTCAGCAGATCACAAAATATTTAGAACAGCATAGCTTACTCTCGGAAAAACAATTTGGTTTCCGCAAAAATCGATCTACTAATGCGCAACTGATTGAATGTCATATGAACTGGTGCAAGCATACTTCATCCGATTTTGTTATCGATTGTATTTACTTTGATTTTAAGAAAGCATTTGACACTATAAATCACGATCTTCTTTTTAAGAAACTTGACGCTATCGGTATTCGCGGAAACGCGCTTGGCTGGATAATCGAATTTCTCAAAAATCGAAAGCAGTCTATCATGATCGGCTCAAGGCGTTCTTCACCGCGTGTCGTTAATTGTGGCGTTCCACAAGGCTCATGTCTTGGTCCCCTGTTGTTCAACATTTTCATTGATAACATTCCAGATAACCTTCCAAAAGATGTTTATCATGCGCTTTACGCTGATGATCTGAAAATTTCCTATCATTTCAATTATACCAGCACTACTGCTGCAACTACCTTTCAAAAAGCTATCGACACAGTCGCAGCTTGGTCAGCCACTTGGGGTCTTCAGATATCCACTGAGAAAACACAAATATTGCATATAGGCAAGCGGAATCCAAGGCACACTTATACAGCTCACGGCTGCGTTCTCAAACCAATAGATGCTGCCAAAGATCTTGGTATTCTAGTGAATAATAACTTGTTGTTCCGTGATCATCTAAAACAAATTGTTCAGCAAACTCTCTATTCTATAAATGATTTCCTTCGCACATACAAAACACGAAGCCCCACTCTTCTGATTACTG
Organism: Rhabditoides inermis; assembly: GCA_963966185.1. NCBI lineage: Eukaryota > Metazoa > Nematoda > Chromadorea > Rhabditida > Rhabditidae > Rhabditoides > Rhabditoides inermis. The sequence goes on along the minus strand of CAWZYM010000231.1, from coordinate 544,357 downwards.
CGTACACTACCTACTTTCGCTGTAAACTAGAATATTGTACCGAGCTCTGGAACCCTACTGACGTTGCTTCTGTAAACCTAATCGAAAGCATACAACGCTATTATACTCGACGTGTGTGTCAGCGTATCGGACGCAACTTATCATACCCCGAACGCCTTCAATTTTTTAATCTTCAATCTCTTGAAAATAGGCGATTCTTAAATGACGTCACTTACATACACAAAGTTATTCACTCAAAAACGACTTTAGACTATCATGGGCTTTTCGCAATTATTCCAACTCGTACTCGCGGCTCTCATGAATTTAGGATTGTTCCCTCATTCGATCACACAGGCCGTACTAGCACTTTTTTAAGCAGAACCTTCGTAATTTGGAACTCCCTTCCTCATGACTTAGTTTCCGTCAACGACCCTTCCGTCTTCAAATCACAACTCTCTACATTAGATATTATGCCACCTAGCAAATTGCGCAACCTATAGAGACCATATTTTCTTGTTTCGTATATTATTATGTTATTATTCCTTATTTATATTCAACCCCATCCATATCTGCCGTTTTCCATGTTTTCACTTTTTGTTGCTATGTCGATTTTCTCATGTTATCGGTAATAAATCTATCTATCTATCTATCAATTCTTTTGCGTCACACGAAAAGATGTTCTTATGATTTTGTTGATAGTTTTAAAGCATTAAAACGTGGTCTCGTGGTGTAGTGGTTATCACATCTGTCTAACACACAGAAGGTCGGCGGTTCGAGCGCGCCTGAGATCAATTCTTTTATTCTGCCGCAACTCAGTGGATAGTGATAACACTACGCATGTACGGAAGTCAGTTCATGTAGTTTTGTCTTTTGGTGAAAAACGATTCTTCGCTACCGCGAGAGGAAAGCTCGGTCCCATCGCTGTGCGAACATGTGGTCTCGTGGTGTAGTGGTTATCACATCTGTCTAACACACAGAAGGTCGGCCGTTCGAGCCCGCCCGAGATCAATTCTTTTGCGTCACATGAAAAGATGTTCTTATGATTTTGTTGATAGTTTTGAAGAATCAAAACGTGGTCTCGTGGTGTAGTGGTTATCACATCTGTCTAACACACAGAAGGTCGGCGGTTCGAGCCCGCCCGAGATCAATTCTTTTGCGTCACACGAAAAGATGTTCTTATGATTTTGTTGATAGTTTTGAAGAATCAAAACGTGGTCTCGTGGTGTAGTGGTTATCACATCTGTCTAACACACAGAAGGTCGGTGGTTCTAGCCCGCCCGAGATCAATTCTTTTGCGTCACACGAAAAGATGTTCTTATGATTTTGTTGATAGTTTTGAAGCATTAAAACGTGGTCTCGTGGTGTAGTGGTTATCACATCTGTCTAACACACAGAAGGTCGGCGGTTCGAGCCCGCCTGAGATCAATTCTTTTATTCTGCCGCAACTCAGTGGATAGTGATAACACTACGCATGTACGGAAGTCAGTTCATGTAGTTTTGTCTTTTGGTGAAAAACGATTCTTCGCTACCGCGAGAGGAAAGCTCGGTCCCATCGCTGTGTGAACATGTGGTCTCGTGGTGTAGTGGTTATCACATCTGTCTAACACACAGAAGGTCGGCGGTTCGAGCCCGCCCGAGATCAATTCTTTTGCGTCACACGAAAAGATGTTCTTATGATTTTGTTGATAGTTTTGAAGAATCAAAACGTGGTCTCGTGGTGTAGTGGTTATCACATCTGTCTAACACACAGAAGGTCGGCGGTTCGAGCCCGCCCGAGATCAATTCTTTTGCGTCACACGAAAAGATGTTCTTATGATTTTGTTGATAGTTTTGAAGAATCAAAACGTGGTCTCGTGGTGTAGTGGTTATCACATCTGTCTAACACACAGAAGGTCGGCCGTTCGAGCCCGCCCGAGATCAATTCTTTTGCGTCACACGAAAAGATGTTCTTATGATTTTGTTGATAGTTTTGAAGAATCAAAACGTGGTCTCGTGGTGTAGTGGTTATCACATCTGTCTAACACACAGAAGGTCGGCGGTTCGAGCCCGCCCGAGATCAATTCTTTTGCGTCACACGAAAAGATGTTCTTATGATTTTGTTGATAGTTTTGAAGAATCAAAACGTGGTCTCGTGGTGTAGTGGTTATCACATCTGTCTAACACACAGAAGGTCGGTGGTTCTAGCCCGCCCGAGATCAATTCTTTTGCGTCACACGAAAAGATGTTCTTATGATTTTGTTGATAGTTTTGAAGCATTAAAACGTGGTCTCGTGGTGTAGTGGTTATCACATCTGTCTAACACACAGAAGGTCGGCGGTTCGAGCCCGCCTGAGATCAATTCTTTTATTCTGCCGCAACTCAGTGGATAGTGATAACACTACGCATGTACGGAAGTCAGTTCATGTAGTTTTGTCTTTTGGTGAAAAACGATTCTTCGCTACCGCGAGAGGAAAGCTCGGTCCCATCGCTGTGTGAACATGTGGTCTCGTGGTGTAGTGGTTATCACATCTGTCTAACACACAGAAGGTCGGCGGTTCGAGCCCGCCCGAGATCAATTCTTTTGCGTCACACGAAAAGATGTTCTTATGATTTTGTTGATAGTTTTGAAGAATCAAAACGTGGTCTCGTGGTGTAGTGGTTATCACATCTGTCTAACACACAGAAGGTCGGCGGTTCGAGCCCGCCCGAGATCAATTCTTTTGCGTCACACGAAAAGATGTTCTTATGATTTTGTTGATAGTTTTGAAGAATCAAAACGTGGTCTCGTGGTGTAGTGGTTATCACATCTGTCTAACACACAGAAGGTCGGCGGTTCGAGCCCGCCCGAGATCAATTCTTTTGCGTCACACGAAAAGATGTTCTTATGATTTTGTTGATAGTTTTGAAGAATCGAAACGTGGTCTCGTGGTCTAGTGGTTATCACATCTGTCTAACACACAGAAGGTCGGCGGTTCGAGCCCGCCCGAGATCAATTCTTTTGCGTCACACGAAAAGATGTTCTTATGATTTTGTTGATAGTTTTGAAGCATTAAAACGTGGTCTCGTGGTGTAGTGGTTATCACATCTGTCTAACACACAGAAGGTCGGCGGTTCGAGCCCGCCCGAGATCAATTCTTTTATTCTGCGGCAATTCAGTGGATAGTGATAACACTACGCATGTACGAAAGTCAGTTCATGTAGTTTTGTCTTTTTGGTGAAAAACGATTCTTCGCTACCGCGAGAGGAAAGCTCGGTCCCATCGCCGTGCGAACATGTGGTCTCGTGGTGTAGTGGTTATCACATCTGTCTAACACACAGAAGGTCGGTGGTTCTAGCCCGCCCGAGATCAATTCTTTTGCGTCACACGAAAAGATGTTCTTATGATTTTGTTGATAGTTTTGAAGCATTAAAACGTGGTCTCGTGGTGTAGTGGTTATCACATCTGTCTAACACACAGAAGGTCGGCGGTTCGAGCCCGCCTGAGATCAATTCTTTTATTCTGCCGCAACTCAGTGGATAGTGATAACACTACGCATGTACGGAAGTCAGTTCATGTAGTTTTGTCTTTTGGTGAAAAACGATTCTTCGCTACCGCGAGAGGAAAGCTCGGTCCCATCGCTGTGTGAACATGTGGTCTCGTGGTGTAGTGGTTATCACATCTGTCTAACACACAGAAGGTCGGCGGTTCGAGCCCGCCCGAGATCAATTCTTTTGCGTCACACGAAAAGATGTTCTTATGATTTTGTTGATAGTTTTGAAGAATCAAAACGTGGTCTCGTGGTGTAGTGGTTATCACATCTGTCTAACACACAGAAGGTCGGTGGTTCTAGCCCGCCCGAGATCAATTCTTTTGCGTCACACGAAAAGATGTTCTTATGATTTTGTTGATAGTTTTGAAGCATTAAAACGTGGTCTCGTGGTGTAGTGGTTATCACATCTGTCTAACACACAGAAGGTCGGCGGTTCGAGCCCGCCTGAGATCAATTCTTTTATTCTGCCGCAACTCAGTGGATAGTGATAACACTACGCATGTACGGAAGTCAGTTCATGTAGTTTTGTCTTTTGGTGAAAAACGATTCTTCGCTACCGCGAGAGGAAAGCTCGGTCCCATCGCTGTGTGAACATGTGGTCTCGTGGTGTAGTGGTTATCACATCTGTCTAACACACAGAAGGTCGGCGGTTCGAGCCCGCCCGAGATCAATTCTTTTGCGTCACACGAAAAGATGTTCTTATGATTTTGTTGATAGTTTTGAAGAATCAAAACGTGGTCTCGTGGTGTAGTGGTTATCACATCTGTCTAACACACAGAAGGTCGGCGGTTCGAGCCCGCCCGAGATCAATTCTTTTGCGTCACACGAAAAGATGTTCTTATGATTTTGTTGATAGTTTTGAAGAATCAAAACGTGGTCTCGTGGTGTAGTGGTTATCACATCTGTCTAACACACAGAAGGTCGGCCGTTCGAGCCCGCCCGAGATCAATTCTTTTGCGTCACACGAAAAGATGTTCTTATGATTTTGTTGATAGTTTTGAAGAATCAAAACGTGGTCTCGTGGTGTAGTGGTTATCACATCTGTCTAACACACAGAAGGTCGGCGGTTCGAGCCCGCCCGAGATCAATTCTTTTGCGTCACACGAAAAGATGTTCTTATGATTTTGTTGATAGTTTTGAAGAATCAAAACGTGGTCTCGTGGTGTAGTGGTTATCACATCTGTCTAACACACAGAAGGTCGGTGGTTCTAGCCCGCCCGAGATCAATTCTTTTGCGTCACACGAAAAGATGTTCTTATGATTTTGTTGATAGTTTTGAAGCATTAAAACGTGGTCTCGTGGTGTAGTGGTTATCACATCTGTCTAACACACAGAAGGTCGGCGGTTCGAGCCCGCCTGAGATCAATTCTTTTATTCTGCCGCAACTCAGTGGATAGTGATAACACTACGCATGTACGGAAGTCAGTTCATGTAGTTTTGTCTTTTGGTGAAAAACGATTCTTCGCTACCGCGAGAGGAAAGCTCGGTCCCATCGCTGTGTGAACATGTGGTCTCGTGGTGTAGTGGTTATCACATCTGTCTAACACACAGAAGGTCGGCGGTTCGAGCCCGCCCGAGATCAATTCTTTTGCGTCACACGAAAAGATGTTCTTATGATTTTGTTGATAGTTTTGAAGAATCAAAACGTGGTCTCGTGGTGTAGTGGTTATCACATCTGTCTAACACACAGAAGGTCGGCGGTTCGAGCCCGCCCGAGATCAATTCTTTTGCGTCACACGAAAAGATGTTCTTATGATTTTGTTGATAGTTTTGAAGAATCAAAACGTGGTCTCGTGGTGTAGTGGTTATCACATCTGTCTAACACACAGAAGGTCGGCGGTTCGAGCCCGCCCGAGATCAATTCTTTTGCGTCACACGAAAAGATGTTCTTATGATTTTGTTGATAGTTTTGAAGAATCGAAACGTGGTCTCGTGGTCTAGTGGTTATCACATCTGTCTAACACACAGAAGGTCGGCGGTTCGAGCCCGCCCGAGATCAATTCTTTTGCGTCACACGAAAAGATGTTCTTATGATTTTGTTGATAGTTTTGAAGCATTAAAACGTGGTCTCGTGGTGTAGTGGTTATCACATCTGTCTAACACACAGAAGGTCGGCGGTTCGAGCCCGCCCGAGATCAATTCTTTTATTCTGCGGCAATTCAGTGGATAGTGATAACACTACGCATGTACGAAAGTCAGTTCATGTAGTTTTGTCTTTTTGGTGAAAAACGATTCTTCGCTACCGCGAGAGGAAAGCTCGGTCCCATCGCCGTGCGAACATGTGGTCTCGTGGTGTAGTGGTTATCACATCTGTCTAACACACAGAAGGTCGGTGGTTCTAGCCCGCCCGAGATCAATTCTTTTGCGTCACACGAAAAGATGTTCTTATGATTTTGTTGATAGTTTTGAAGCATTAAAACGTGGTCTCGTGGTGTAGTGGTTATCACATCTGTCTAACACACAGAAGGTCGGCGGTTCGAGCCCGCCTGAGATCAATTCTTTTATTCTGCCGCAACTCAGTGGATAGTGATAACACTACGCATGTACGGAAGTCAGTTCATGTAGTTTTGTCTTTTGGTGAAAAACGATTCTTCGCTACCGCGAGAGGAAAGCTCGGTCCCATCGCTGTGTGAACATGTGGTCTCGTGGTGTAGTGGTTATCACATCTGTCTAACACACAGAAGGTCGGCGGTTCGAGCCCGCCCGAGATCAATTCTTTTGCGTCACACGAAAAGATGTTCTTATGATTTTGTTGATAGTTTTGAAGAATCAAAACGTGGTCTCGTGGTGTAGTGGTTATCACATCTGTCTAACACACAGAAGGTCGGCGGTTCGAGCCCGCCCGAGATCAATTCTTTTGCGTCACACGAAAAGATGTTCTTATGATTTTGTTGATAGTTTTGAAGAATCAAAACGTGGTCTCGTGGTGTAGTGGTTATCACATCTGTCTAACACACAGAAGGTCGGCGGTTCGAGCCCGCCCGAGATCAATTCTTTTGCGTCACACGAAAAGATGTTCTTATGATTTTGTTGATAGTTTTGAAGAATCGAAACGTGGTCTCGTGGTCTAGTGGTTATCACATCTGTCTAACACACAGAAGGTCGGCGGTTCGAGCCCGCCCGAGATCAATTCTTTTGCGTCACACGAAAAGATGTTCTTATGATTTTGTTGATAGTTTTGAAGCATTAAAACGTGGTCTCGTGGTGTAGTGGTTATCACATCTGTCTAACACACAGAAGGTCGGCGGTTCGAGCCCGCCCGAGATCAATTCTTTTATTCTGCGGCAATTCAGTGGATAGTGATAACACTACGCATGTACGAAAGTCAGTTCATGTAGTTTTGTCTTTTTGGTGAAAAACGATTCTTCGCTACCGCGAGAGGAAAGCTCGGTCCCATCGCCGTGCGAACATGTGGTCTCGTGGTGTAGTGGTTATCACATCTGTCTAACACACAGAAGGTCGGCGGTTCGAGCCCGCCCGAGATCAATTCTTTTGCGTCACACGAAAAGATGTTCTTATGATTTTGTTGATAGTTTTGAAGCATTAAAACGTGGTCTCGTGGTGTAGTGGTTATCACATCTGTCTAACACACAGAAGGTCGGCGGTTCGAGCCCGCCCGAGATCAATTCTTTTATTCTGCGGCAACTCAGTGGATAGTTATAACACTACGCATGTACGGAAGTCAGTTCATGTAGTTTTGTCTTTTGGTGAAAAACGATTCTTCGCTACCGCGAGAGGAAAGCTCGGTCCCATCGCTGTGCGAACATGTGGTCTCGTGGTGTAGTGGTTATCACATCTGTCTAACACACAGAAGGTCGGCGGTTCGAGCCCGCCCGAGATCAATTCTTTTATTCTGCGGCAACTCAGTGGATAGTGATAACACTACGCATGTACGGAAGTCAGTTCATGTAGTTTTGTCTTTTGGTGAAAAACGATTCTTCGCTACCGCGAGAGGAAAGCTCGGTCCCATCGCTGTGCGAACATGTGGTCTCGTGGTGTAGTGGTTATCACATCTGTCTAACACACAGAGGGTCGGCGGTTCGAGCACGCCCGAGATCAATTCTTTTGCGTCACACGAAAAGATGTTCTTATGATTTTGTTGATAGTTTTGAAGAATCAAAACGTGGTCTCGTGGTGTAGTGGTTATCACATCTGTCTAACACACAGAAGGTCGGCGGTTCGAGCCCGCCCGAGATCAATTCTTTTGCGTCACACGAAAAGATGTTCTTATGATTTTGTTGATAGTTTTGAAGAATCGAAACGTGGTCTCGTGGTCTAGTGGTTATCACATCTGTCTAACACACAGAAGGTCGGCGGTTCGAGCCCGCCCGAGATCAATTCTTTTGCGTCACACGAAAAGATGTTCTTATGATTTTGTTGATAGTTTTGAAGCATTAAAACGTGGTCTCGTGGTGTAGTGGTTATCACATCTGTCTAACACACAGAAGGTCGGCGGTTCGAGCCCGCCCGAGATCAATTCTTTTATTCTGCGGCAATTCAGTGGATAGTGATAACACTACGCATGTACGGAAGTCAGTTCATGTAGTTTTGTCTTTTTGGTGAAAAACGATTCTTCGCTACCGCGAGAGGAAAGCTCGGTCCCATCGCTGTGCGAACATGTGGTCTCGTGGTGTAGTGGTTATCACATCTGTCTAACACACAGAAGGTCGGCGGTTCGAGCCCGCCCGAGATCAATTCTTTTGCGTCACACGAAAAGATGTTCTTATGATTTTGTTGATAGTTTTGAAGCATTAAAACGTGGTCTCGTGGTGTAGTGGTTATCACATCTGTCTAACACACAGAAGGTCGGCGGTTCGAGCCCGCCCGAGATCAATTCTTTTATTCTGCGGCAACTCAGTGGATAGTTATAACACTACGCATGTACGGAAGTCAGTTCATGTAGTTTTGTCTTTTGGTGAAAAACGATTCTTCGCTACCGCGAGAGGAAAGCTCGGTCCCATCGCTGTGCGAACATGTGGTCTCGTGGTGTAGTGGTTATCACATCTGTCTAACACACAGAAGGTCGGCGGTTCGAGCCCGCCCGAGATCAATTCTTTTATTCTGCGGCAACTCAGTGGATAGTGATAACACTACGCATGTACGGAAGTCAGTTCATGTAGTTTTGTCTTTTGGTGAAAAACGATTCTTCGCTACCGCGAAAGGAAAGCACACAGAGGGTCGGCGGTTCGAGCACGCCCGAGATCAATTCCTTTGCGTCACACGAAAAGATGTTCTTATGATTTTGTTGATAGTTTTGAAGAATCAAAACGTGGTCTCGTGGTGTAGTGGTTATCACATCTGTCTAACACACAGAAGGTCGGCGGTTCGAGCCCGCCCGAGATCAATTCTTTTGCGTCACACGAAAAGATGTTCTTATGATTTTGTTGATAGTTTTAAAGCATTAAAACGTGGTCTCGTGGTGTAGTGGTTATCACATCTGTCTAACACACAGAAGGTCGGCGGTTCGAGCGCGCCTGAGATCAATTCTTTTATTCTGCCGCAACTCAGTGGATAGTGATAACACTACGCATGTACGGAAGTCAGTTCATGTAGTTTTGTCTTTTGGTGAAAAACGATTCTTCGCTACCGCGAAAGGAAAGCACACAGAGGGTCGGCGGTTCGAGCACGCCCGAGATCAATTCCTTTGCGTCACACGAAAAGATGTTCTTATGATTTTGTTGATAGTTTTGAAGAATCAAAACGTGGTCTCGTGGTGTAGTGGTTATCACATCTGTCTAACACACAGAAGGTCGGCGGTTCGAGCCCGCCCGAGATCAATTCTTTTGCGTCACACGAAAAGATGTTCTTATGATTTTGTTGATAGTTTTAAAGCATTAAAACGTGGTCTCGTGGTGTAGTGGTTATCACATCTGTCTAACACACAGAAGGTCGGCGGTTCGAGCGCGCCTGAGATCAATTCTTTTATTCTGCCGCAACTCAGTGGATAGTGATAACACTACGCATGTACGGAAGTCAGTTCATGTAGTTTTGTCTTTTGGTGAAAAACGATTCTTCGCTACCGCGAGAGGAAAGCTCGGTCCCATCGCTGTGCGAACATGTGGTCTCGTGGTGTAGTGGTTATCACATCTGTCTAACACACAGAAGGTCGGCGGTTCGAGCCCGCCCGAGATCAATTCTTTTGCGTCACACGAAAAGATGTTCTTATGATTTTGTTGATAGTTTTGAAGAATCAAAACGTGGTCTCGTGGTGTAGTGGTTATCACATCTGTCTAACACACAGAAGGTCGGCGGTTCGAGCCCGCCCGAGATCAATTCTTTTGCGTCACACGAAAAGATGTTCTTATGATTTTGTTGATAGTTTTGAAGAATCAAAACGTGGTCTCGTGGTGTAGTGGTTATCACATCTGTCTAACACACAGAAGGTCGGCGGTTCTAGCCCGCCCGAGATCAATTCTTTTGCGTCACACGAAAAGATGTTCTTATGATTTTGTTAATAGTTTTGAAGCATTAAAACGTGGTCTCGTGGTGTAGTGGTTATCACATCTGTCTAACACACAGAAGGTCGGCGGTTCGAGCCCGCCTGAGATCAATTCTTTTATTCTGCCGCAACTCAGTGGATAGTGATAACACTACGCATGTACGGAAGTCAGTTCATGTAGTTTTGTCTTTTTGGGGAAAAACGATTCTTCGCTACCGCGAGAGGAAAGCTCGGTCCCATCGCCGTGCGAACATGTGGTCTCGTGGTGTAGTGGTTATCACATCTGTCTAACACACAGAAGGTCGGCGGTTCGAGCCCGCCCGAGATCAGGGCTCGAACCGCCGACCTTCTGTGTCATTCCCTCGCGTGTCTCGCTAGAGAGTGGTTGCCCTATTCGCCCCTCTCCCGCGCCACTGCCGTATTGATCGCCCCCTGATCTACCGCAGCTTCACGCCAACTTGGCCAACTACGTTTATGAAACTGGGCCCGTACCGTGAATCGGGTTAGCTGCTTCCATCTCTTGCGCGCTTCCCTCTTTCTCACTCTCTCGCTCTTTTGGGTGGTTTTTTGTATGGAGTAAAAGCCACCCAAACCAGGTACTGCCATGGATTCTTCCCAATTCGCTTTCTTCTCTCGCATGCTCGAGCAGCAGAATCTCCTGATCGAGCAGCACGGCAAGCTCATCGCCAACCAGGGCAAGCAGTTGGAGGCTATTCAAGAGACGGTGTCGCAAAACACCGCGGCACTGTCTCGTCTGGTGGCTGCAATCGACTCGCCCCCTGCCGCCCGCTCGCCCCACTTTCCCACGCTCACCTACCCGAGTGTGGCACGCGCGATGCACTCGGAGTCGGCTCGCGCCGTGTTCCTCGACAAGGCGACCCGTGCCGTTATCGTCGGCAGGGAAGAGAAGAGGACTGAAGAGGAGACCACCAAGGACGATTTCCTCTTCATCGGGGAGCTCGTTCGCGCCACCGGTGACGAGGAGCTGATCCAACTGTACGGCCAGAAGAAGATCTCTTGCCACCGCCACCCCGCTGTCCGACCGCCCAAGGGAAACCGCATCATCAAGGTCCAGCTGGAGACGAACCTGCTCAGGGACCGCCTGCTTTCGGGCATTTACTCGCACAGGTGGTCGGAGCTGGAGACGGTTCAATTCCGCTATGCTCGTCGTGACTACACGGAGGAGGAGCTCGCCGAGGATCGCGCTCTCCGGACGCAGGCCAAGACCCTCAACGAAGCTGCCGGCAAGGTCGCCTTCGTTGTACGTGACTGCCGTCTCGTCAAGCTTCGGGTTCCCCGCGACTTCAAGGATCACGCGCCCGCGACTGCAGCCGCGCCCCCTCCGCCTCTCGTCAGCGAGTTCGTGCAGCCCATCGCCCCCGCCTCCAGGAGCAGCCGTTCCACCACCGCCGCCGCCGCTTCCGCGCGCTCGCAGTCTCGTGCTTCCCGTTCTCGCGCTGCTTCCGCTTCTACCGCGCGCTCTGTCTCTTCTACTCGCGGGTCTAAGAGGGTTGCTGACCAGTCTGCCGGAGGCACTTTCCAGGAGCCGAAGCGTGTCGCCGAGGACTCGCAGCTCAACGTCGCCGGATCCTCTTCCGAGCCCGCTGTCGTGCCGATGGAGTCCGCTGTCTCCTAGGGAGCTCGTCAGGCACCAGTTCTTCCCCCTCTCTATGTGCAGGTGGCTTCCCCTCACTCTTTTGTAGATAATGTAGATTGTGATACTGTAGGATGTAACCTCGTTGATTCTAGTAACTATGTTAAAATTCCGACTTCGAAGGTTCTGCTTATTAACGTGCGCTCGGTTAGAAACAAGCTGTATGAACTTGAATCTCTTTTAAACACCGAAAAGCCCATGATTGTTATATTGACTGAAACGTGGCTCAGCCCACACGAATCAATTGCGTCACTCTCATTGGGTGGTCGCTATACTATACTGCGTTCCGATAGGCTAACTCATGCAGGTGGTGTAATGGCGTTGTATCAATCAAACATTTCTATCAAGCTCATTAGATCAATATCTATCAATAATCTCTCCGAAATTCTCTCATTCGACATTTTCCCTTCCAATCATTTGCTCATAGACAGACCAATACGTTTCATTGCTTGCTACCGTACTCCCGGTTCCACTCCCGAAATAAAAAGAACAGGGTTCCAGCTCATCTCTGAACTAGATTCACTTGTTGATTCAGAAAATAGATCACATGTTGTGTTAGGCGATTTCAATGCGCCCTCAATTGATTGGAAATGCAGCCGTGCATTTGACTCATTTGACAAATCGCTCTTGGATTTCGCTTGCTTGCATTCGATGTGTCAAACAGTTAATAAGCCAACTATGGTCAAACGAACTGGCATAAAATCAAACACTCTTGATATAATCCTGGTCGACAATTCCTCTCTTGTAACTAGTACGCGCGTCTATGATCGTTTCAGCACATGCGATCACCTACCCGTTGAATTTGTATTGCGCATCGAAGACACTCCCGAACACCAAAAACCTCATTTCATGAGAAATTTCAAAAAAGCAAATTGGGATGTTATTAACAATGCTATAGATTCTATTCGATGGACACAAGTTTTTATTGGAAAGACGGTAGAGCAAGCTGCATCTAAGTTTTACGAAATCATAAATGGCATTATTGATTCAAATATTTCGCTTGTCGCTCCGGCTATCAATCGCCCCCGCTTATTACCTCGTTATCTACAAAAGCTGAAGCGACAGGCAATTAAACTTTCTAAAACAAGACCTCACTCCATTGAATGATTGAATCTGATAGATCACAGCGTCGCCTACGTAAAGCAATAACTTCTTGGAATTGCAAGCGAGAGTCTAAACTAATCTTGAATGGTAATAAATCAGCTTTCTATCGCGATGTTCGAAATAAAATGCATCCCGACGGTGGCATCGGCGCAGTTTGCCAAGATGGCGAATTCATTCACAACACGCTCGATAAATGCGAAATCTTTGCTGACTATTTTGATTCGGTATATCGCAATATCGATGCACCACCTGGTACTGACTTGCCTAAACTCTCGCATTCACTTGACATGATCGATATTACTTTCCTTGGAGTTCATAAAACTATTTCCAAACTTGATTCTAAATATAACACTTCTCCAGACGGCATAAATAATGTGTTTCTAAAACAAACAGTTAATTCCATTTCCGTTCCATTGACGATTCTTTTTGCAATGTCCATGTCTGTCAGAAAAATCCCATCTATTTGGAAAGAAGCTTGGGTAAAACCATTATTCAAAAAAGGCGCACGTGAATCTGTTTCAAACTACAGGCCGATTTCTCTCACTTGTAGCATTTCCAAAGTAATGGAAAGAATCTGTGTTCAGCAGATCACAAAATATTTAGAACAGCATAGCTTACTCTCGGAAAAACAATTTGGTTTCCGCAAAAATCGATCTACTAATGCGCAACTGATTGAATGTCATATGAACTGGTGCAAGCATACTTCATCCGATTTTGTTATCGCTTGTATTTACTTTGATTTTAAGAAAGCATTTGACACTATAAATCACGATCTTCTTTTTAAGAAACTTGACGCTATCGGTATTCGCGGAAACGCGCTTGGCTGGATAATCGAATTTCTCAAAAATCGAAAGCAGTCTATCATGATCGGCTCAAGGCGTTCTTCACCGCGTGTCGTTAATTGTGGCGTTCCACAAGGCTCATGTCTTGGTCCCCTGTTGTTCAACATTTTCATTGATAACATTCCAGATAACCTTCCAAAAGATGTTTATCATGCGCTTTACGCTGATGATCTGAAAATTTCCTATCATTTCAATTATACCAGCACTACTGCTGCAACTACCTTTCAAAAAGCTATCGACACAGTCGCAGCTTGGTCAGCCACTTGGGGTCTTCAGATATCCACTGAGAAAACACAAATATTGCATATAGGCAAGCGGAATCCAAGGCACACTTATACAGCTCACGGCTGCGTTCTCAAACCAATAGATGCTGCCAAAGATCTTGGTATTCTAGTGAATAATAACTTGTTGTTCCGTGATCATCTAAAACAAATTGTTCAGCAAACTCTCTATTCTATAAATGATTTCCTTCGCACATACAAAACACGAAGCCCCACTCTTCTGATTACTGCGTACACTACCTACTTTCGCTGTAAACTAGAATATTGTACCGAGCTCTGGAACCCTACTGACGTTGCTTCTGTAAACCTAATCGAAAGCATACAACGCTATTATACTCGACGTGTGTGTCAGCGTATCGGACGCAACTTATCATACCCCGAACGCCTTCAATTTTTTAATCTTCAATCTCTTGAAAATAGGCGATTCTTAAATGACGTCACTTACATACACAAAGTTATTCACTCAAAAACGACTTTAGACTATCATGGGCTTTTCGCAGTTATTCCAACTCGTACTCGCGGCTCTCATGAATTTAGGATTGTTCCCTCATTCGATCACACAGGCCGTACTAGCACTTTTTTAAGCAGAACCTTCGTAATTTGGAACTCCCTTCCTCATGACTTAGTTTCCGTCAACGACCCTTCCGTCTTCAATCAATAACACGCAATTGAGATATCACAAAGAAAACGCGAATTTGGATCAAGTGGTTTCGACTCCTAGCATCTTACCACCTGAGCCTTCCATCAACCCGGAGTCTCATCAGAGATGAAGTTGATGGAAAGTGTTCACTATGATTATTCGATATGGGGAAAATAATAGACAATGAAATATTTCGATATTGGTGGGAAAAAGGTTTGAATATGGGGGACGGACAACGTTTTTAGAGTTGTAAGGAGAGAGCGGCAGGTTGCTATCATTGAACGCGACTGAATGAATGAGGCAAGTGTTCGAGACGACTGATAAGCGGAGTGGGCAGAACTTTCGAGAAAAGTAGATCGTTTAGGGTAGATCAGAATTGCGAGAGCAGAGTACACTCATTCCGAAGTGGACTCCAATCTAGCCAGTGACATGAGTGGTGAATTCTATAAAATTCCGTTTTGCATGCAAATTGTATTTGGTTTTAAGAACATTATGAGAGAGAACTGATTTAGAAAGTTGTAATTTAACGTGCGAACGATTATGAGCATTATTACTATAGGTTTCAAAAAGCTGCTTGCAACGTTCTTTGAAGTCTTCATATTTCGAACAACAACGGAAGATTCTTAATAGTTCTCCATGTAAACAATTGTATGATACATTCAACGATATATTACTAGTTGCATGTGGAAAACGAACAACATGAAAATTGTAATCGTCAGTTTTATTGTAAAGTTTAGTAATGAACTTGTTGTTATCTAAATGAATGTTCAAATCTAAAAAGACTGTTGTATTCGGATCTGTATTTGTTTGTTCTAGAGTAAGTGAGCTATGGTAAATATCATTTTGTATTTTGTTGATCATGCTGCATTCCTTATAAATGACTAGAATATCATCCATATATCTGAAGCAATTAAAATGTTTATGTTTGAGGTATTCAATGTTTTGTTTACAGAATTTGTACTCCATGAAGCTCAGAGTTAGGTCAGCTATCATAGGTGACGCATTATTTCCTTGCGGAATTCCAGAAATTTGTTTGAAAATGTTATTTCCGTATTTTGCAAAACTGTTTTCCAAAACAAATTCAATGAGATATTTCACATCGTTTTTATCATAATAGTTGTATTTGATTTCTTGACTGTTATTTGTATAAAACACATTTTTATAGGTTGTACAGATGTAGTCTTGTTTACTGTTTTTAAAACATAATTCAACTAGTTCGAACAGGTTTTGTTTAACGATAGAATGAGGCAAATTTGTGAATAGGCTACTAAAATCTGCAGTAAATATTTTCATATCCAATCTGTTTTGAATCATTTTGAGCTTGTGTATGACTTCCAAACTATTGTTTATTGACCAGTACATGTTTGTTCCAAAACGTTCTGAAATTACAGTGCAATATCTTTTAAAGTGCGTTTTTATGAATGATAAAATTCTTTGTAGCTCAATTGAAATCGGTTTCAAACTGCTATTGTATGCTCCAGTTATGAATCGGAATTTGATTGGGGTTTTGTGCATCTTTGGGATTGCATAAATTTTAGGCAGAACTTGTTGATCAGTAGTTGTAGTTAACTTGTTGTTTTTGGTCGTTATGAGGTGTCGTAGTACAATTTCCGATTCCATTTCTTTGTCGTAAATGGCGTATGTTTCATTTGTGTTATTGACTATATTATTGACATGATCATACCCTAGTTCTTTATTTAAAGTGATTAGATATAACTTTTTACAAGTGATTGCATAGTTTCCGGATGCTTTATCAATACACGTGATAACAAAATCAGAGTGTAGTTTCTTTATTTCTTGTGTGCAATTACTTATATTCGTGTTAGCATGTTCGATATTGGATTTTAATTTTTCTAGCCTGATAGAAAGCTTTGTATTTATTACTTCCTTTAGTAGTTTTAGTTTATCGTATGGGATTGTGTAAATCTTTGAGAGTTTGTCTAAATGATTAGAGGTTATTTGAGTTAGATTTATTAGAACAGTCTGAAAGTTAATTTGAGTTTCTTCTCTATATTTTGTTCCTTTCTCGAATATTGATCTAAGTTTATTGTTTTTAATTATACTCAAATTACCGGTAACAACGTGATTGTAGTGAGTGTTTATAAAGTTCTTATAATGTTTGCAGGCGCATTCTTTATTAAGTATTTGTTTGATTTTGTGGTTGGATAGGTGTTTTAAAAATGAGTTGTAATTAAACAAAATTCTACTGGTTGAGTCAGTATATGAATATGTTACTCTTGTATCTAATAGTTGATCAACAGATGAGATCGTGTTTGTAGTTTTGCGCAATTCTCTATTTATTATTTTCGAAACGTTCAAATCATTCATGAACTTCCCATAAAATTGTAGAGTTAGATTATGAAATTTAGGTTTCGTTCGTTCACAGTTTTTATTTGATAATTCTTTAGAAACAATTCCAAATATTTTTAATTTCATTGTTTTATCTAGCGTCTGATAATCGTCACTATTAATCATATAATTAGTGAGCTGTTTCAGAATGTGTTTATTGAGTTTTCTTTGATAATCGTATAACTTTTTAGATTCAAGATTTCTTATAGAATCTATTACATTATCGACTGTGTTGTTATTTTGGTGGAGTTTTATTGATCTTCGTTTCTTTCCTCTATTACTCTTTTTAGGTAGTTCTAACTTCAAACAATTGTAAGGCTGACTTTTAATTTCACAATCTGTGGTGTTGATTTCAGATATATTACCGAATCCTTTTATTTGATCATTCAGACCGTACGGATATGCAGTATTAAGCATTCTTATCCATTGCACTTCTTTATCCAATAAAATACTCTTCTGAGAATTTTCCGGTAAATTGTCCAGAATAGTGATTCTGAAATCTTCGCTGCAATGATCGCTCGTTTGAAAGTGCTTACAAAGATATGTGTGATATTTATTGTATTTAATTGATGTTCTGTGTTCTCCCATTCTTATTTTCAGTGTTCTAGTTGTTTCTCCAACATATTGCACATTACAAATGTTACATTCAATAAGGTAAATTAGGTTTTTCGATTGACAATTAGCACTTCCTTCTTTCATAGTTATACAATTCAGATTTGTTGCATAACTGGTTACCTTATTTGTGAATTGTATTTTAGGACATATTTTACATCTTCCGTTTCCACATGGATTTCCAGTGACAGTATTAGATTCAGGCAGATCCACTCTCAATCCAGACGGCTCCCGCACACATTTCATTTTATGGTTATAGTAATAGGGGGTTCGAGTGGGGTGTGTGTTCGCCGACTGTAAGGCTGTCGTAGCCGCGTTTGATATGAGGTGAGGAATCACAACTGCTTAGGGTCCAGGGGACCTACACTCACATGAGGCTGCCAACTCTCATGACTCCTCGCGGGACCTAACCCATTGAGTTGGCTTTGTGAGCCTTGTCAAAGCGGTGAGCAGACCACTTCTGGAACTCGAATCCATGGTAGATCGCACCATATTGTTCGCTCGAGATGTAGGAGTTATGGTAATGTGACTTGACAAACAGCTATCATGCTTAATTTCGTGTGTTGGTAATACATGCTGTTTGCTCACATTGATTATGCATAGCGAGGCTTAATCTCAATAGATCGCATGTACATATGTTTGTACACTATCATTCCATGTGTTTGTTGAGTGTGGGGGTGTGGTTCCTATACGGAACCACGAAAATTGTCGATGTATGCGGGAAGTTTCACTCAGATGGTCGAGGTTATGGAAGGAGAGGGAAGGATGAAAGGGGTCGTGATAGGAGAGAGAGATATGTATGTGGAAAGGTATGTATGTGATGGATTGATTTGATTTTAAGATGTATTGGTGAATACTATTAAAGTATTGTAATAGGATGAAAAAGGTGTGAAAAAATGATAAGTGAAAGGGGGTGGCCGAGACAAGCAAGGCCGGGTCCGTCAAAGACGTAGAGTGGCTGCCACAAGGGCACGGGGGTGTGAACTATGTTCACGCATGTGTAGATATCGATTTATGTAGGAGACGGGTCAGAGAGGGAGTGGGCGAGTCGCCCCACCACACATCACCCCACCTCGCCGCCAACATACAATCAATAACACGCAATTGAGATATCACAAAGAAAACGCGAATTCAAATCACAACTCTCTACATTAGATATTATGCCACCTAGCAAATTGCGCAACCTATAGAGACCATATTTTCTTGTTTCGTATATTATTATGTTATTATTCCTTATTTATATTCAACCCCATCCATATCTGCCGTTTTCCATGTGTTCACTTTTTGTTGCTATGTCGATTTTCTCATGTTATCGGTAATAAATCTATCTATCTATCTATCAATTCTTTTGCGTCACACGAAAAGATGTTCTTATGATTTTGTTGATAGTTTTAAAGCATTAAAACGTGGTCTCGTGGTGTAGTGGTTATCACATCTGTCTAACACACAGAAGGTCGGCGGTTCGAGCGCGCCTGAGATCAATTCTTTTATTCTGCCGCAACTCAGTGGATAGTGATAACACTACGCATGTACGGAAGTCAGTTCATGTAGTTTTGTCTTTTGGTGAAAAACGATTCTTCGCTACCGCGAGAGGAAAGCTCGGTCCCATCGCTGTGCGAACATGTGGTCTCGTGGTGTAGTGGTTATCACATCTGTCTAACACACAGAAGGTCGGCCGTTCGAGCCCGCCCGAGATCAATTCTTTTGCGTCACACGAAAAGATGTTCTTATGATTTTGTTGATAGTTTTGAAGAATCAAAACGTGGTCTCGTGGTGTAGTGGTTATCACATCTGTCTAACACACAGAAGGTCGGCGGTTCGAGCCCGCCCGAGATCAATTCTTTTGCGTCACACGAAAAGATGTTCTTATGATTTTGTTGATAGTTTTGAAGAATCAAAACGTGGTCTCGTGGTGTAGTGGTTATCACATCTGTCTAACACACAGAAGGTCGGTGGTTCTAGCCCGCCCGAGATCAATTCTTTTGCGTCACACGAAAAGATGTTCTTATGATTTTGTTGATAGTTTTGAAGCATTAAAACGTGGTCTCGTGGTGTAGTGGTTATCACATCTGTCTAACACACAGAAGGTCGGCGGTTCGAGCCCGCCTGAGATCAATTCTTTTATTCTGCCGCAACTCAGTGGATAGTGATAACACTACGCATGTACGGAAGTCAGTTCATGTAGTTTTGTCTTTTTGGTGAAAAACGATTCTTCGCTACCGCGAGAGAAAAGCTCGGTCCCATCGCTGTGCGAACATGTGGTCTCGTGGTGTAGTGGTTATCACATCTGTCTAACACACAGAAGGTCGGCGGTTCGAGCCCGCCCGAGATCAATTCTTTTATTCTGCCGCAACTCAGTGGATAGTGATAACACTACGCATGTACGGAAGTCAGTTCATGTAGTTTTGTCTTTTGGTGAAAAACGATTCTTCGCTACCGCGAGAGGAAAGCTCGGTCCCATCGCTGTGCGAACATGTGGTCTCGTGGTGTAGTGGTTATCACATCTGTCTAACACACAGAAGGTCGGCCGTTCGAGCCCGCCCGAGATCAATTCTTTTGCGTCACACGAAAAGATGTTCTTATGATTTTGTTGATAGTTTTGAAGAATCAAAACGTGGTCTCGTGGTGTAGTGGTTATCACATCTGTCTAACACACAGAAGGTCGGCGGTTCGAGCCCGCCCGAGATCAATTCTTTTGCGTCACACGAAAAGATGTTCTTATGATTTTGTTGATAGTTTTGAAGAATCAAAACGTGGTCTCGTGGTGTAGTGGTTATCACATCTGTCTAACACACAGAAGGTCGGTGGTTCTAGCCCGCCCGAGATCAATTCTTTTGCGTCACACGAAAAGATGTTCTTATGATTTTGTTGATAGTTTTGAAGCATTAAAACGTGGTCTCGTGGTGTAGTGGTTATCACATCTGTCTAACACACAGAAGGTCGGCGGTTCGAGCCCGCCTGAGATCAATTCTTTTATTCTGCCGCAACTCAGTGGATAGTGATAACACTACGCATGTACGGAAGTCAGTTCATGTAGTTTTGTCTTTTGGTGAAAAACGATTCTTCGCTACCGCGAGAGGAAAGCTCGGTCCCATCGCTGTGTGAACATGTGGTCTCGTGGTGTAGTGGTTATCACATCTGTCTAACACACAGAAGGTCGGCGGTTCGAGCCCGCCCGAGATCAATTCTTTTGCGTCACACGAAAAGATGTTCTTATGATTTTGTTGATAGTTTTGAAGAATCAAAACGTGGTCTCGTGGTGTAGTGGTTATCACATCTGTCTAACACACAGAAGGTCGGCGGTTCGAGCCCGCCCGAGATCAATTCTTTTGCGTCACACGAAAAGATGTTCTTATGATTTTGTTGATAGTTTTGAAGAATCGAAACGTGGTCTCGTGGTCTAGTGGTTATCACATCTGTCTAACACACAGAAGGTCGGCGGTTCGAGCCCGCCCGAGATCAATTCTTTTGCGTCACACGAAAAGATGTTCTTATGATTTTGTTGATAGTTTTGAAGCATTAAAACGTGGTCTCGTGGTGTAGTGGTTATCACATCTGTCTAACACACAGAAGGTCGGCGGTTCGAGCCCGCCCGAGATCAATTATTTTATTCTGCGGCAATTCAGTGGATAGTGATAACACTACGCATGTACGAAAGTCAGTTCATGTAGTTTTGTCTTTTTGGTGAAAAACGATTCTTCGCTACCGCGAGAGAAAAGCTCGGTCCCATCGCTGTGCGAACATGTGGTCTCGTGGTGTAGTGGTTATCACATCTGTCTAACACACAGAAGGTCGGCGGTTCGAGCCCGCCCGAGATCAATTCTTTTGCGTCACACGAAAAGATGTTCTTATGATTTTGTTGATAGTTTTGAAGCATTAAAACGTGGTCTCGTGGTGTAGTGGTTATCACATCTGTCTAACACACAGAAGGTCGGCGGTTCGAGCCCGCCCGAGATCAATTCTTTTATTCTGCGGCAATTCAGTGGATAGTGATAACACTACGCATGTACGAAAGTCAGTTCATGTAGTTTTGTCTTTTTGGTGAAAAACGATTCTTCGCTACCGCGAGAGGAAAGCTCGGTCCCATCGCCGTGCGAACATGTGGTCTCGTGGTGTAGTGGTTATCACATCTGTCTAACACACAGAAGGTCGGCGGTTCGAGCCCGCCCGAGATCAATTCTTTTGCGTCACACGAAAAGATGTTCTTATGATTTTGTTGATAGTTTTGAAGCATTAAAACGTGGTCTCGTGGTGTAGTGGTTATCACATCTGTCTAACACACAGAAGGTCGGCGGTTCGAGCCCGCCCGAGATCAATTCTTTTATTCTGCGGCAACTCAGTGGATAGTTATAACACTACGCATGTACGGAAGTCAGTTCATGTAGTTTTGTCTTTTGGTGAAAAACGATTCTTCGCTACCGCGAGAGGAAAGCTCGGTCCCATCGCTGTGCGAACATGTGGTCTCGTGGTGTAGTGGTTATCACATCTGTCTAACACACAGAAGGTCGGCGGTTCGAGCCCGCCCGAGATCAATTCTTTTATTCTGCGGCAACTCAGTGGATAGTGATAACACTACGCATGTACGGAAGTCAGTTCATGTAGTTTTGTCTTTTGGTGAAAAACGATTCTTCGCTACCGCGAGAGGAAAGCTCGGTCCCATCGCTGTGCGAACATGTGGTCTCGTGGTGTAGTGGTTATCACATCTGTCTAACACACAGAGGGTCGGCGGTTCGAGCACGCCCGAGATCAATTCTTTTGCGTCACACGAAAAGATGTTCTTATGATTTTGTTGATAGTTTTGAAGAATCAAAACGTGGTCTCGTGGTGTAGTGGTTATCACATCTGTCTAACACACAGAAGGTCGGCGGTTCGAGCCCGCCCGAGATCAATTCTTTTGCGTCACACGAAAAGATGTTCTTATGATTTTGTTGATAGTTTTGAAGAATCGAAACGTGGTCTCGTGGTCTAGTGGTTATCACATCTGTCTAACACACAGAAGGTCGGCGGTTCGAGCCCGCCCGAGATCAATTCTTTTATTCTGCGGCAACTCAGTGGATAGTGATAACACTACGCATGTACGGAAGTCAGTTCATGTAGTTTTGTCTTTTGGTGAAAAACGATTCTTCGCTACCGCGAGAGGAAAGCTCGGTCCCATCGCTGTGCGAACATGTGGTCTCGTGGTGTAGTGGTTATCACATCTGTCTAACACACAGAGGGTCGGCGGTTCGAGCACGCCCGAGATCAATTCTTTTGCGTCACACGAAAAGATGTTCTTATGATTTTGTTGATAGTTTTGAAGAATCAAAACGTGGTCTCGTGGTGTAGTGGTTATCACATCTGTCTAACACACAGAAGGTCGGCGGTTCGAGCCCGCCCGAGATCAATTCTTTTGCGTCACACGAAAAGATGTTCTTATGATTTTGTTGATAGTTTTGAAGAATCGAAACGTGGTCTCGTGGTCTAGTGGTTATCACATCTGTCTAACACACAGAAGGTCGGCGGTTCGAGCCCGCCCGAGATCAATTCTTTTGCGTCACACGAAAAGATGTTCTTATGATTTTGTTGATAGTTTTGAAGCATTAAAACGTGGTCTCGTGGTGTAGTGGTTATCACATCTGTCTAACACACAGAAGGTCGGCGGTTCGAGCCCGCCCGAGATCAATTCTTTTATTCTGCGGCAACTCAGTGGATAGTGATAACACTACGCATGTACGGAAGTCAGTTCATGTAGTTTTGTCTTTTGGTGAAAAACGATTCTTCGCTACCGCAAGAGGAAAGCTCGGTCCCATCGCTGTGCGAACATGTGGTCTCGTGGTGTAGTGGTTATCACATCTGTCTAACACACAGAAGGTCGGCGGTTCGAGCCCTCCCGAGATCAATTCTTTTATTCTGCGGCAACTCAGTGGATAGTGATAACACTACGCATGTACGGAAGTCAGTTCATGTAAGTTTTGTCTTTTGGTGAAAAACGATTCTTCGCTACCGCGAGAGGAAAGCTCGGTCCCATCGCTGTGCGAACATGTGGTCTCGTGGTGTAGTGGTTATCACATCTGTCTAACACACAGAGGGTCGGCGGTTCGAGCACGCCCGAGATCAATTCTTTTGCGTCACACGAAAAGATGTTCTTATGATTTTGTTGATAGTTTTGAAGAATCAAAACGTGGTCTCGTGGTGTAGTGGTTATCACATCTGTCTAACACACAGAAGGTCGGCGGTTCGAGCCCGCCCGAGATCAATTCTTTTGCGTCACACGAAAAGATGTTCTTATGATTTTGTTGATAGTTTTGAAGAATCGAAACGTGGTCTCGTGGTCTAGTGGTTATCACATCTGTCTAACACACAGAAGGTCGGCGGTTCGAGCCCGCCCGAGATCAATTCTTTTGCGTCACACGAAAAGATGTTCTTATGATTTTGTTGTTAGTTTTGAAGCATTAAAACGTGGTCTCGTGGTGTAGTGGTTATCACATCTGTCTAACACACAGAAGGTCGGCGGTTCGAGCCCGCCCGAGATCAATTCTTTTATTCTGCGGCAATTCAGTGGATAGTGATAACACTACGCATGTACGGAAGTCAGTTCATGTAGTTTTGTCTTTTTGGTGAAAAACGATTCTTCGCTACCGCGAGAGGAAAGCTGGGTCCCATCGCTGTGCGAACATGTGGTCTCGTGGTGTAGTGGTTATCACATCTGTCTAACACACAGAAGGTCGGCGGTTCGAGCCCGCCCGAGATCAATTCTTTTGCGTCACACGAAAAGATGTTCTTATGATTTTGTTGATAGTTTTGAAGCAATAAAACGTGGTCTCGTGGTGTAGTGGTTATCACATCTGTCTAACACACAGAAGGTCGGTGGTTCGAGCCCGCCCGAGATCAATTCTTTTATTCTGCGGCAACTCAGTGGATAGTGATAACACTACGCATCTACGCATGTACGGAAGTCAGTTCATGTAGTTTTGTCTTTTTGGTGAAAAACGATTCTTCGCTACGGAGTGAGGAATGGAATAGATGTTGTAGGCGGTGAAGGAATAGGAATTGAATGATTAGTTTCAGTTGAAATGATGCCGGAATAGAGCTGCTTGTTAGTTTTGTTGAAAGACATGGATGTTTTGCCTTTCGGCACAAGGAAAACAGCTGCTCAGCGCGATCGAAAGAGCAGAATGGTACTCCCTGTGAAAGCACAAGGGCGCTGAGTTTTTGACATTGTTTCATTGCTTGACCCATGGTCATGGAAACACGAAACAAAAAGAAAACGCGAAAGAACGGCGTTTCCGCGTTACCTACACGCTTACCAGCATGTGCACGTGCAAAGACCTGTGCCTTAATAAAGCCATAAAACGTCGTTTCATATTGTAATGTTTTGTCAATTAAACTGTCGATTTATTTTTGTCGAATGAATATGTATCACCTAGTGAGATCAATATGTTAGATTTGTATTTGTACCGAACAATGAACCTTATTAAGGAGATTTGGTTTTTAAATGTCTCTCACGATCAATAAAATCAAGAACATTGTATACGGAGGTCAGGACGGGATCGAGTTTCAGCAAGGTTGTGAAGTTGAAGTACAAAGAAAAAATAAGAAAAAGTAAATCGAATTAAGCTTCGCTGAGTGATAGAGGAGGGAAAAAATAATATTTAGATTTAGTACAAACGACTCTCGTTCTCGTACAGTACAAACGGCACTTCTTGTCTGTCCGAGTGTTTTCGAAATGCGGGTTATAATGAGAGTGTGATGGGGTTGTCGAAAGGATTTCTTCTTTTCACAACAGCGCTGAGTGGAAGTGGAATGCGTATGTGAGCTGTCCTCTCATGTCGTTCATATCGAATAGAACCATCCGAGACCACAGACGGTTCACCACAGCAGTATGCGACTGAAACATTGTCAATCTGATCATCTTTTTTTCACATTTTCTACTTTAACTCGCCATAGTATGCTGTATGATTCCAATGATCTTCGTCACCCGTTCGATTACTTCCAACTCAGACATATTTGGATTGGTTGCTCTGAAATGGCTAAAGCATTGAATGAACATTCTACCGTTCAAGGGTAATTTAGGATTTAGGATATGAAAGGGAAAGGTATCCTCCCGATTAAAGAGATTCACCCTGCGAAGGGGGTCGAAGGAGGCACCACACCATAGCCCAACGATTTTCCAACGACGGTATCTGGCCTATTTTCACAATAATGCGCCCGTGGGTGGCCTACCCTGCGGGTTACCTTAGCAGCAGACTGCTACCAATTAATCACCTTGGTACGGTCAAGCGCTCGGCAGGGGATCGAACCCCCGACCCACAGAGTATTGCGGACATCGCTAACCACTACACTACGCAGTGCTCAATTTAAGACATAAGGGTATTGAATTTGTGAAATAAAAAGAGTTCTTCACTTTTTTTCAAATTTTGTCATATACATATTCGACATCTAAAAAACAATGTAATTGACGGACCAAAAAAGTTTTCTGCCTGACAGACCAGCAATATTGCCGTAAGACAAAAGAGGGATGCGAAATACAAAAAATTGAAATAACCAAATAACTCACCTGATGAACAGTTGCAATGAGTGAACGTAGTAGAGCCTGGCCGCTCGCACGATGGCATTGCCTCGGTCCGACAGGGCGCACACTGAATCAGGAATCAAGGGCATGACAGAGAAGGCGGGTGGAGGCAGCGGGAGCAGGCACTGACTGTTGTCGAGCAGTATGATCATGCGTAGGTATCCGAACTCGGAGTGGCTCAGTCGGATCTCCCGGAACACCCCTATCACAGTCCGGTGCGCGTGCGCGATAGACGCGTGCAGCGCCGCGCTCTCACTGAAAAACAACCAAATTTTTTTCCTTTACGTAGGGATGGTTACACACGGATTGGTGGCGTTGGGGATGAGTTGGATTCGACTACCGAACCAGCTGACGAGTCCGGAATAGTCGAGGCGATACGTCCAGTAGACATGCATCAGGAAGCTCGACGGAGCCATCCGCTGCTGGGCCAGACGAGTCTGAACCCGTGTCAAAGTCAAACATAAAGGTAGTCTATCAACACCTTTTCTAGAGGGTTTCTATAGAATTTAGATGTCCACAGTTACACGGATGTCGCTTCGCTCTTGCTCTTTCTCTGTTCTTTTTTTTGCTCATGCAGATCTGATCTCTCTTCTTTCTCAGTCTCATAAGTATGTACCTTGTCTGCATGTGATAGCTGCTGTATCTGCGGACACCCGCTCATCCAGTCGATGAAGTGGACGACACTGCGGCAGTAGCTCACCTTCACTCGCGCATTCCTCGACTCGAACAGATCGGTCACCACCCGGCCGCCCGATGTCCAGCCCGCCTGGAGAAGAACATGTGGCATTCAGGGCACTGGGCAGAAATCAGACATAGTAGCGCAAGGACCATGAATCTCCATGAAAGTGAGTGTGGTAAGTGAGGCGTACCGGTGTGCGCGCGGTCACCTCCGTGGGGTCTCGGATAGCTTCGGCGAGGCTGATGTCGACGTTGGCCCGCGTCTCCGCCAGACAGATCCGAGCCATGCCGTCGTCCGCATCACACACGCTAGCATTTCATTTATATAAACGTCATACAACGAATCAAAGTACGATTTCGAGTTCTGCTCACCTCTGCAGTCTGTCGATGCGTCTGCTCTGTGCCAGCACATCCTCATCCACCCACAACTTGAACTCTTTCAGGGGACTCGCACTGGCTCGGTCCGAGATGTACTCTGCTAGTCGGGGCACCTGAATTCACCTGCTTCCCCATGCCTACCCATTTCACCAACCTCGATAGTCGCTAGCTCGTCGACGGTAGTCACAGAAGTGTTCGTTGTGCCGACCACTGTCGAAGTATGTATGTATATTGGAAACCCATAATATGAAGTGGCCGAGCGATCACTCACAGTTTCTATTCATGCCGGCGGCGAGACAGGCTTGAAAGCGGCAGGCGCGGCAGGCAGTTCCTGAATGATGGCAGGGTGACTGGCATACATACTCTGCCATCCTCACTTCGCCGTTTCTTCTGAATGACACAGCAGCCGTCTGCCTCGCATATGTACGTCTTCGATGAGAGAACACTGCGGGCGAAGAACATCTTGCAGCCACTGACAATCACATAAACGAACTGCACAAAACATTTACTATACAGCGTTCCTAACACTTTGCGGCTATCTCCTAATTGAGTCAGTCATCGTACCTATTCGATAGGGGCCTATTTGATTCACCCTGCCCGCTCATCGGCCCTTTGGCGACGGCACATGCGAAAGAGTGCGAGAGCGGTCTGCTTATCGTTTCTGATCCGCGCGCACGTTGAACTTTCGCAGTTTGAACTTTGTGAACGTAGTTTGAACGTTGAACTTTCGTTCAACTTATATTTGAATAACTGTTTCGTGATTAAAAGTCGTCAGAAATAGGTCCCTATTTCTTTAATATTTCTTTTTGTGGCTTTAGGACAGATATCTGTCTGCTTAGTTCGCTTTCTTATCTTCGAGTGTCGAATACAGTCAAAAAGGGTAGCATCGATCTTTCCTTCGCATCACCCTTCACTTCTCTTTCTCCTTCATTCCGCATTCGAGAATACTTGGAATAACACAGGTGTTGAAGACGCGTCGTTTTATGTACGAGTACAGCGGCATTTTCAAAATATCAAATTCAAATTTGCGAACTTGCGTCCCTTCATTGAAACCTTTATTTGAATATAAGACAAGTAGCTGGACAGACCTGCACACGACTCCTCCGTAGTGGCTGGAGACTCCATCCTGTCCGCAACTCCCGCACACTTCCCTTCCCCCTCCACGCATGCCAATCGGGGGCTCTCAAAACACATACTTCATTTGAAACACACTGTGATTTCTCGTTTCGACACCGTTAATATGACAGTGGCAAAAAACATTTGAACAGAATGATAGATTGAGATTGAGAATGGTCGGCCGTACATTAGAAGTGAAATTAAAGAGATTAAAAAGCGCATTAGCAAGTGAATCTATGCCCTGAGAAAACGTTTAATATAGGTACATACTGGGAAGGCGTGCTGCACACGGATTACATAGAAATGCAAGTCCGACTAAAGTATTAGATAATGCGGGGTGGATATTTGATCTTCAATGTGGTTATTTGATTCTAAAAACGGATATAGGAGAAATTATCTTTCAAAAAAGCTTACAAATAAAGATTGAACAAGAATTCAAATACTTTCAATGGAATGAAGACATGAGAGGGCGCGGGAGTGTATGCTCTTTTTCGACATCTTCATTCTCAAATTCACAAAGTACATACGGTTGTGGATACACTAACATTATTCTCATAACTGCACCATTTTGTCCAAAACCGAGATTGTCTGGCTGTCTGGCAAGAAAATCATTTATTAATTAAAGTTCTCTCAAATTCTCCAGGAGCACGACTTGCGCGCAAGCATGTTGCATACACTGTGGCACATATTTTATGATATCTGCATCATGTCTAACAGTATTAATCAGTGATCTATTCAGTACACTTCAAATTGCGCTGTTTGCGTGCATAGACTTTATACTAGACTGTCATGACGCGCGAATAGTAGTTTTTTTAATCTAGAGAAATAGCGAAAACTTGTATTGTTTCAATGTTGTTGCTTTAGACCAGATCACTTGTCGGCGGCATCGTTGTATCTCTCGTTAAAAGAAGTTATGCACGATCCCGAACGAAGACGAACGGCCAGCGTGTTTCATGTCCTTCTTTTTCCCGTAGCATACGTTTTCTAACCCGCAACCAACATGTATATGAACAGACATGATACTAGTCGTTTATGTGTCTTTTTTAGAATAGATAATAGATTAGCACAGGTCGGCGTCCTTGCAAGCCGCATTCACATCGGACACCTTGGCGAGGGCCTTCTCGATAAGCACAGCCGCCTCCTGAAAAGACACCCTCTCTCCCCCCTCCCTCTTTCTCTCCCTCCCTTCCTCCCTCTCTACCTCCCTCTCTCCCTCTCTCTCTCCCTCCCTCTCTCCCTCCCTCTCCCTCTCTCTCTCTCTCTCTCTCTCTCTCTCTCTCTCTCTCTCCCCACCTTCTCCAGTATCTTGTCGCACTCGTGGGCGAGGAACCCGAACGAGAGGCACTCTGCCTTGATCGCGTCGTTGATGTACTTCTCTATGTTGTCCGCTCCCTGTGCCTCAGCCTCCTGCAAAGTCAAAGTCAAATGTTTATCCAGGATCGAGTTTCATGAACATAAAGTACAAAGTACACATGCATGAGAGGTCTTAGTATAAGCGCTGGGAGACTCCCTACGGTTGTGTATAGCCTCCTACAACACAACAACTATGAAACACGGAAGTTGCCATATCAATCAATCAAACATTTTACGTCATTTTGGTAATAGTACAATATAATCGAGAATAACTCACAGTGAGGAGCTTGACGCAGAAGTGACAGAGCTTTCCCTTCAGAGCAACCGCGTTCCCGGTCTGAACAACACAGACAATGTAGAGAGAGAGAGAGAGAGAGAGAGAGAGAGAGAGAGAGAGAGAGAGAGAGAGTGGGGGGATAGAGAAGGAGATAGAGGGAGGGAGGGAGGGAGGGAGAGAAGGAGAGAGGGAGAGAGAGGGGGGAGAGAGAGAGAGAGAGGAAGAGAGGGGGAGAGGAAGAGAGGGAGAGAGATACATACCTGCGGGGGTAGGGCAGATGCGAATGCGACAACTCCAACGAGAGCGAGAAGGAGGAGGGAGCGCATACTGCAAAAAGACTATCATTAGATTATTCACGACAGTTGTTCGAAATCGGTTTCTTCGGAAACTCCAACCAGCATGTTCGAACGAAGTATTCGGGGACTTCGGCAATCGATGTCAACACTACACTACACCTACACTCGACACTTTATCGAAGTACGAAACTGAAAGCACAGTGTTGTGTACGTTCGCATTCCAGCAAATACTCTCTCTTTATATGGTTTTCATGCGACGTGGCATGTTATCAGCCTATCACTCCTCAATTCAGCACTGCAAATCCGCGATAAATTAACGGAAGTTGGTGAGAATTCGAGAACTGCCGAATGCCCGATCACGAGGTGTGATAAGATGATAAGAACTTCTGACAATTTATCGATCAGCATAATCTCGAATGCAGAGACAGAGTGGGAGCATCATGTACTCGCAAATATATATTCAACTACCAAAAAGTAGTTTTCACTGATTGGAATAATTTCATATAAAAGGAAGAAAAAACAGCGCGTGGATTATTTTGGGGATGTCTTTGTGTCTTGACTCGACTTTTACGTAGAAAAGTCTGTC
This sequence comes from Rhabditoides inermis, assembly GCA_963966185.1. Taxonomy (NCBI): domain Eukaryota; kingdom Metazoa; phylum Nematoda; class Chromadorea; order Rhabditida; family Rhabditidae; genus Rhabditoides; species Rhabditoides inermis. The sequence continues at coordinate 513,713 of CAWZYM010000231.1, read as the reverse complement.
AGTCGCTTTTATTGAATTCATTTGGCTGGTTGGATGATGACTGGAAGAGTATGGTTCGATAAGTCAATTTGTTTATACACCTCATATTGTTATTTGAAAATGAACTGCTCGTAGTAGTAGTTGTGTGATCAGCACAGCTGGGCGGTCTTGCATGCCTTCTTGATGTTGTCCTTCTTCTCAGCCTCCTCGATCAGAACTCCGATCGCCTGCAAGTCACATTATACATATCAGTGTTAAAGTCGCCCATAGAAATGGAGAAAAAAACAATTCACTCTAAAACAAAAATTGAAGAAGACATGCCTCGTAGAGATCAGCATCGCACAGGAACGCCTGCGATCCGAGAGCCTTGCACACCTGGATACACATCAACACATCAACTTCCAGCATACTGCATCTACAGTCTCGTGAGTAGCATACAGTATCATACAGTACCACACAAACTTCCTCCTACCTTCTCGATCTCCATGGCGATGTATCCGGGCATCTCCTGTGGCTGCTTCGTCTCCGCATCCTTGATGATCTCAGTGCACACGTCGCAGAACTTGCCGTTCGCCACAACACCCTGAAATTTGCAAAATCATTGATATTTTGCAAAAGAGTGGTAAAGCTCTCTGCTTGTTCGTGTACAACATGGGTGTGCACAATGTGTGTTGGTGGAGAATTGGAGTAGGCTTTACTGACGGTCGAGGGAAGTACGGCGGCGGAAGCGACAGCAGCCAGAAGAGCGAGGAGGAAGAACGAGTGCATCCTGCAAAACACACACTTCATCACCAAAACACACAATGAAACTAAAACGGTAAGTTAAATTGAATGAATGCGCTGTTCAACCCTCACTCTCACTCTTCATTTTTATACCCTCGTCGTTTACGAGTTTCAATGAAAATCGCGGGCACATCCGTCTCCACTGAGATTTTTACGATGTGATCGCGTAAAAACTCGCGTGTTCCGTGTTGGATCAGGCGAAATGTGGCAGGGAAGACAGACGAAAGCACTGATAAGACTACATGTAGTCCCCTCAAGTTGTAGCCTCGGACTAGAACTTATCGTGTAAGTTCCTAGTAGCAATGGATGAAAGTAGATTATATATGTAGTTTATGAAACAGTTCTGATTCAAAAAAGAATATTTTCTTCTATGGCTTTTCAAATTTGCAATGTGATCAGTCATAACTATAGCAGAAAAACACTGACGATGCGCTGCGTTCCTATAATGAGTCGAACAACAGTGAAAATAATAATAATGTTATTGCATTTGCATTACACTTATGTATCAATAAAACATCGTATTCTTATCCTGGTTAATTTTCTGGTCTTGTGATCCGGTTTCAAACGTGCCATGTGTATCTAGTCTGACTTCCTTATCAATACATATACGAACGTTTTGCGTCTTGACAAGTTGGTCTTTGTGGAAAGACACGGAAGAGTGCGCATGAGGGATTATGGAAAGACACAGATAAGTGTGGAAAGACCGACAGGTGGCCGTATTTAGGCGCGTCTTTTCCCCATCTGAAGGCTACGTCGTCCGGAATGCGCGCCCTTCTCCTCATCGCTCTCGTCGCCTTCGTATTCGCCGTTCAGGAAGTATGCCACCCTCACGTTGATTTGACAATTTTAAATGTTTCAGATTGTTCCCTCCAATGATCGCATTCTTGACGGAAAGCTGTGTCATCTGTGCAAGGATATTGCAGGGGTGAGAGAGAGGGCGAGAGAGAAAGAGAGAGAGAGAGAGAGAAGTGAATAGTGAGAGAAAACGTGTTTTTTTCAGGACATGATCAAAGACGGCAACAAGGGACTCGACTATCTTACTGAGAGAGTGAGTACTGCAAAAAGTACGAACCATTATCATCAATAACTTTTAATGCTCACTTTCAGGTAAACCACGATTGTGAGCACCTCGGATTTCTCAAGCACGAATGCGTCAAGGAGTTCATGAAGGTAAGAGAAAGAGGGAGAAGAAAAAGAGGAAGAGAGAGGGAGAGGAAGGAGAGAGGGGAGAGATAGATAAAGAGGAGGGAGGGAAAGGGGAGAGAGAGAAGAGAGAAAGAGACGTGGGAGAGAAAGAGAAAGAGAAAGAGAGAAGAGAGGAGAGAGACAGGCAGACAGTGAGAGAGAGGGAGAGAGAGGGATAGAGAGAGAGAGAGAGAGAGAGAGAGAGAGAGATTGCAGGTGGCTCGCAAGATGGTCGAGCTCGCTACCTTCAACGCCACAGCAGACATGGTGTGCATTGGAGTCGACTTCTGCTGATCAAATCACACACCAACAACAACGGCTCACACAAATGCAACAACTAACTAACCAACACTTTACAATAAAAATGCAACACTACAATTGTAAAATTTAACATGTAACGCGGGTTTTCTATTCTATCGTATCAAAGCGTGTAAGTGGTAAGTGATATAAGGTGCGTGTACTTGTCACACGATTCCTCCAGTCTCTCCGGCTCTCCTCCGCGACTCACTCGCCGAGTTCTGGGTGTCCTTGAGGGACCTCCTCCCAGACCTCCTCGATGACCTGTTCGATCTGTCGCTCCGCTGTGGCATGCCAGACGGGTTCACCACTCCGCTCCCTCCCATCCCCTCCTCTCTCCTCACGTGCAGAGTGTTGGTGTGTGTCTTCATGGCAGGTGAGGGTGGCTGTTTGCGGGACGACGTTGACCTCTGAGAAGGCTGGACGGCGGTGACTTCGATTCGGGGCACGTCTCGGACGACTCTGTTGACGGAGGGTGCGTGTGGGGATTGGGGAGAGGGGGGAAGAGAGTAGGCAGAGGGTGGGTCTCCCGACAGGCGCCGCCGATGCACACCCTCGTCCTCAACTTTCAGCACAGCGAACGCTGTCGAGCCCTGCAAACGTACATCGCAACATGTTTCGTGCATGCACCCACATTCTCCCTCTGCGTTTCCAGCCCGTTCTTTCTGCGAATCGCGTAGCGCCGGAAGAGATTGTCCAGCATATTCTGACAGATCAAGATGACACATACGTTTCACAGCAATGTACCTGATATTCTACCTCCATCCTCATCAGATTCATCACGTCCTTGTCGTCTTTGAGCAAAGCGAAGGTGAATCGCTTCCTTCTCCAATCCTCATATTCTAGAAATCATTCATGTCAAATTCAAATCAATGTTGTGAGTCTGATGTGAGACTGTCCTATACCCACTCAGTTCGGCAGGGAATGATTTCTTGACACTGCGAGTCTTTCGAATGAACGGTGCGAATTCGGAGGGATAGCTGCCATCCTGAACAACAACAGTAATGAGTTCTCGAGGAGAGAAAGAGAGAGAGAGAGAGAGAGAGAGAGAGAGAGAGAGAGAGAGAGAGAGAGAGAGAGATGACTAACCAAAATCAGCTTCCAATCCCAAGGCCAAGTGGACAGGCATGCGCGCTCCGTTTGAATTTTCGATACGACAAACCTGAAAGGGGAAAGTTTTGGAGATAGCAATTTGCCTCACGTGATGATTTGCCAGCCAATGATGACCAGGTTGATTGGCGGAGGGGCGCACGTCTCTATCTCCAGGTACTCTGCCTGCATCTCAGCCTTCTCGAACAACCACTCCACGTGCGCATTCGCCTAAACACACACTTTTCCTCAGCATCACTCTGTTTCCGCGCTCCTCTGTTATTACCGTACCTGTACAGTCTCGGCAGTGCGTAGCATGAGTGCGACGCATATGTTGAGTAGGGATATGATGAGGACCATGTGGTAGATGGCTAGGAGTGACTCGCCCACGTACTTGATGCCATAGTGAGAGATCTTCTCCTGCATGGGACCTATAACAATGGGAACTTCAGCACCGCACCAATGTTCTACTGTATCTACCGTACTCCGTACTACAGTATACCTTACTCACCAGACTTTCCCATGTCGGTGGTGATGTCATGTGGAGGGAGGTATCCGTAAAACGCCCAGTACAGGATGCTCACTGTCTTCACGTAGCTGAAAGAGGAGTTGAAAGAGGAGAGAGGAAGGAGAAGGGAGAGAAAGAGAGGGAGAGACACACCCTTCCATGAGTCCAGTGGTCTGGGGGAATCCATTGGACTCCTTGTTGTATGGGTTGTATATGGTGGATACTCCGAATGAGAATGCGAGGATGATGCACCCCATGATGAGGACGTAGAGAGAATAGGCGCGCATGCAACGACCACACGTCACCTAAACACCTCTCTCTCCCTCTTTTTCTGCCCCCCTCTCTCTCCCTCTTTCTCTGCCCCCTCTCTCTCCCTCTTTCTCTGCCCCCTCTCTCTCTCCCTCACCAGCATGGTCCCGATGGTCTTGTTGGGCAGAGCGTAGTAGATGAGTCTCCACATTGTCATGAACGAAGCGACGGCGAATGAGAGTTCGTGGATGATGAGAGGAGAGAAGTCGGCCTGCAGATATACATGAAAGGGAGACAGACGATGAACACCCACGAGGTGTCTTCTGTGTACGATTCCGATTCTGTGAGACTCTGATCTGGCAGCCAGCCAGGCAAAGAAAGAACCGGAGTAGAGGGAGAGACACGCCCAGTCGAACCTGAAGAGGGAAGAGATGAGAGGGGGAGAGGGAGAGAAGGAGAGAAGGAGAGAGGGGGGAGAGAGGAGAAGGGAGAGAGGAGAGAGAGAGAGGGGAAGAGATGACAGAGAGAGGGGGGGAGAGGGAGAGAAGGAGAGAAGGAGAGAGAGGGGAGAGAGGAGAGGGGAGAGAGGAGAGAGAGACTCACCAACTCCACCACACCCGAAAGAACATCTTTGGACCGCGCTGCACAAAGACGGAGAGCTATAAAAGTAGAAGTTCACTTCGAATAATAAAACATGTCTCATGTCTCACTGACATTGTGCATCGCCTGACCGAGAATGAATATCCAGATGATGTACTGCACATACACGTTGGCTAGAAACAGATGACGTCATTATTCCAATCCCCTCTCTCCCTCTCTCCCTCTCTCCCTCTCTCTCTTTCTCTATTCCTCTCCCTCTATCCCTCTCTCACGATGTCCGACAGTGGGTGCGTGGTCGTACTCCATCTCCCACTTGTGCCAGCATAGCATCGCCATGAATGTGAGGTGAGACGAGAGGGACATGATGTATCTGGAAGAGTGGAATGAAATATAGACACATCATATAAACTTTCATATATACCATATAATTCCCATTTTTCCCCCGCGCTGACCGGTCGCCCTGCAATCTCTGTTGCCGCACTGGAATACCGTGAGTCGACAGGAATCCTTCTCTAGAACCACGTCACGGAGAAGAAGTATGACACACCATGATGACCGCTCGCGGCTCACCATCCTCAACCTCAATGCCAACTCACTGCACGCTGCTCGTCTCACTACTCTGGTCGCTGCCCTCGCCCTCATCCACTTCGACTTTATCATCCTGACGGAGACGTGGAAGAAGGGGGTGTCGCAGGAGACTTTGAATGGCGGACACGTTCTTCTCAATTCGGGCGGAACTGCCAGCAGGAGAGGCACCGGCTTCATCATCAACAAACGGTGGGCAGACGCCATCGATCAATTCGCCCCCGTCAACGACCGCTGCGCACGAGTCGACATTCGAAATGGGGATGCCATCATTAGGCTGATCGCAGTCTACATGCCGACTGGTGACAAGTCATCTGCTGATTATGAACGAACGCTCAAATCCGCAACGAAAGAGGCGAAGGCGAAGTGCAACGAAGGAAGAAGAAAGAAGTGCACTATCATTGGAGGCGACTACAATGCGAAGATTGGAAAAAAAGAACACAGTGCTGAACCGAGCATCGGGCCATTTGGCTACGGTACGAGGAACGCAAGAGGGACGGAACTGGTAGAATGGGCAAGCAGCGAAGGATGGATGTTCGCCCACACCTTCAGAAAGAAACGCCCTGGGAAACGGTGGACGTATCGCTCTCCGAATGGTACACTGTCCGTCTACGACATGTTCCTTGTCCGTTCGCCCCGATTCATCGTCAGCGTAGATGCCATCAACCGATTCAACTTCGACTCTCCTCACCGTCCTGCTCGCATGATTGTGAAGTTATCTGCACTCAAAAAGAAGAAGAAGAGAGAAAAGAACACCATTCCTGTGACCAATTGGGCCGACTACAAAGACATCATAAGCCGCTCCATCGACAACGGTACAAGAGGCAGCATAGAAGATCAATACGACCGTCTAAAAGAAGTTCTCAAAAGGGCAGCCTCCTCTTCAACATCACAAGTGCCAGCGCCGCAACGACTCACTCAGAAGACACTCGACCTTTTCACCCTCCGTCACTCGCTGATGGCTCGCACGGATGCTCGATCGAGAATAGAACTTGTCACCGTCAGGAAACTGCTTCGTCTCTCCCTACAAGACGACTGCAGAGCCCGTCTACTCGAGAAGTACTATCGCACTCTCTCATCCAAGAAGATATTCGAGACTGTATCTACTCCGCGTCTATGGAAGTTGAAACATGCTGACGGATCCACCACTACCAATCCACCAGAATTGACCACATGTACAAAGAACTTCTTCGAGGACCTCTATAAGAAGAAGCAGCAAGTGATGGAGCAACAGCGGCCGCCTCCACATTCTCTCCTACCCATTCTACGGAGTGAAGTGCTACACCATCTTGCACAAATGAAGACGAATACGTCTGGTGGACACGACCGTCTTTCGAACATGATGCTGCAGCAGGCTGCCGAATTGATTACCAAACCACTCTGCAATCTCTTCACTGACATTCTCGACGCTGGACGCATTCCCGATCCGTTTGCCGACTCGATCACAACACTCGTCCCGAAGAAAGGAGATCTCGAGGACCTAGGCAACTATCGCCCAATCTCTGTCCTTCCGGCTGTCTACAAACTGTTCACGCGGATTCTGCTAGGCCGAATAGAAAAACAACTGGACTCGGAGCAGCCAAACACACAGGCCGGCTTCCGGCGCGACTATGGCACGACGGAGCATATCCATACGCTCAACGAATTGATCTACGCAAGCAACAACTACCACAGCGACATCGTTCTGGTGTTTGTCGATTTCAAGAAGGCCTACGATTCGATCGAATGGGAAGCGATGTGGAATGGATTGAGTTCACACGGAGTAGACAGTCGATATGTGAATCTCTTGAAAAGCGTCTATGGAAGTGCGACATCGTCCATCAAAGTCAACAACACCCTGGTTGCAGTGGATATAGAATGTGGCGCTCGTCAAGGATGCGTACTATCTCCTGCCATCTTCAACTGCGTACTCGAGCAAATCTTCCGCCAACTACCGTGGGAAGACAAAGGAGTGAAAGTGAACGGGGAGTACATCTCTCACCTTTCATATGCGGACGACATCGCCATTATAGCAAGAAGCAGCAAGGCCGCTCAGGAGATGATCGATCAACTCAGCGAGGCCAGCAACAAGGTCGGCCTGGAGATCTCGCCTACGAAGACTGTAGCCATGTCCAACCGGCTGCAACCCAACCTCACACTCAAAGGACGTGCTATAGAGGTGGTAGACCAGTTCCGCTATCTCGGAGCCGTCCTCACATGCAATCCAGGAGTCGAAAATCCGGAAATCACAAGACGAATCGCCAGCGGCTGGGGAGCGCTCGAGAAGCACCGTCACTTCCTGCGAGGAAAGAATGTGCCGCTGTACATGAAACGACGCGTCTTTAACACCTGTGTCATCCCAAGTCTGCTCTATGGTGCGGAATGTTGGTCTCTGAAGGAGAAAGAAAAGTGGAAGCTGGTGCGAGCTCAAAGAAGAGTGGAACGAGCAATGCTAGGAGTCACTCTTCTTGACCGAAGTCGACACTCGGAGATAAGAAAGCAAACAAAGCTGACTGACATTCGTCATTTAGCCACGAAAAGGAAGACGAAGTGGGCACAACGACTGGCTCAATCTGAAGATCGATGGAGCCGTAAATTGACTGACTGGTATCCAAGGAGAAGAAGAGGAGACAGGGACGTCCCCCGAACAGATGGAGCAAGGACCTCGAGGACATGATGCTGTACTCTGGCCGAGGAAAGAAGAATCGTGCGACGAGAAGGCTGCATCCTATCTACGGAAGCAACTGGCAGAGGATGGCACGAGAAGACCCGCACCAATGGACGATCATCATGGACCCAGCAAGACTTACAGACTAAACCTATCTACGTTTGATATAACCTGTCACATCTGTCTTTGATTCTGGAAATAAATACTTAATAAATACTTAATACTTAATACTTAATATACCATATATACCTCATATATATACCTCATATACTCATATATACATCATATTTACCTGTGTATAGGTGCCTTGAACGACCAGTTCATAGAATCGTTCGCATCATTGTCTTCTGTCAACTCGTCTGCTGCTTGTTCTGGTGCTGCCGCTGCTCCTCCTTCTCCTCCTTCGCCTCTCCCTCCTCCTGCTCCTTCCCCTACTCCACTTCCTTCTCCTTCATCAGCTCCTGCTTCCTCCCTCCCTCCCTTCCTCCTTTTCAAGCAGAAGAAGAAGGGCACAAAGCAGAGGGGAGCGAGAAAGAGGGAGCAGAAGTACTTGAAATACGTCCCCTTCCAACGATTCACATCGCAACCCCGCCACACAGGGTCCAGAAACAACTGCGAGTTGCGGTGTCCCACCACCTGAACAATTGATTATCAGCTGATCAGTGGCTTATCAGATACCTCCTTGGCCCCGCACCGCAAGAGCTGTCTGAGTCGGGGCACGGGCTGAGTGGCGTCGCCCACGAAACAGCCACTGCGGTGGGTGAGCAGCAGACGAGTCTGCGGGGTGGACGGGTAAACAACTAAGTGAGTACCAAACCACCTCGTCTCCCGTCTCGCACTCGTCCACAATGTCCGCTGCGAATTCGCCAACCGCTTTAAGCAGACCCTTGTAGAAGACCTGAAGTGTGTTGTGATTTGTGTTGTGTGTGTTGTGTCTTGATACCTGATTCTTGGTGTCAAAGTCGTGGAATCGCTCAATGTCTTTGTGCAGTTGAACGGCCGCGAGGAACGGATCCACTGTGCCAAGCCTGAAAAGAGGGGAGCAAACAACCCAATAAACTAACAAACAAACCCACCATAGAAAGGCGGGGCTGGCGTGAGCCTTGAGCAGGTCGGCGCGCCGAGTCTCGTGGATGAAGTGGTCCTCGGTGCGACACGAGGTGCAGTGGCCTGGACAAGTATACAGAGGTATGCGAAGATGCACTCACAGTCGAATCGATGGCATTCGGGCAGTCTATGTCCGCGGTGGAGAAGGAAGCGCACCATGTCCGCGTGGTTGCGATGGCAGGCGAGCACCAGGGGAGACTGGTGCGGGGCAAAGTACGGCGAACCCAATGGTGCCACCCAGACACGCGCCGCTGAAAGCCATTGATCGATAATCGATCGATAAGTTGATGATCTAGTCAGTAGTCGATATGAATATGCCACCGATATTGTATGTACTGCATAAGGCGCGCGCAGTCAATGTGCGGGTGAGTCACCCCTCGCTATGACTGAATGCGAGTGAGACGTGAATCTACGAACCTCCTACTACTATTCCGCCATAACTGATACTGAACGCCTTGATTTTCGTTTTCCTATCCATTATACTTTCAATAAAGTCGATATTTTATCGATGTCCTTATTCTACTGGTGATAGCTATCGATATCTAATCGCTATCACCCACTGTTGTGTGTGTCCCTCCCGGCCGGGAGTCGATTGTGGTTGGGCGGGTGTGGCCGAGTGTCGGATGGTCCTCCAGCCACCGCGGGAACCCCTGCCTCCACCCCATTCTCCCCCTCCACTCTCTTGCTCACATACAGCCAGTACACTTGCATCAACACACGCATGCTCGATCCGCGCACCGCCAGACGAAGCGCGTCCTAGGTATACGGTAGAGTACAGTACCCCTGTGGAACTCACGCTGTGGTTGTCTGTGAATATGGCGTGTGCGAGTGAGTCGGATACTTCGGGGGCGGTCTTGTCCTTCTCGTGGAGGAGTAGATCGGACAGCTTGACTAGCGCAGTCTCCCCGTCGGTGGCCCGCGCAGAGTAGCACGCGAGGAACTGCTTCCGGAAGTCCGCATCGCTCTTCAGCTTCCAGTGGCTCTTCACCCGTCCTGGAGACGAGGGAGTAGAGGGAGGGAGAGGGAGGGAGAGGGAGGGAGAGAGAGAGGGAGGGAAGGAGTGGGAGGGAGGGAGAGGGAGGGAGAGAGAGAGGGAGGGAAGGAGTGGGAGGGAGGGGGAGGGAAGGAGACTCACCCTGCTCGCCGATGGGAGTGACTTTGTCGTGTTTTGATCCTCCTGTGGTTGGCTGCCGCTGCGATTGGTTGGCGACCATCAGGAAATGACCATCTCTCTCCCCTTGTCCACGTCAAATGATCCATGATAACATGCAAATTCGAGTTTCAGCAACTCAATCTTCATGAATTTTTCAGAAGCGTCTAGAAAGCGTAAGATCCAAATCACAGCTCTGATATGTTTGGTATTTTGATTATGATGGTGATTTGAGGGAGGACACATCTTGTACATGCAAATTTCCTCCCCTCCAATCCCTCCACCTCTCTCTTTTCACCAGTGTGACCCCAATATGCGCGCACTTCTTTGCCCTCTCGAGTGCGCGTATAATTGGAGTAATTGGCCCGTCTCGCATGCCCTTTACCGGGCAGACGGTGCGCAGAGAGTGTGTAATATGGAGAGGATGAGAGTGGATGAGATGCGAGAGAGTGTTATGATGTGGAGAGGGTAGAGAGTGAGGTGTTCCTTTTGAGAGTCTCACAGTCGCCGGAAAGGAGGGAATCATTATGACACTGAGACGATGACCACGCTACTACTTCTACTGCTGTACGCTGCTCAAACAGTCGCACATCACGGTGAGTGTTCTTTTTTTACTATTTTATGAAACGTAAGTTACAAACCTAACAATTTCAGTGTCCGTCACATGCCTGGGTGGCTATTTCATCCTTCGCTCCACTCACTACAAAGCCGTCACTGTAAACCGAACAAGATTCGAATTCGACAGCGGACAGGCAATACTGCAGGTATATTTACAAGCTTTTGATTTTATCTCAAAGCATCGGATATGTACTATGTCTACTTATAATCACTGTGCCACTGTCTCTCCAGAACCTGCCCCTACCAGTTCTCCTTCACCCTCATCCCTTATTGGATAGGGAGGACGATGAAGTGTTCCATCCCAACTGCTCCTCTACTATGCCCCAACACCCAACCTGGCCAGACGGAAATTATTCCAGGTAAAACACGAATATCACTGATATTTACTTAGTTTGTGAAGCGCGTTGCTTTTTCCTGTTCACTTTTGATCATGACTCTCAGTCTGCCCACTGCCTCCCTGTCCGTGTCTGAACTGAAGATGCTCACTCTGTCGGACGCCTCTGGCTCCCCTCCGTGGAGAATCACTGCCATCTCCACTGGTCAGTCTGACATTCTGTCTCGTGTCCATCCGCTCTTTCAGACAATCTCCTACTCACAGACTGTGTCATCATCTCAAATGACGAGGTTGTCGACACTATTCTCGATGCAGTGAGTTTATTCTTGTTTGTGTTAGGTGTGAAAAACCATGCAAGTAAGGTAGAAGTAGTATGGTAGTCATCGTCGGTGTCACATTGATTCCGTGTGTGTGTTCAGTCTGGCTGTTCTCCGTCTCGCAGTCTCCTGAGTGGGGACGGGGCTCGCGCGTCTCGAATGAGAATCAGCCAAGCAGTCACCCACACACTACTCACACCATCACATACCGTCGACAAGGTGAAACGTTTTCCACACCTGCTCATTGATGAGATGATTATAACAGTCCTCAATCATCATTATCATTATAGTGTTTCTAAACTTTATTACAGGGCTCGTTCGTGCAGTGTCGCCTCATTCCGTGTACCGTCTGCGAGGTTTGATGAGCCTTTTTCGGGAAGCCACACTCACTCGCGTCACCTTATCACACCAGCACATATGTACATCAACATTACTTTATCGAGAGATGAGAGAGAGGGTGTGTGTGTTGTCTATCGGCCGAGAAGCTCGCGGGTCCTTCGACGGGGTCGCTCCATCATCACATTCAGCATGTCTGCAGAGGGAGGAATGGAGAGAGAGAGAGAGAGAGAGAGGGGCGGGAGAGAGAGAGAGAGAGGAGTGGTGGCTGCCTACCATTGGGCTCATCATAGGAGTAGACATCGAATAGGGGTGAGTCGTCTCCAGGCGCGGACCTCTTGCCTGCAATGCAATGCGTGCTATCTGATAGTCCCCTCTCTCCCTCTCCCACTTTTCACACCACTCGAAATCCGAGCTTTCGCGTCCTGCACGCGACATTCGAAAACGGATGTGGGTCAGCTCAAGCAGAGAAAAAGATACAAGGAAAAAGCAAATTATATCCTAGTACTACCGCTAGCCAACACACTTGTTGGTATATTCGCCTATTACTTTTCAAAGACATTTCCTCACAATATTGTGACGACTCGCGATGAGATTTGAATGGACTTGAATAGGCATACGTGGGATGAGTAAAAGGCAACAGCTATTCTAACTCACTCTGTTCCTATAAATACTCTGTCGCTACAGTACAACGCGAGTGGGAATCTTGTAGTAGGAGCTGTGAATGGTGTTTTTTCTCCTGGTTCCCCTAGATGATTTGCATGAATAGGCGACTCTGTCCAAATAACACGCTTCACGCGTCAACCGAGGATAGCTAGCCAGGATATCATAGATAGAACCACCCGAACTAGACTAGACACTCCGGAAGATATATATATATATATATATATATATATATATATATATATATATATATATATATATATATATATATATATATATATATATATATCGACACTCAATTGACGAATTTGTGCAGATTCTTTTACTTAGTGACTCTTACTTCGAGGCTAACAAAACAAATCTGTCTGTTATGAGTTGTGCAGATGCAAGTCGAAATTCGATAAATGAGAGTGATGTGTTTTAATTAACGAGATAATAAACTAGGGAGAATGAGAGAGAGAGAGAGAGAGAGAGAGAGAGAGAGAGAGAGAGAGAGAGAGGTTGCATACCGAACAGTTCCCGTCCCCTCCTCTTGATCATGGTGACTTGATCGAATGTGAGCGGCGGGGCGCTCCTCTTTCCGAACAGCTCCCGCCCCCGCTTCACTCCACGCATGTCAAACTCTGAAACTATGTTGAAAGATGTCTTTCAATGTATGATATACTAATTATACTATCAGACTGTGCGTGATATTCGTGTTTTGTCCCTATATGAATGAAATGGCTTCTCGTTTTTCGCTAGGAAACAGTTAGGAAGCCTCTGTCAGACACTAGCTTTCAATAATCACGGACAGTATTTTTCCTGTCTGGTGTAGGGATATGCTATGCCAGAGAATGCGCGCAATGCCTCTCTCTCCCCCTCTCTCTCCCCTCTCTCTCCCCTCTCTCTCCCCTCTCCCCCCCCCCTTCCTCTCTCCGCTCTCTCTCTCCCTCGCATATGCCTTTGACATGCCATTGTGAAACACTGTAATCAACGATGTGCAAAAGGCTAGCTGCGGGCTTTGATTCATTACCACGACATCCTATCCCCTGTCAGTGGAGGGAGAGCGCATAGGTGGATAGAAAGGAATGCGCACCATATATACATCTCACATATTTCTCTTCAACAGTCATTTACACATTTACTATTTGTCTACTATGATTGAACGATTCTATTATTCACCTACACACGCAAAACTTGTTAGGAACGAAAACAGAGAGCAGTAATTACTCAATGTATAAATAACAAATAACAGTAAACTGGCTCACCTCTCTTCTGGAAGTATATTCTAGGCGCGGCGTCAACGTAGAAGACAGCTGCGAGGAAGCAAAACAACAAGGCGCACAAGTTCATAGCTGGAATGCGAGTGAGACTAGAAAACAGAGAGCAGCCGGCAGTGTCTGTGAAACGAAAACGAACACTTCATAAATTGGAACAGTAGCAACCTGACTTTACGAAAACAACATCTCACCTGTGTGCGTGTTTTGGTGAAGGGGAGGGGCGTGGGGTGTGCCCGAAAGATGGCGACTCTGCCACCGCGCCATCCTTATATAGGCATGCATACGGTAGATGGGAGAGGGGAGGAGAGTCTCCTCCGACACGCGCGCGCACCACAACGTGTTTGTCTCCCACACTGAAGACGTCAGCACCGAAATCCGAACTCGCCTGCTTTTGCATCCCGCTATATCACCCACATGTTGATACTTTTGTATAATTAACCTAGTGAAAAAATGTGTGTGAATTGTAAATATGAACTTTTGAAATGTAGGTAATGTGATACTCTCATCCGGTCAGAACAGATCCCGCTTCCGGAGATTCGATGACCACATAACCTTTTTATGACCACTTGGTTTCATGGGTCGTAAGTACAATAGAACATAGATATGAAAAAACGCATATACCGCAGCTGATTAGTGATGTGTTAGTTTCACAATACCTCTTTTCTCCCCCAATCATCGTACCCAGCCAAAACAACCATTGAACTTCTGCGATCCAGCCATCCATCCATCCACCCATCACTAGCCACTCTCTATTCAATTGTGCCTGCTTCTCAGATGTCCTTTCTCCCTCTTTTGCCTGAGGGCATCTTCGAATTACACCCCCGAATCACAGCACTCACACCCTTCCCTCCCACCACCCCCACAAAAGGAAAAGGGTGTGCCGCTTGCGCAGATGAGGCTGCTGACGCGAGTGCGGTGCGGGTTGACGTGGAATTGGAGAGTAATGGAGGACAAGAGACGATCCGCAGATAGACACTCGCGCGTATCCCATGACTCCTTGCATGATTCATTTTCTCGCAGAAGACACCTGAATCATTAGTTTGGAGAGAAAGGGGAAAATGACGTCACAGCGCATTGATTTCGGGAAAGAACGAAACTCGGCGACTGTTCGGAAAACAGAGTAGCACAGGAATGGAAGGAATGACATCGACAAAAAGCACACACACAAACACATCACATGTATTGATGACACTTTCTTGTATAGGTTCGTCATCAAGTGGGCAGGTATAGGTATAGAAAACACATAGAAAGCGTGCGATGAAAGAGTGTTTCACAGGGGTTTCCAGAGAATGTTGCAGGCGAATTGCATGACCCGGCCGTCAGAAGACGCGTTGTATGGAGTACATCAGCTGCTCGTGCGAGCCACTCTGCCATGGAAGGACCTTCCAGTCATAGACATATCCAGCGACAGCCCTGCGCTACAATACCGCACCAACGACACAAAGAGGAGTCTGCGAGACGATCTAGTCAAAGGTACTTTGTTTCAACTTACAAGGCACATCACTAATCACACACGCGATCTGGTGATGGTGAGATGGACCAAATGTGTGAACGGTGCAGTTACAAGTACTCTTTCCTAGTTTGTTTTATATATTATGAAGGTCCATCGGAGAACCGCTGGCTGGCTCTCTCGTGCGTCTCTCTTCTACTCGCCATTGCCTGCGCGGCATTCGTGATATGCCGATGGAAGAAGACTCTGCTGGGCAAGGTGAGTAGATAAGATTCCCAGCCCCCGGGCAGCCCCCGAGGCGTCGGCGCGTGCCAATCAACCCGGCCCGGTGGTCCCTTAATGGGAGCGGACCCGCCCACCTGCGCGGCGCGCTGGCAACAACACGGCATGTCATATATGGAGTGCGCGCGCGACCTTGCGTCTCTCTTTGTCTGTTGTTTACGATTACACCCTTACTCGCCACCGCAGACCGCAATGTTCCGCCGAGTGAGTGAGTCTCTGAAACCCCTTTCTCCCCCGTCTCTTCTTCTTCCATTCGGCATCTGCTTTCAATGAGTTGTTTGTGAGCCATGAATCTCTTTTCTTTCGCGCCCATTCGTCGCTTGTCAGACGGGGCAAATACCAAATATCAGACATTTCTCGCCACGGTTCACAATCCAGTCTCTCACTGAACCACAGACTTCCGGAACGTTGAAATAGCACCTGTCGAACCATATTCCCGCTCTAATCATCCCTCCATCCCTCTCTCCCCCTCTCTCATAATGACCCGGTACCTGGTTGTTTACCTGTGATTCGATTCGCGCACCTGCCAGCCTCCGGCCGCCATTGTTTACCTGGATGATATGTGTGCGCAGGAGATCATTGCTTTGCCTCCGGGCGTCGCTTGCTAATCGCATGCTGATTGATGTTTCCTAGTTGATTCGATTCTCTTCAGTGTGCTCGTATCCGTCCTCTCCCTCCATCGCCCCCATTCACACTCCTACATACAGGCAATGTCAGCTCATTCTCTATTACTTCCATTTAGCTATACATGTTTTTCAATTGTTTCTCCCTTCTTTCTCATAACACAATGCAGTAATCGATCAGTCACTTCTATTTTTGTCAATCCATTATGTTTGATATACGTTAGTTGTTGTTGCAGCGTCCTGTGATTAGTATCGGGAAGACTCGTCCCACCATCTCCTTTCCTCTCCCACCCCTCCACACCCCCTCTTCCCGATCACTCGAGACCACGCTGTCCGGAGACGAGACGTACGTTTCATTCCATACGTGTCCAAGTTGTCAGGATTTGCTGTGACTAACAATACACAATACATATAATACGGTGATGTTTCCAGTGACAGTCCAGCGTACGTCAATTCAGCGGCAGTCGCGGGAGACATGATGCGCATTGAGTGAGTCTATAGCCACATCACTCGATTCCAATTCCTCTCCTCGCAGTCCTTCCGCCCTCCTCACTCTCCATTCCCTCATGGACCACCTCCCCGACCCGCCCTCGCTATCTGTCGAACAGCTACGGTATGTCTTTGTTGTTTTGTTCTTTGTTTACTGTTTGTGTATTGTTTGTGTTGCAGGCACTTCCGATCCCCTGTCGTGTCTGTGGAGGATCTCAAGTCTCGCGGAAGCACCATCGACAAGCGACCCAATCCTCAAAAGAAAGGTGAGTGATTTGAAAAGTAGTTTTGTAAGAGTTGTAATGTACTCACTTTCAGTGCGTCGGTACGCGAAGCTTTCGGAGTCGCTGTGTTCCTCCCGTTCCATCTCCTCCAGAGAGAGCAGCGCCAGTGAACAAGAGGACAGGAGTCTCCCATACCAGGTAGGCCAGATTGTTGATGTGTCACCTTGCCTCTCCACGAGCAACAAAATTATGTCTAGTAATACAAAATTATGTACAGTAATATAAACAATAATATTGCAGGTCGGCCAGTTCTGGCAGCAACGTCAGCCGACATACGACCAGCCCCGAGTGGACAGGACACCGCCTGTGATCAGAGCACCTCCGAGGGCTGTGAGGATAGAGGTGGGCACTTGTCAGCAAGCATGTCTCAACCACCTCCTTCAGCCACTCCGCCCCAAGCCTCACTACGCGCCTCCCTCGCCTCCTTCCAATGCCTTGCCTGCCTACTGTGTCCCCGCCCCTTCTGTGCCCGCCCCTCCCGCGCACCGCAGCATCGCTCGCGCCGTTGTGACAGTGCCCCCGATCCCCTCGCACCGCACCCTTCCTGTGATGCCGCGGGTGCGCGCAGTCCTGCCCTCCTTCCCCTCACACACAGGGCGGCTCATAGCAGAGAGGGGCCGGCCGGTCGACAGAACAGCCAGTCACGCCAGCACAGATAGTGCGGAATCCCAGGCGTCCAGGAGGTTTGTCACATGTTTATCTGTTATCATTATCATACTTGTTCAGATCCCGCTCGATGAAGGTGGATCAGCGCTGGCAGTTCAGGGAGCAGGACGATAACACGTCGATCCGATCGGTGAGTATGAATCTTTTTTTGTGAAAAAAATATGAAACATTTTGTACATTACTGTTTCAGATCCGTATCGATCGCGAGTGTCCGTTCGACACGCTCGATCGCCCGTCCGCCCGACAAATGACTGGCATACTCAGGAGCGAGTTCCTATAAAGATTCCATATCGATTTCATTTGTGATCTCTTGTTCGTATAATAAATTTTATTGTGTGTGTGTTTATTGTGTACCACTAATTCAGGAATAATTCAGATAATTATTAACAATCGAATCGTTTTATTTTGCGCGTGATTTGATAAATTAACTATTGCGCTTTTGTCACGTTCTGTCTAGACCACTCCTCATTTGGTTGGGAGAGTGGGTGGATAAAAAAGGGCAGTCGGGGTGAGGTGACCAAAACCATACTAGCGCCGACAGAAGCCGGCGGCCGTGCCACATCGGTAGGGCCTCTACTCTTGCGTCCTCCCTCTCCCTCTCCCTCCCATCTCTCTTCCTCTCTCCCTTTCTTTTTCTCTCCCTCTCTCCCTCTTCTCCCCTCTCTTTCTCTCTCTTTCCCCCTTCTCTCTCTCCCTCCTTCTCCCCCTCTCCCTCACCCCTCCTTGTTTCCGGCATGGCCTCGTTGGAAGATCAGCACTCGGGGAGAGAGAAGGACCCAGAGCCCATCGACAAACCACACTCGGCCATAGAGATCGGCACACAAGTCCTCTCCGAGAACAACACGTGCGTCGTGACGTCATCTTCATCGTGACGTCACCTTCCAGGTTCACAATCGTGTCCATCCTCGGCAGTGGCGGATTCGGGGACGTGTTCAAGGTGAAGGACAAGGTGGGCAAGGAGTGGGCGATGAAGACGGAGGTCGTCCTCAAGAAGAAGTCGCCCATGGACAGACTCAAGGTATACGGTACACGCAATTACTGTAGATTACCGTACACCTCATCCAGCTCGACTCAAACGTACTGTCGGCCATCAACGCTCTTCCCGACCCTACAAAGAAGCTGCACTTTGTCGGCATCGAAGACAAGGGTACTGTAGATGATCCTATGGTTACGGTATTTTGAATTTCAGGTCACAACAGCAGATTCAAGTTCATTGTGATGAGTCTCGTTGGGAAGAGTCTGTACGACAAGCGGAAGAGCATCGGGGAATTCGGGTATACGACATCCATAGATACAGTAGCCAGTACTGTAACGCATTTCAGACCGACGACCGCCATAAAAATCTGTCTTCAGTCGCTCGAGTCGGTAGTCATCTTACACTCGATCGGATACTTACACAGGTAACGTAGCCTGGGATTAATGTATCTACCATATATCCAGGGACATAAAGCCCCAGAACTTCGCTGTGGGACTCCCGCCGACAGACGGGATCATCTACATGCTCGACTTTGGTATCGCGCGCAAGTTCGTCGACTCGAGGGGCATAGTCAGGTATACTGTAGATACAATATTCACATCTACCGTATGCTCAGGGTGCCGCGGAAAGAGGTCAAGTTTATTGGAACAGTGAAGTTCGCTGCTCGAGCGACTCACCTGAAGAAGGAACAGTGTCGGAGAGACGACTTGGAAAGCTGGCTATACATGTGCATCGATGTGGGTGGTCCTCATATCGATCGAAATCGATTTGTAGATCTGTCACTCGAGCAACCTCAGCTGGCGATGCATCGTCGATAAGAGACTGGTGCTGAGCTACAAGAACCAGTTCTTCAGTCCAATGAGTGAGGAGAGAGAGAGAGAGAGAGAGAGATTGAGAGAGATTGAGAGAGAGAGAGAGAGAGAGAGAGAGAGAGAGAGAGAGGATGACCACCCGCATTGCAGAGCAGCCGTGGAAGGAGGTGCCGGAGATCGAGTTCTGTTCGATCAAGGACTACGTCAACTCCCTCTCCTACACGGATGAGCCAGACTACAAGTACATCGCAGATGTGCTCGAGACCCTACTCACCAAGGTAGCCAGAAAACTGAGAGAAGGGAGAAAGAGAGAGAGAGGAAAGAGAGAGAGGAAAGAGATAGAGAGAGAGAGAGAGAGAGAGAGAGAGAGAGAGAGCTTGTCGTTCAGCTGCCGGATGGTCCGATGGACTGGCAGTCTCAGCCGTCCGAGTCTTCTAACAGTTCGGTGCCGGAGGATGAGAGGGGAGAGAGGGCTGAGAAGGGCAAGGACGGGGAGGACAAGCCCCGTCGAGCACCCACACCCGTCGCCCGATCACCCAGGATCAGACCGTCCAGGTCGAACAAGGTAGGCACACGGTACTTGTGGACGTCACTGCTGGTTTGTTGACGACGATGCAGCAAGAGAAGAGCGACACGAACCAGCAGCGAGCGAAGGAAGTGAACACGACACATCAGGCAGTGATGCCTGGAGGAGGGACACTGAGACAGAGGAAGAAGGGAAGCCCCAAGTCAAAGGAGATGCATGTCAAGGAGGAACTGGAGAGGAGCGGGGGCACGGTGGGGAGAGGGAGAGAGAGAGGGGGAGGGTGAGAGGGAGAAAGAGAGAAAGAGAGAAAGAGAGAAAGAGAAAAAGACTGTGTTGCAGAGTGGTCGTCAGCAGCAGAAGAGCAACAAGAAGACGCCGCCGCCAGTCGTGCAGACTCTCCCGCCCACAGCCATGTCTCCCACACTCACACAGAAGGTCTCTCTCTATCTCTCTCTCTCTCTCTCTCTCTCTCTCTCTCTCTCTCTCTCTCTCTTTCTCTCTCTTTCTCTCTCTCTCCCTATCTCCCCCTTTCCAGACGCAGTCGGACCCTCACAGTCGCATGGTCCCTGCCGCCCCTGCCAGGGTCTCCCTCTCCCTTCGTCAGCGCATGCGCAACCTCTTACGCATGGATTAGACACGAGGAGAGAAGACGATTACATCATTACAAGACATCATTACATTCTTACAAAAAGCTAACAATTGTGAAAACCGATCAGATAACGCGTGTGCTTAGATTGCTTGTGACTGTGTGATTTTAAAGATGAAGATTTACAATGTACTTTCGAAAACGATTTATGTATGTATGAGATAAGCGAATCACATGGAGAGAGAATGTGTATCCCCTGTGGAGGGGGAATTACTCGTATCACACCGTATAGCATTATGAATCGATTGACGGGGGCGGGGCTTCTGTCATGTGGAGGCGGGTGTCGGAGGGGCGGAGCTTGGGAGGCGAGGGTGGCGGGGGGTGGATGATCTTTAGTCAGTACGAGGGACATGTTATGCGGATCGAGCATAATTCTACGAATCACCGCACCGCTCTCTCGTCATATGTACATACACTGTGGGGGCGGAGCGTCGGTGGGCGGGGCTTAGGCGCGGTTGCGACGCAGGTAAAGGAACGTGCGGATGTAGGACACGCAGAAGATCGCCTCCAAAACGACAAGAAGACCCGCAGCGATTCTGGAAGGGTTAGGTGAAATATAGTGTTATTCTCGAATTCTCGACAGAGTACGAACCTAGCGAGTACCATCTCAGTGACACTCTCGCCCTTCTTCAACACAGAGTCGATCTCGATAGATGACGTCACCGCGCAGATGATAGCAGCTCCTGAAAGGGTTGAGAGAGTGAGAGGGGAGAGACAAAGAGACAGAGAGAGACAGAGAGAGACAGAGAGAGACAGAGAGAGCGAGAGAGTTAGAGAAAGAGGGGGGAGACACGGTGCGTACCTATGCTGGCGCAGAGTAAGAAGACGGATGTGATGATGATGGGTATGGCTAGCCAGTGTCGTCGGAGGACGATTGAGAGAACAAGGAGCACACAGAACAACAGTTGGAGGGCAGACGGCACCGCCACCAGGGCTGCAAGGCATAAGACTAGAGGCGGATAGTTTGGTCGATGATATTCAGAGTGACCAACTTTCAATAACTAAACTCGAATCAGTAAAACGTAATAAGTCATAAAATATGAGTGTTGCTCGCACCCACCGACATTCCTGACCCTCTCGCCCTCCTCGGCCTGCTTGTTCCCGTCGAATATCTTGATAGCCAGCAGTACATCCGCAGCCACAACACCCGCCACTGTCAACACCGCGCCGCAGATGGAGACTGTAAGAGGTAAGATTTATCGTTATCATCTAAGACCGACTCATTTTCGATGTTAGGCTACATTTTTGGTACTCACTATGAGTAGTGAGATGAATGTGATAACAACAGAAAGTACTATGTACCAACTAATAAGTCACTTACTGTTAGGTACTCGCGTGACTTACTAGTATTGACGCTGACGGCGCAGCATGTGGGTGGGGGTGGAGGGGCGGCCTTGTGGGGGAGTGCCAGGTCCGTGCGAAGATGAGACTGGATCTGCGACAGAGACAGCATCGGAGACGGGTGCACTGAACAGATGAGAATATTATTGTTGACAAGGAATATAAGTTATAATAAAGAAACAAACATTGTTACAATATAGTGCAACGGATAAATCCTACTATTTCTCGCGGCGCGGCTGCGGTGTGATGTACTGACGTATGTACAAGTTGGCAACTGGTATAAAAGCGCGGGTGGTCGACAATGCGGATCTTTTCGCGAAGGCCGAGCGCGCATTCTCACTATGCCTAATCCGTACACGAAATCCGCGCGAGGCACGATAGGAAGTGGAGGAAGCGAGTATTCCAAACGCGGACACTGCCTGACCCAATACCCAGAGAGGGGCTATCAAAGATGCATACACACACTCACTCAACAGCAAAAAGGAGCAAACTGGAGTAGTTCTTTAGGGGGAATCGAGATTCGCACGAGACCAAAGCGAGCAGTGGGGGGAAGGAGTCGAAGCGGCTGCCCGCTGCGAAGAGTGAATAGAAAAAGTGGCGGAGAGTTGTCCTCTGTGAGAGATGGAAGGCGGCGATAAGCAACCCACCCTTGCTGCCGTTGTTGTTGTTGTTGTTCTTCAAGTCGTCCATCCCCGGCTTAATTGGCAGCTGATCAGTTCCGAAGATGTCCGTCTCCGGATGAGCCACCATCTGAAACGCACAGCGAAACGTACATAATGCAATCAGAACGCGAATGATCGACATATCGCGTTCGCATCACATTCGATCACATAAGATGAACGATCGACGGCAAAAAAGACAACGAAAAGAGGGGCGGTTTCGGGCAGAGAGAGAGAGAGAGAAGGCGGATCGAGAATCGACGAATCGCGAATGAATATAGAATTTGTCAAGAGGGGGGACGTGTGTCTTTTCTTCGCCTTCCACGCATCGACCAGTGGTTGTAGCCACATGTTTATTTGATCGCGCCGTTCGCATACAGAAGACCGGAATGAGAGGGAGAGAGGAGAGAGAGAGGGAGGGAGAGAGAGAGAGAGAGAGAGAGAGAGAGAGAGAGATGGGGAAGTGGATACACACTATGCAACACCGCATAAATCAAAAGGGAGGAGGGAGACGGGAGAAAGTTAGCTGACGCTTTAGACAAATAAAACGACATACTAGTAACTAGTTACTAGTATACACATGTTGTACTTGTACACCGGTGGAACGGTGTTGGAAGGAAGAAAGTGCAAGGGTTGTTTGGTTGGAGTGAGGAGCGGATGAATGGGCGCATGCAAATGGATTCAAGAAGGGACCAAGGGCCCGATTCCACTGACACAATGCACGGATCTCACAGATCCGCGCGGATTAGAGAGAGAGGAAGAGGGGGAGAGAGAGAGAGAGAGAGAGAGAGAGAGAGAGAGAGAGAGAGCAAGTGGTACTGGAATAGGACTATTCGCTGACTCAGCGTTTGCATAATGTCAGTGTGGTGAAATTTGCGGGTAGGGTTTCCGTATTATGTTTATAGCACCCGCATTATCAACCAGGCGTTATCACTAATGCATATCTACACTGATAGTGGTAGAGAGGAGAGGACGCATGATTTCATTGTAGTCAACATCTCAACCACACTCAATGGAGTGAAAGCGTAGGAACTTCTGCAACCAACTCTGAATTAACCAATACACGCAAACGCATTCCAAACACGGTCAATGCTAGACAAACATGGAATGTTTTGAGAACGCCGGGGTGCTATGTAAAGTGAGGGGGGAAGTAGGACATGTGACAAGCAGAGAGCAGGTGAGAGGAACGAGGGAGGGACGAGGGAACGGTGCCTCGAACAACAGAGTATTGTACAGTGGATGAAATGGATGAACTGTGAATAGATTGGCCGAACTGGAGATAAGTGAGGTTGTGTGTTGTATAATGAGGAACAGCCAGCGTCAGAGTAACCCGATTACACTGTGCCCATACATGGTGTGAGTAGGCAGCAGACCGCATGACTGACACATGAATACGTTGGCATAGTGCGAGAGCAGTGCGAAGGAAGCGTTCCGAATGGCTGTGTGCAGAGTGTTGCAAGTGTGGAGGAGGCTATACGGAAAGCACTTGTTCTCGTCCCGATTACGAGGACTGTTCCCCTCCCGGGGCTCATCCCACCCCAATTGCCGCGGGGCCTGCTCAAACAGTCACCACACACACTGTGCGGAAGGGAGAGACGCAGACGAGAGACGGGCGAGAGAGTGCGCCCATCGGGGAGGGCGCAGAGTGAAGAGGGTTCTATTCCAGGCTGGACACCCCCCATACAAATGCAACGCTAAAATCGGAGGCGTGGTGGAAAAAAGCGGTTGAATTGCATTGTTGAGAGGACAGTGAGATGACACCTGGTATGGGAATGGCGAATCATGCGCAACCGACAATCAAATAGATGTGTTTGGGTTCGGGGGGTGAAAGTACAAGGGCACATACATAGGGCATCCAAACGAGGTGTGACTGTGACCAGAGGGACTAATGGTACTCGTTCCAGGAGGGATGGGGGAAGATGTGAGATGAGACTGATCCACCAGCCACTTCTCCATTTCACCATCTCACCCCCCACACACACACACATGATACACTCTTTTTCTCTGAAACCGAGACGCGGCAAAAAGCGCCGAAAATACCGGAATGTGCTGCGCGAAAGAGGAAATCGAGAGGGGAAAAGCATTAGAATGAAGGGGCAAGTGAATCGAGTGATCCCGATGGAAATCCGATTCCAATAGATAGATCTCTGTCGTAAGACTTTTTTATTAAAGAAATTGAAAGCAAGATTAAGACTGCCGTAATGAAAATATCAGGATGAGTTATATAATAATATTTTTTCTCTCAAAATGATGCTCAAGAAAAACATGAATTCGAGCGCGTGTTGATCTTGATTCGATCGCAGCGGGCGATGGGGCATGCGTGTGTGTATGTGATAGGGCTTACCTCTTCCCCTCCCTCTTCCTATCAACTCCTATCACTCGATATCACGCACGAGACAGAGCACAGACGAGAAAGCACTTACTTCCTTGCAATCACTCGCTGTGGCCCACATATCAAGGACACAACTCACGTTGGAACTGAATTGAGTTTCAGAAAAAGTTAAACATAATGTGCATCACGTTTTGCCTTTTGTGAAAAAAAACAGTACGAGGTAATTTATCGAGAAGATACAGATGTGGCCAGGTCCATTGTTGCAAAGTTTGGCTACTTGGATGTATGTAGCTCTTTTCAAAGTTGGGTACGCGCCCCCGGACCCGAGACTTCTACCAAATGGAGTTAATCCTCTGAGAAACACTCTCAGTCAGTCGTTCTTTTGGCGAGAAACACGCGCAAATCGAATTATCATAAATGAGAGGCCCCAGTGAAGCGGTGGTTGCGCGCCACCAGTGAGCGTCATTGACACTCTCATTGACACTCTCTCGGAGGATTTCGTTGTAGAGTGTGTCGATATGAACGACACTGCGCCTGCGGTCGTGTATAGAAGTCATCAGCACATCTTACTCAAAAACGGAGTGTTTACTCAACTACATAGCAGAGTTACAGCCATGGTGCCAAACAACAATGTGTACCTGGCCACATTAGCTCTACCGCAAATGTGACGAGAGAGTGTTGAGCTCATATCAAAATGATAATTGCGATGAAGTTTGTCTCTCACAATTCTATGCCATGTTTTCTTCTTCTCGAAATAATCTTCTTTTCACATAGTTTCCAAATGGCAGTAGTGTGTATAAATGGAGTAGCCATCGCCTGATCCCCTCTCTCTTCCCCTCTCAGTCTGTAATCTTTCCGGTCGGTGCCTTTCCTCGTGCCCCGTCTAATACCACACTGGGAAAGAGAGGCTCGCGAATCACACGGCAGTGAGATTGACGTGAGAGTACACACCTCACCCCCTCCCCCCCCCCCTCTCCCAATCTGATAGAGAGACGGAGAGAGAGAGAGAGAGAGAGAGAGAGAGAGAGAGAGAGACGGTGTTTCGCGTGGATCAAAGGGATGATTCAGTCCCTTTATCAGGCTGCTCGGGGCGAAGAAAAGACATGCTGCCTATATTTGCACTGGTCACACTCTCCCCATTCATCCCACGCCTTTCCAGCTTTTACTAGCCCCCCGTAATCGTAATATGTTCTTCTTTCTCGCGTTCTCCGCAAAACAAGGGAATACTGAAACAGTATTTTTTCTGTGTTGAATTTGTATCAATTTGTTCAAATTCATGATGTTATTTTGCTAAAGAGCATTTTTTTCATTTCCTCTGCGAGACAAGGAAGACTATTGGTCAGCTATTGCTTACAAATCAGTCTCGTTCTCTCTCGCAAGGCCGAAGCGTAAACTCTCTCCTCATTGTCTGCCTCTCCTTCTGCTCTTTTGATGCGCGTTTTTCGCACTGCGTATACAATGTGCCCTCAGGGTTTATCTGCATGTAAACAGAGAGTGGAGGAGGAACGGCGGACTTGATTGTCTCTCATTACATTCATTCGTGTGTCCATTGTGCTTCTTGCATCCCGTCTTCCATTCGCTTGAAAGTGAATCATATTAGAGTGAGTGGAGGAGGGGAGTGTATTATAGCATTATGAGCGCGGCGCATCGAAAGCCGCCAATCAACCCATCCCTCTCTTCCTCCCTCTCCCTCCCTCTCTCTCTCTCCCTCCCTCCCTCCCTCCCTCCCTCCCTCCCTCCCTCCCTCCCTCCCTCCCTCCCTCCCTCCCTCTCTCTCTCTCCAGACCAGATCCGCGCGCGTTGATGGCACTTCATATTGCAAATGATATCACCAGTGTCTCTGCACTTGATTCTCCTGCTGCAGCAAGTATCTTGTTCGAGCCTGCGCGAGTTCTCACAGTCTTCCTCACTCGACCCTTCTGTCTGTCTCTCGCATTTCTTATCGTCATACGTCATTCCTCGTTTTTCCTCCATGTCGTTTCGTCTGTTCAGCCTCTCGGACCGCCGGAAGGGGAGAGAGTGCGCGAGAGAGCGTGTGAGAGGAGGAGGGCGTAGCCGCGAAGGGGGTCAGGACTCGATTCCGCTATTAATTGGGTGTATCCCTCACTCTTCTTCCCCTCACTCCTGCTGTTCTTACAGATCGTTTGTCAATGCTGCAGTAATAGTGAGTAGTTCTCAGTTGGAATGGAAGTGATAAATATTGCTTGAATCATCTCTCCTTCCTCGGTTCAAATCAGCTCACTCGCCCATTCCCCCCCCCCCCGATTCTTCTATTATTCATGTGTTTCTCTCGAATGACCGGCGCATAGCCAGTATACATTTCTAATTGAACCCATTCCGCTGACAATTTCCCTCTCAAGTATCCAATTCTCTCTCTCTCTCCCTCTCTCTCCCTCTCGCTCTTTCAGGGCTGGGCAGCCTTGATCGGCTCACTTGATTCCAGATCTTTGGCGGCTGTTTTTCTCCTCTCCCCGTCTCTCGAGTGTCTTTTCCATGAAGGGCCTGCCACCTCTCAAATAGTTTCCCTTCTTCCTACCTCTCTCTTCACAACTTCCAAGCCACTTTTTCAACTCTTTCACACTCGCAAGGGTCAAGTGTCGGGGGGGGGGGGGCGGGGTTTGTTGCAGAGGGCTCCCTCAGGGTCGAGACTCCCCTCGCTTATTCAATTCAACACATTCTCCTGCAACCTGCAACACTGCATTGCTTCTGATAACAGTCTTCGATGTTGACTCACTCGCAGTGATTGCGTACGGTCTCTCTCTGTCTGTGTTGGCATTCGACCCAATCTGACTGCGCGGGAGCGGCCCTCGGTGTTTGCCTTATTAGAATACACAACACAACCACGTCACACTCGCATTATCATATTCATAGCCCCTGCCTATTTCTATCCGCGCACATTCCGTAATCACTCGGTTTGTGTCCTCCTAAGCTCTTTCCATTATACTGATTGCCACCGACCTTGGCTCTTTCTTCTTTGCGCGGGAAACACCCAATCACACCTTCTCTCCACTCACCTCTTTATGCAGTCGCCACTCAAAAAGAAGCGGCATCACTCAAGTGCACTGCATAATATTCCCGTCTAGTGTAGTATGCGAATACTAACTTGTCCCATCTCCCTCGTTTACGTTGTTGTTTACTGGTTACTTGGTGCATTGGCGGATCAGCTGTTTCACATATCCCCTTTCTCTCTTCCATTCGACCGGTTGCCCGAGGGGCGGAAGGGAGAGAGAGAGGAGGGAGGGGTCCAGATTACTCCTAATTCCCCTTCAATAGCACACCCGACTCGCTTTTTTTCTTTCTCAATTTTGCCGTTGCGTGCATGTTTCTATGTTTTTTACCGATCGTACATCGTTTCGTATTTCAGAAAGTCGACATTCGATTATGTGAGCTGCGAGCTGCGATGATCCTACATTTTGTGTCTACTATTTCTATTCTCGCGGCGTTGCGCAACGTGGGTTGTTTATTTCTAGTGTTACATTGTAAATACTCATAAATCCTATGTAGTTCGAATCTCGCAACCCGATACCCCTCTAATTGCCTATATGACACGCGCACTCTTGAACCCACATTTGCATACGACCCTCTCTCTCTCACTTTCCCTCTCACTCCCTCGTCTCATTGGGAGAGTATAAGGAGTTCTCATATTACATCATGTCGCATCTCTTCTCTCTCCTGTTGTTGACATAGTGTTGTGTTGTGTTCTCTCGTGCACACAAGCAGACGCGATTAGTAGTGTAATGTGATTGGGTGCGAATGACCCTCTGCTTCCTTCCTCCCTCCCTTCTCCTGCCAGTTCATTAGCCGCCTCTCTAACAAGGCATCTGTCCGAATTAGCAGCAATGAAACACTCATCTGGCTCAGAACCACAAGCAGACTCAAATTGGTTTGTTTACACTCAACTAGAGCCATTTAGGAGCGCTCGAAATTGTGTTACCAGTGTGGTGTACTAGTACCCGCCAGAAACCAGTTGGATGTGAGATAATCAGTGATGGAAACGAGATGAGGGCTAATGAAACCAGACGGTTCTCTCTTTTTCAAAAAAAAAAAAACACACACACACAAACGTATCGAGGGAGGCATCAATCCTCGCTCCATTTGAGACACACGCACACATTTCAGGTACACGCGATCGCAGATGGCCCGGACCCGGCAGTCTTTGAACCTATCGGTGAGAGCCGGTGTTTGCCCAAGATTGCCTCGACCCACAACAAACACAACATACATGATCCTCAAGAGTGTGCCAATTACACGGGGGAATGTGAGACCAAGGGTGCGATCAATCGCATTCGCATAGTCACTTTCACTCTCTATGCGCCTATAAGAACGGGGGTGTTCGCGCGGCGCCAACCTGATTCCTGGCAATTGGCATGTCTCTCTCGCTATTGGATTGACTCGGATCCGGAAGTCCCCCTTTCTTTCGCCCCCTCTCACTTTCAAGAGGGAAAGTGAGAGAGACAGAGAGACACGGGATACTCTCACTACTCACTCTCAATGAAATACGATGCGACAACGACTGTTTTGGTGGGGGAAAGAGTAAACGTCACACTAGGAAACAATCGATAATGTATTAATGTTGAGTTGACTGGTCGTGTACTGCGGACGAGATAGTTGTGTCTGCGAGGGATGGGCGATTCGCTGGAAAACTGGCGGCTGTCGGACACCCAAAGTGCTCCAGGTGAAGCGTCCTGGTGGTTCCAACTAACTTGTCTCTTCAGCCTACCTAGGGTCTCCGGTGTCTTCTCCTCCTCCTCTTCCCTCCGCGCGGGCACCCTCCGAATGAGTCTCGAACACCCAGAGAGATGCGGCATACAATACGATGAGGTGAGAATTTTGGAATGTCCTTGTTCATGCAGTCCTTCCAGACGACGTCTTCTTGGTGGGTGCTGGTGTCCGTGCAGGCCCATCCTGTGTTAGTGGTGGATGGAGACCGGACGGTGAACGTCACCTGCGACTCTCTGGAGAGGACGGCCAATGCCACAGAGGACACCAGGGAGGCCGAGTCTGCTGCGCATATGAGCAGGTGACTTGCCATGCTTCTCATGTTTAGTAATGTTTTCATATTGAAATTCAAATGGTATGTTGAGAAAAAGCATGAATTGAATATGTTTATAATGGCATGGGAGTTTAGTGCTTGCTGCGGCTGCCCATAGCGGGGCAGGGGCAGTACTCGGCGTCTCCTCCCTCCTTTCCGTCCTCCCCGGGGCCTCCGGGCTGTCCCGGCTGTCCAGCCAGTCCGTTGTTTCCGTCGCGTCCGGGGAATCCGGGCTGTCCCATCTCTCCCTCCTCGCCCTTCTCTCCCTGCTTTCCAGCCTCTCCGGGAGGTCCGGGCCGTCCAGCCTGTCCGGGGCGTCCGGGCTGTCCAGGGGTGGCGACGGTTCCAGGGGCTCCAGGGCGTCCGGGGTTTCCGTTGCGTCCAGGGTTTCCGGGGCGTCCGGCATCTCCAGCGGGTCCGCGCTCTCCGGGCTGTCCGTTGTCTCCAGCGGGTCCGCGCTTTCCGTTCTGTCCGTCGCGTCCGGGGTGTCCGGGCTGTCCGTCGGGTCCGGGCTCTCCGGGCTCTCCAGCCTCGCACTTGATGCATCCTCCGGGAAGGTCGTGGGTGACAGCCAGCACGATTCCGGGGGCTCCGGGCCTTCCGTCGTCTCCGTTGTCTCCATCGTGTCCCCTGTCTCCGGCAGGTCCGGGGGGTCCGGGGGGTCCGGCGGGGCATCCGCGCGACTGGGGTCCGCAGTTGCACTGCTCGTTTCCAGCCTGGCGGGTCTTGCGAGATCCGAAGATGGTGGCGAAAGTGGGCGGGGCGGCAGAGTCTCCAGTGGGGTTCATGTGGTTCTGCAGCAGACGAGACCACGTGTCGTCGGCAATCACCTGATGACGTCATTGATAAAATCGATATGACGGTCATAGAGTTCTCACCTTGAACTCGTTCATGCCCTGGTTGACCTCATCCTGAAGGCTGTGGATGTCGTTGACGATGACAGCGACGGAGACGAGAGAGGCAAGGATGACACAGAGGGAACCGGCCGAGGCGAGGCCCACGAAGTAGCTCATTGTGAGAAATGAGTGGATGCTGCCATCCAGGGAACGACGCCTTTTATACGCTGCCGCCGGGCGAATTCCGTTTCAGAAAAAGCCTCCGGCAGCGCGCAACGCAGGCACTGTCATATCGGTTTCCACATCGGTTCACGCAAAAACCACTAGCCGGTGCGCCGGTTCGTTCACGATTTCAAGAAAAGACAACGTTCCAGGAAACTACTGATTTGCGCATCAACAACCGTACGTGTACGTTTCAGTGAACCTCTCCGAGATGCGGTCCCAGATGCTCCGCTTGATCTCAACGTCGAGTTTCGACTAGTGACGGAAGAGGAGGTTGTGGAAGAGGTGAGTTAAGAATGTTTATCAATCGACTATCACTGTAACATACAACCCCTGTTTTCAACTTGCTTCTTTGCAGGCGATCTACGGTCATTCGTACTCGCTGCTCCTCTCCTCTGCCTCCTCCATGCGTGTCGGTGACTGCACAGCGGAGAGTGGGAGTGGGAGGGAGAGGGTGCGTCTGCTCTCCGGAGGCTGCCCCCTCACTCCACCACTCATCACCACATTCACATACCAAGATGGGAGGTGAGTGGAAAATGAAACTTCATTTCAATCGACGAGTTTTTGTGCCTAACCTAATCCATAAATAGAATTCACTAATGAAACCCTTTTTCAGTCTGCGCGCGTCGATCCCTTCGATGTTCCGCTTCCCTCACTCCGACTCTGTTGTGTTCGAGTGTGAGGTGCTGCCATGTCAGGGCGACAAATGCGTGGTACGTTTTTTTGTATTTCTTAAATAACACTAACTTTTTATGTTTATAATGCTAATGTGTTTTCTTTTCAGCCGTCGTGTGACACTACGGACGAGGCAGTGCGCACCCTTCTGGGAGTGGGGCCGACAGACCAGCCGAGGGGGGCACAGAGAGTGCGGGTCGAGGTACACCTCACCGAGAGGAGGAGAAGGGAGGAGGAGAAGTCCGTCGAGCAGCCACTCGTCGACTTCAAGGAGCAGAGGGAGGAGAAGAGGGAGGAGATGTCAATGGAGCAGGAGAAGAACGACTCGCCGGCGCAGGAGCAGCCGTGTGCGGACCGCGCGAGGCAAGTGGAGGAGATGTACCTCGTGTGTGTCGGCCTGTCCATCCTGTTCGCTGCCGGCTGCTGCTGCAACATACTCTTCTGCTGTCTCCTCAGAAGGGGCCAGGCAAAGGTGAGTACTGCAGGGATGATTGTGGAATGAATTCCATTCCAGCGTTCGTCCAAATCCATTGACTGCGAGAGTGCGCGGACGGGATCGACCACTACTACATCTGGAGGACCCGACTTCTGGATCAGCGACATCGACAAGGACGGTGAGACACAAATGCTTCTCACAGAATTTTTGGATGTGATTGGTTCACCAAAAATTAACAGTCCACTCTGCGCCTGCCTTCTTTGACAACCACCGTACCAGCGTCGCCTCTTTCCAGACCGGAAACGCAAACAGGGTGGGTGAAAAGTAAACAAATGCATTTATAAACAACAACACTGTGCAGCGTTCGTTCCGTCCCTCTCCGGTGTACAGTGCGCCGCACGTGCCGCGGACTTCGATGGTGGCGAGTGAGATGAGCGACTACGGCAGCGACAGCCACTACGGGAGAGGAGAGATGAGGTGCGTGGCAAAAGTGCAAAATGATGCATCGTTTCTCGTTTCATTGTCAACCACCTTCTCTTGCAGGTCGGAATACGGTCGCCCTTCTGACTACGGCGTCTCGAACAGCACGTTCCTGTCGCTGTCGGCGGAGACCGACGTCGACAGTGAACACTCGCATCCCCAGCCGGATAACCAGGCTATCAGCTATCACTGAATGGTCCCGATGCTGCTGGTCCCTAGTCTGTTCCATTCTCGCCCCGAGAACTTCTTTCCGAACTTGTAATAAGCGTAGGTTATATTCGATCTGGATCAGTTCCAATCTTCACAACGATGTCACAGTGATTCTCGCCCCCGTAATAATCGAGCGTGCTCTTCTCGCCTCACTCACTCTCCCGCACAGGCGCTAATCCCCTGGGGCGATCGCCTGAGGGAGAGAGTGGGAGAAGCGCGACTTCAACACAAACCTACTCAAACAGTCGCCCTCTCCTAGCAATACGGTCTCCCACTCCATTGTTTCCATTCACCCCCCCCCTCCTTCTTCCCTTTCCTGTCGACCAGACCACACACACCACGAGTCTTCCCTTGACTGTACATACCGTGTTCGTGTATTCTCACCATAAAGTATTCTTTCGCTTGTGTTTACCATGAAATTGATTGTGCACTATGGAGTGAAAACAGATGGAACTCTTTGTTTGCGCTGCGCATTGGGTGTGCTTTGAAATGAAAGTGAATCAGATGCCGACTGCTTCCAAGTGCTCCTCCATATCAGACATCTCCATGCAGTGCGATGTGGAGGTGCCTTGCAGGTGGGTGGAGAAGGAGGAGGAGGTGTAGGAGGAGGAGGAGCAGGAGGAAAAGGAGCAGTGGTGGAAAAGCAGTGGAGGAGAAAAAGTTGCAGTTCTGCTGAGCCGAAGGAGAAAGAGAAGGGCTTCGCACATCGGGCATCTCACGTCATCATCGACATCCCAGTGGCTCAACTGAAGAGAATGAGGGAGACGGACGGAGTCGGATCGCTCAGAAGGGAGACGCAACACTTTATCGGTAACATCTTGCAAGAGCACGCATTGATCGAACATACTTCGCTTTCTGCTACTACAGTATAACAATAATAATAATATTTATTACCGCGTATACTATATATATGAACACAGGACAAACACATAATTAGAGTGAATACGGCATTGGAAAATAAATAAACACAAAAATAGGATAAAACAGATAACACAGGTTCCCAAATGAGCACTCATCTAATTTTGGACGGAGGGAACAAATGGGGGTTATCTAGGAGGTACGATTTCACTGTTTGATGTTTCGCAGATAAAATGATGTTGTTGGGGAGTGTGTTCCATAGTGCAAAAACCCTACTGAAAAACGTGCTGCTCTTTAAAGTTGTGTCAAAGCAAGGAATCAGGCGCCACCCATGAGAAACACGAGACCGGGAAGGTACAATGTTGAAGAGGCCAGAATACTCTAGACTAGTGCGATTAGTCATAACCTTATGAATATACGCAATATCGTTTATTAAGCGTCGCTCTTCGAGCGTTTGGAGATCTAATAGCTGGAGGCGTTGGGGATAAGTGAGCGAGAAAAAGCCGGCACGGTGACATATTCGGCGCGTAAAATGTCTCTGTACCGACTCAATCAGATTCACCGACCCCACATCTTTAGGATTCCATAATTCTGTACAATACTCAAGTTTGCACCGAAAATAGGTTACGTATGCAACTTTAAATCTTTTCAGGAATCGCTACACTACACGGTCCGTTGCGGATCTACAGAGGAAAGGTGACAAACCATCTCTGGAACAATGCGAATGACTGCTCAGGGCTGGCGTGGTTTTCTGTGGGCGGTGTGGACGCTGTGTTCAGCCATGCTTCTCTGCTACCAGATGATCGTTCTATACACCATGTACTCCAGTCGACCAATCAGATCACAGGTCACATTCTCACATTCCGCAGACATTTTTTTCTTTTTTATCGTGAACTGATCTATTGGCTTATTTTCATATACTTTGAGTTTTATTCACTTGTTTTCTACTTTCTCGAAAAGTGGAAACTTTCTCCGTTCCAGGTATCCTTCAAGCTCTCTGACAGCGGATTGGATTTCCCAGTCGTCACTATTTGCAACTTCAATCCAATAAGGTTCGATACTTGCACGTATTATGTGAACATGTTTTATTCTCAGGAAGTCTCACATCATGAACATCAATGCCACTGGCGACTTCCCACAACAGCTACTCGACTACCTCACACAGACGAATGTCGAGGTAGGTTTCCTTCACGCGTTTCACTCGGAGATGTGTGTGTTGCAGGTGCAAGCCCTGTACATGAACTCAGACGTCAAGGTGCTCCGGGCGGGCGAGGCCGCACTCCAGGAGTACATGCAGGTAAGCAACACAACACACACGTTTGCACATTCTGATTAGTGATGATCACAACTGTCCTCATCAGACGCACGGCAACTTCTCGGTGGACCAGTTCTTCCGAGACGCGGGCTTCTCGTGTGGACAGATCATGATGATATGCAGCTTCGGAGGGAGGCGGTTCGACTGCTGCAGGTGGACTTGTGTCGTTTACGTGTTTACCTGTATGTCTCCAGATACACTCACCCCGTGCTCACGAACCTGGGTCGCTGTCACACGATGGATCTGTCGAGTGGGGGCAAAGAGTGGATGAAGAGACAGATATCCGCCGGAGCCAGCAGTGGGTGAGCGCATCCTCTGTCTGTCTGTGTGGAACGTGACTACTGAAATGTTCTTCCAGCCTTCAACTCGTTCTCGACGCGCATCGAGAGGAGGAGTTCCACGGCGACGAAGAGGGGCGTGAGTCACATTCACAACTATACTCGGAACCTCTTATGATTGTCAGAAGAGGCGGAGCCGCCGTTCTCGCAGTCGTTCGAAGTGGGCTACCGTTTCTTCGTGCACGCGAGAGACACGATTCCCTACCTGGCCTCTGAGGGCATATCCGTCTCCCCTGTGACCACTGTCTACTCCGCACTCACTAGTAGCAAGGTGAACACTCACTTATTTCAATCTATCCCTCTCGATTCAAATGTGGTTGTGGGCAAACGCTCATACTTGCAGTACCTTCTGTTGCCCGAGGAGTCTTGGGGCAACTGCACTTCAGTCTGGCCGAGGCGCTACAACACCACTCTGCCCTACTCGGCTAGCAACTGCGTCGCGCTGTGCAGAGTAAGAGAATGCATCAAGAAGTATTTGAAGTAGTAAACAAACTAATTTTACAATATTTCATCTTATTTCACTTACCACTATACTATAACTATTATCAGTTCTTTATTGATCATCTTCCCAATGATAACCAGTATTATATTGTAATAACTGCAGGCTCGATTCTTCGAAGACAAATGCGGCTGCAGCCCGTCCATTTACAACATTGATGAAGGTAAGAATGTTTATGTTCAAACAAATAAGAAAACACCATTGATGATTTCACCCAGCCCGTCGCATATGCACGCCCTTCGAAACGTATCAGTGTATGAAGAACAATATCATCACCACAGTCGCCAATGGTGGGTGCTGAGAAGGAGAATGGAGAGAGAGAGAGGGAAGAGGGAGAAAGAGCTCTGAATTCCAGTGGACGAAGTGATCATGCCGCCATGCGATGAATGCAAAGTGAGTTTAAAAACATGCATTTGTTGATTTGAACTATCACCGGATCATTTTCAGAAAGAGTGTGACAGCTGGACGTACCACGCATACAACTCCTATGGAAGCGGCTTCAGTCACGGTGAGTGAACAAGGAAAAAGCCAAGACGACAAAACTTCGAAGAGTCGGTGATCAGTTTAATGTGTGATAACTGCATTTTTGTGTCGGGTTTTACGCAGAGAACATCAGGCGCGTTGAAGTGGCTGAACGAGCAGAACGCGCTGTGGACGCTGCCGCACATCGCGAGGAACTTCCTGGTGGCCAACGTGTTCTTCCGAGACATGAGCTACTCCGAGTACACCCAACAGCCAGGCACCACCATCACAGAGATACTCAGTCAGCGAGATCTGTCCCCTCTTTCCCTCTTCACTCTTCTTCTCTCTCCTCCCTCCCCTCTATCTCTGCCACTGCAGGTGACATCGGGGGCAACATGGGAATGTGTCTCGGCATGTCCCTCATTACCTGTATGGAGACGCTCATCTACCTATCCAAGGTCTGTCCGCCCCTTCCCCTGCAGTCCCGAATGTGAGTTGCAGATCGCGTGGATCGCGTTCTCCTCGCGTCGTCGAAAGCACATGCTGCAGAAGATGAAGAGAGAGAAGGCACAACAGGTATGTTCACGTCATCCTGTATCACTCATTGCACTCTCAATGATTCATGGCAGATATCAGAGAGAGGGAGGAAGGAGAGAGATAGAGATGAAGGGAGGGAGAGAGGTATTTGAGGAGCGCGACGAGCACCCGTCTCGGAAGGTGTCGCGTGCGACGCAGCCCGAGGATGATCCACACGGGCCCATCCCCCGCATACTCGAGATCGGACAACACATCAAGAACCGCTACCTCGGCACAGGCAGGGTCGCGCCACAGCAGGTACGCAAAACAACTTATAACCTGCTCTCTTTTCAATAACTTTTCCGCAACATACCTTCTGCTTTCGCGATGGTAGTACACGAAGGATAGAGAGATCATTTCCTCTGCAGGACATCTCTCGTCGTCGCTCGATGGGCCATCCGGACGACGAGAGGCGGGCGAGGGACGTGCGCCGGGCACGATTCATGAGCGACTTCTACAACAATGTCAGTCTCTTCGAAACACATACTTACAACATCTCCATCAATCTGTGCCTTGCAGGCTTTATACGGTCGTGGTCGGGCGCAGTCGCCGGAAGGAGTGGGAGAGGAGGGGGAGGAGGACGTGATCGAACTCAAGATCGACCTGAACCAACTGCGGGAAGCGAGTAGACGGGAGAGGAGGTGAGAACGGAGACCATCTCCACAACTACCCTCGCTCTTTCCAGAGACGGAGACGACGAGAGACGACGCACTGTCTCCCTATACAATGGTAGTCACTTGAAAATCCAGTTCATATACAATTAACAGTGTTTAGGTGCGTACTACTACCAGTCTGAAGACGATACAGATGAGAAGACGGTTGAACTCGCGCCGTCGCAGTCGCCAAGAAAATGAGAATGATGATAAAATATGTTTGTTTGTTTGTTTTCAAATGTATTAGTTATATGTTTGCGAACACATGGAAACACAACGGACCAAGTAAACGTGTTTATTTTAATCTCTAAGATATGTTAAGATCGCTATTCAAGCGGCGTAAAGGTGATGTCATGTTCAACGTTATCGACGTTTTGTAACTCGAGTTCTAAGTATCTAAGGGGCGTGGTCAAAGTGGGCGTGATCTAGCGCATCTGGAGGCGCACTCCCTGCTTGTAGATCACACCGTACGGAGTGTTGTCATGTGGCTTCTTCTTCTGAAAACCAATCGATAATCAGTAGAACAATCAATACTCACAAATTCGTCCTTCTTGAGCGATGCAGTGTAGAAGACGCAGATGGGTGGAATGGTGAATGACACGTCTTCCCATTCGCGCTAGAAATGAAAGTGGGCGGAGTGAGAGGAGGCGGGCTAACGTTCTTGCCCCTCCTGTCGAGACCCTTCTTTGCCATAGTCGGCTGCAGCATAGACAGCACAGTGTTGGAAGAGATCACCTCGTTGCGAAAGCCTTGGAAGAGATGGTGAGAGAGGGGAGAGAGAAGGAGAGAAAGAGAAAGAGAGAGAGAGAGAGAGAGAGAGAGAGAGAGAGAGAGAGAGGATGGGGAGGGAGAGAGAGCTGTTCACATCGCTTGTCCAGCATCTCCATCTGCTTCATCTCCTCGTATGTGTCACGAGTCTTCTTCGCCCTGTAAACAATCGATATTCCATCATTATGTAATCGATATCACCATTTGGCAGGCATCTCCACTAGACTCTCTCGTCCCTCGATCATATCCAAGAGCGCCTTCGAAGCGCATGGCAGCTAAAAAACAACCTTCTCTCTCCCTCCCTTTCTCTCTTCTTCTCTGTCTCTCCCACTCTCTCTCACAGTATCTTCCGTCGACGAGTCTTCCTTGCTCGACTCTTGCCAGTAGGGACGGTCCTTGAATGAATCGATAATCAATCGATAACCGCAGCGTACCTCAATGAATAGATGCCCGTTGTTGTTCTTGTTCTTGATGAGTTTCAAGCCTTTGCCAATGGTCGGATCGTCCTATAAACACATTTGTCTCCATTATTTATCTCCATATCATTTTCTGTCTCACCCACCCATTTGATCTCCACGTACTTATTGTTCGTGTCCTCCTTCTTGTACAGCTCGTCCAAGTTCTTCTGGGAAAACACGATTACTGTACCCTCTCGGACTACTGTATTCCACCGTAACCCACATCTTCCTTGCTGCGAGACGTCCTCTTCTTAGCGCGCATGCGGGCAGAGAAGTGCTTGTCATGAATGCGCTCTGCAGTGGATCTCTCTCTCTCTCTCTCTCTCTCTCTCTCTCTCTCCCTCCCTTTCTCTCTCCTTCCCCTCTACCTTTCCGCTTCACCCTCGTCGACCCTTCCTCGTCTCCTCCATCATTCGCCGTCGACTTCGAGCCAAGGATGCCCGAGCGCTTCTGCAATTCCTTTCCGTGACTCCGCCCCCGCAGACTCCGCCCACCTTGCGCATCGACAACTCGCGAGAAGGGAGGGAGACGCGTGCGCTCGCATCCTCGCACACCTCCGCCATACCATTCGTCGCCGTCGACTTGGTCCGCCGCATCGTCTGAAGGGGCGGGGCTGGAAGGGGCGGGGCTGGAAGGGAGAAGGGACGAGGAACCAACGTGCTAGCCGTCCGGCGGAACGACGAGGGCTGCGAATGACACCCTTCCTGGAACATCCATGTCTCCCCACCCAGAGAGACGCCGCTCAGATTATGCTAACACCATTCATTATGAACATAAACAATACACTCATGAAATGCGAGTCTATAGGGCAATGCTGGGAAAATATGCGAATATATGGCACAACATTAAAAAAATACTCGAAACTACTACTGTGAGCATAGGGTAATACGTAATACAGAATCTTTCTACTTTCACATCCAAAAACACAAACACACTAATACTACGAGAGCAGGTAAGACGGGAAGGGAGGAGGCAACGTGGAGAGGGGGCTCTACTTGTTTCCCTGCGCTCCAGCTCCACTCTCCTCTGATCCACCCACACGACTCTCCGCCTCATCGGCAAGAGCATCCACCGAAGACTGGAAGGAAGCATGCGTGTATACCTATCCTTGCCGATTACGATAAACGATTACGATTAAGCATGGTGAGAGAGAGAGAGAGAGAGGGAGAGAGAGAGAGAGAGAGAGACTAAGAGTGACATGCACACCTCGTCAATCTTGATGAACTCCTTGTTGTCTCGGCTGAACATATACATCTCTCCCGTGTACACATCGAACCACATGGCATGCAGATCGACCTGCTGGTTCAGAAGGAACTCCTGCAAAGAGAACCTCGTATTGACATGAATGCTACAATCAAAGACAAACAAACAACAACACCCCACCGACAGGAATCCGTGGCTGGCAATGTTCTCTAGCTGCTGGAGAGTGTTGATCTGCGACAGCTTGTCCTCCACGTTCAGTTTGTTCTCCTTGTCGATCACCGCAGAGAAACTGAAAAGGAGCCTTGTGGGTGAAGGATCCTCCCCTCCCGCCTCACCTGAACAGCTCGTTGTGTGAAATGAACTCGACCGGAGCGGCCGTCGGGTCGGCCAGGCGCTTCTGCAAGCCAGACTCTCTCTCTCTCTCTCTCTCTCTCTCTCTCTCTCTCTCTCTCTCTCTTTCTCTCTCTCTCTCTCTCCTCTCTCTCCCTCCCTTCCCCTCCCACTCACCTCTAGCTTCTTGATGGAGGTGTATCCGTGCCTCCTCAGCCAGTGGTCCATCGGACTGGCGGCGTCGAATTCTTGCGGGCACTTGTGCAGGTTGTGCAGCGTGTTGATCGCCTGCAACCACGCATCGATAAAACGGCTAGAGAAATCACTGTGAGTGAGTGGGTGACTGTGTACGAGAGTCACAATGAAATCACTGTGAGGTATGGTAGTGTGGGTGGACGACCTTGCAGTCCGAGTGTCCGCAGACGATCACGTGCTTGATCTTGCCGCGCTTCACAGCCAACTCCAGGGCCGCCGGCTCCGTCGTCACAGACACCTCGTAGCCGGACGCGCCTCAATACACTCTCCCCTCCTCTCTCTCTCTCTCTCTCTCTCTCTCTCTCTCTCTCTCTCCCTCTCCTTCTCCCCCTCTCTCTCTCCTTCTCCCCCCCCCTTACTCACCATAGTTGTTAGCGTGCGGGATCATGTTGCCCGAGTTGCGCACCACAAACATGTCTCCCACCTCAAGTCAGTCCATCATTCACTCAATCGATAATCGGATCGATAGCCTCCCCCACCTGACTGGTGGTGAACCGGGCGGGGAGCATGCGCGAGTCCATACACGTGAAGAACACGGCAGTGGGGTTGGGGTTGTCGCGAATCGCCTCGAACTGCTTCACCTACAAGGCCGGCAGCGTCGTGGGTGGTCCCCTCCCCCTCAAGATAGACCTCCCTCCCCACCCACCAGGTCCTTTCGCACAGTTTGTCGGAAACGAATCACTCCGTTGAGGATTCGATGCAAGCCGGCCGGCATCCTACAATCTCCACTGCACACTGCTCCCTCACCTCTCAAAGGTATTCCACTGTGTACCCACCGTGTACAACAGAAAGCCAACACATCCATGCTCCAAACACAATCAGATAAACTCTTTATTACTCTCTATACACAACAATAAAACAGAGAAAACCGAAGGCGGAGAAAATACAGAAAAGGGCACCCAGTATTAGACAGAGACCGGTTACAGTATAGACTTCGTACACGTTACATTATCACGAGACCCGAATGAATACCAGGAGGGGGAACAATACAACAAAGCCTCGCAGAGACCAAAACTACTATACACAAGGGGAGGTTAGACAACAAAGTGTTAGTGGACGGGGAGCCGCAGGCTTAGAGCTCCTCGTGCTTCTCCTCCTTGACCTCCTCCTCCTCCTCCTTCTCGGCCTCCTTGGCGACGAAAGCATCAATGGCGGCGATGAACGCGTCCTTGGTGCGCTCGCCACTGAACTCCTCTACCTGCTTGCCGTCAGCCTACAACACACCCGGGGTTAGTCTCCCTCTCCCTCCCTCCCCTCGACTCACGTGGTACATCCTGATGGTGGGGAATCCTCCGATGCGGGGCTGTCCGTCGCTCACGTCGTTCTCGGTCGCGTCCATCTTGGCAATGACCACTCCCTCCTTGCCCTCGTAGTGCTGGCCCAGCTCGTCCCAGATGGGCTTGATCGCCTTGCAGTGGCCGCACCACGGGGCAAAGTACATGACGACGAG
This sequence comes from Rhabditoides inermis, assembly GCA_963966185.1. Lineage (NCBI taxonomy): Eukaryota > Metazoa > Nematoda > Chromadorea > Rhabditida > Rhabditidae > Rhabditoides > Rhabditoides inermis. Next base: position 471,865 of record CAWZYM010000231.1, on the reverse strand, counting down.
GGTCTTTCCCTGCGAGCGGGCAGCAGCCAGGCTCGATCCCACCAGCACCTTGACCGGCAGCGCGTCCCAGTCGGCAGGCTGCTCGGCCGACTTGAGGTGGGGCTTGGCCACGCCCTGCAGAGTCTCGAACACCAGCTTCGACACGGCGGCCTCCTCCACAGCCGATCCCTCGGGCAGGCTGGAAAAACAACAGTCACATCACGTCATCAGCCCGATCGTCTGCCACTCACCGGTACTGGTCGTTGGTGGGGAAGTGGTAGATGCGGACCGTCGGCTCTCCACCAGCCTGGAAGTACTCGACGACCTGCTTCGTCTCCTCCTCGGTAGTGTCCACGTGGGCAATCTGCAGATGGCCGCGGTGCTCCGATCCAATCTTCGACAGGAAGTGCTTCGCTGCAAAACAAGATAGTTGATCTCAATAACCAACCAAAAACCTCATCCTGGTCCTATTTGAATACGGTTCACTCACCATCAATCTCGCTGACGGGTCCGGCAGAGAAGTAGAACATGACGTACTCGAGGCCAGCTCCAAAGATCTCGCGGGCCTGCTTCGGGAAAGAGGCGACAAGGGGAAGCGACTCGACCTGAACCACACACCATCAACACTAGTCCATTTCAATCAGCCTGCAACGCACCTTGATAAAGCGGATGATGTCGGCGGCAGAGTGGATCTTCTCCACGGGGAACAGTGCCTTCTCTCCAGTCACAGTAACCAGCAGCACGTTCTTCTCGTCGTTGCCCATCTCCTTGGCGAGCTCGGCCGAGACGATGTAGGCATCGAAGTCGGCGAGGCGGGCCACAGCGTCCTTGAGGTGCTCGAGCAGCGCGCCTCCCATGATCACCACACGCGGCTTCGACTCGGCAGTCTGCAACAGGTGGCGTCGGGTAAAGAATAGCACTCATTAACACGACAGAAGTACACATGTACTCGCCCACTCACCATGGTGGCGAGGGCCTCGAACTCGTCCTTGGTCTTGATCTCGGTGACGGGCTTCTCGGTGACGCGCTTGACAAAGGCGACGAGGGAGGCGGCCGAGCGGTCTCCGTCATAGGGCACAGCAGAGTCGGCGTCAGTGGTGATGTAGAAGATGGAGGGCACGCCCTGCACCTTGTACTGCATGCCCAGCGGGCGGTTCTCCTCCTGCGACAGGTCGATCTTGGCAATGACGACAGACTCGTCGATCTGCTCGCGGGCCTGCTCCAGCTCTTTCGTCACAGCGATGCAATGCGGACACTGAGGCGTGGCGAACACCGTCAGCTGACTGAAATACGAGTATGGGCATAGTATGGCGCTGATACTCAAGCGACACTCACGACTTGCCGGCGGCGACGTTGGCCTCGAAGCGCTCCTTGGAGATGAACTTGATGGGACTGTCGTCCTCCTTGGGCGGCTCCTCGGAATGAGCGGCCGCAGCCACAACTAGGAGTGCAAGTGCAAGGAAGCGCATTCTGAAACAGAGGGGGCGGGTCAGGATCTTATCACAACACAGAACGCGAAAACATCACACAGCACACTCGAAAAACGTGAGAAAAACAGGTATGCCAGGACGGCAGCGAGTGATAACGCACAGAGAGAGAAGATGAACGACAGGGTCGAGGAGGGCTAGCTAGAAATCTTTATACATCTGGAAAGGCTACTGCTTGCGGTAGCCGGGCACGTCTTCGAGGTCACTATACTTGGGGTAAGGCTTGGGCCCGTGGTCGCCAGCACCAGGCCCTGTCGAGCCGACGATCGGCGCCCGCTTTTCCGTCGCTGCGTCCTGTGCAAGCTGCGCCTACAATAAGAAAATGAAGGCAAGACAGCGAGACAGTGGCACCTGCTGTCGCCGCTGGTTCATGAAGATCTCTTCCTCCGACGGCGGGAAGCGGCGAGTGCCCTTCAACCACGACTGCCACTCAAGGCCCGGCGTCGAGTCCGACAGGTGCTTCGGCGGCTCGAACCCCCTAAAACGAATACAATTAATCGAAATACCATAACTATGTAAAAAAAAAACACTATGTATGAAATGTACCTAGATACGTTTTGGCGCGAGTTCTTGATCTCATAGAATTTGTGTCCAAGCGAGTCCTCGCCGACGTAGCTCTTGTGCGACCAGTCGTTGGTGATGTATTTCTTGAGATTGGAGAAGACGCGACCCCACGCTCCCGGGCGGCTCATCTTGAATGAGGAAAGAGGCGGCGATGTCGAGCAACTCCTTGAGAAAGCTGCTGATGAGAAGGCATTTGTGGTCAGAACGCCCGACAGTCCGCTTATATAGCACTCTATCGGATGCAGTGGTACACGTGTTCGAAACAAAATTATGCATGCAAGAAAACTCGCGAATTATGCTAATATCGGTAAATTCGGTCGTTGCGACAATGGAAGTTTAAATTTGCGCGAAAATATTGGCTGCTGTTAACCACGCTTTTTCAAGATACTCAGTCAGGAAGGGGCGGGGTCTCGGGATCTATGGCAGCGACGTCACTTTTTCTTGCTGTTCCTTTTGTTTTCTCGTCGTTCTGATGTTGTTTCGTCGCTGTTTGTGGATTGATTACATTTCATATTACGACATTGTGTACTTCAGAAAAATGTCTCGGAAGCGTACGTACGAGAAAACCAATGCGTTGGCTGGAGCCGAATACTTGGCGTCCATCTATGGAACGGAGAGCGATCGCGTCAATTGTGCTTTCTATAATAAGGTGCGTTTCAAACTTATATTTATCGTTTATTATTATTTCATAGATCGGAGCTTGCCGCCATGGTGATCATTGCTCCCGCGTTCACCACAAGCCGACATTCTCACCTACGATTATACTGAAAAACTTGTACCATAACCCTGTCATCGATGTTCGTCGCCCTGATGCCTACGACAGTAAGTGGAAGGTTATCTAATTTTAGTTATTTTAGTGTATAAATAGTGTATAGTGTATATATCACTTTTTTTTATTAACAGTTTTATTAATTCAATTATTTCAGTGGTCGGTCAGCACAATAACGAGGAGCAGCAGTACTTCGACGAGTTCTACGAAGAGGTGTTCACGGAGATCCAGAAGAAGGTAATACATTTTGTTTTCATGTAGTTAACATAGTGTATGCAGTATGGCGAGATCGAGGAGATGGTGGTGTGCGAGAATATCGGTGAGCACATGGTTGGAAATACGTACGTCATGTTTGTACGGGAGGAAGACGCTAGCGCTGCAGTTGCGGATCTGAACAACCGCTGGTCAGTTTTCCGTATCAATTTCGGAGTGTCGTTACAATTGTTTGTATTATATTTTAGAATTTCGTGATATCTGACGGATGATTGCCCATCATTCATCGGAAACTTCTCTTTCTATCCGCCCCGCGGCAGCAGCGTGAATGTTTCCTAAATATAATTGTGCTTATTCCTTATTTGATAATTAATTCAGAGTGATTGCTTGCCTAACCTGCGTTTAACGCTAATATTTAGAGTTTAGAATTTATTCGATTAGCACGCTTTACAGTTTTCACTTCAAGTGAGTGCCCCTCCTTACCCAACGCCAACCCTGCCCATTCACCCTTTTTCATTTGCACCCGCTCACCCTGTGTCGTTTGCTTGCTGTGAATGCATGTTCATAGCTTGCTTGCATGTCTCACCCCTGCATGTTAAGGTTCAACGGCATGCCGGTGTTCGCTGAGCTGTCTCCTGTGTCGCATTTCGCAGAGGCACGCTGTCGCCAGCATGAGCTCACCTCGTGCAGCAAGGGCGCTTTCTGCAATTTCATGCACCTTAAGCCAATCTCTCCGTGGCTTGGAGACAGACTCTATGGAGGGATGGGGAGAATGGCGGACGCGGCGGGACATTACCCCACTACGAAGTCGAAGAGGGAGTCTCGTGGCTCGCGGAGAACCGGGCACCGGGATAGCCGCCGGCGCTCCAACTCGCCTCCCCACTCTCACTCCTCCCGCAAGTACCGCCATTGAAGCAGGAGAGTCTCAATCGAGTCAAGGCTCGTTGTGATAGTCCGGTATGTGATTGCTTTATCTGTTTTATTTCTTCTGTGATTTGTGATTGACTAATTGTGCCAAGATCGTTTAGTGATGTGCATAATAAATATTTTATCATTTGTGCATGTTCTTTGTGTATTCGAACATTTGGTTGCTATTCCATTAAATATCTGAAACAACTGATATTCCGATGTTAGGCCGCTCCTGAGCGTATGTTACGTTGATTCTGTTTAGATGTCTCTGCAATCCAATTTTCCGCATAACAAGAAACGTACGCTGTATGTGGGAGGTTTCGGCGAGGAAGTCACTGAAAAGGTGCATATCCTTTTTATGGTGATGAGTTGTCTAATTTTGATATTTAGGTGTTGATGGGAGCGTTCATTCCATTCGGAGATATCGTAGCTATTTCGATCCCGATGGACTACGAGTCTGGCAAGCACAGAGGGTTTGGCTTCGTGGAGTTCGAGCTGCCGGAGGATGCCGCCGCCGCCATCGACAACATGAACGAAAGCGAGCTATTCGGACGCACAATTAGGTGCAACTTCGCCCGCCCTCCCAAGGCGAACGAGCGCTCTCAGCGGCCTGTGTGGGCGGACGACGAGTGGCTGAAGAGATACGGAGGAGCTCACACTGCAGAGGCTGAGGAGGTGGAGGCGGCGGGCGGACCCGGTGGAAAGCCCCTCCTGCCCAAGGTCTATCTCGGAGTCAAGGTCGGCATCAGGTGGGTAAATCGTGTCGTAATATGTAACGTGAATTTTAAAACACTAAATGATTATCTTTATCACAGGTACGTTGGTCGCATTGTAATCGAGCTGCGATCAGATGTTGTCCCGAAGACTGCAGAGAACTTCCGCTGCTTGTGCACGGGGGAGAAAGGATACGGATATCAAGGTGAGTTTCTGAACCGGAAATTTTCAATAATTGATCTTTGAACGCATTTTATAGGCTCGTCATTCCACCGAATTATTCCCCAATTCATGCTCCAAGGAGGAGACTTCACGAAGGGAGATGGAACTGGTGGCAAGAGTATCTATGGAAACAAGTTCGCTGACGAGAATTTCACGGTACGTCTTTGTCTCTCTGATTTGTTTACCTATATCAATATATTACTATCCTCATGATTTCAGCTGAAGCACACCATGCCGGGTACAGTGTCAATGGCTAACTGCGGTGCCAACACGAACGGCTCTCAGTTCTTCATCTGTACAGAGAAGACGGACTGGCTGGACAATAAGCACGTCGTATTCGGCCATGTGGTGGAGGGAATGAATGTGGTGCGACAGATCGAGCAGCAGGGTACGTCGGGCGGCAAGCCGCAGATGCAGGTGAAGATTGTCGAGTGCGGAGAGGTGGAGCCCGAGAAGCGTAAGGTCGCGGCCCCTGTTCCTGCCGAGGAAAAGGAGAACGCTGTCGCGGAGGCTGAAGAGGCGATGGAGTCTTAGCCGTATTAGGAGAGAGGTATCTTATCATTGTTGTTTGTTGTTGACATCCGCGTGTTGATTAGTTTGATGTTTGATACATTGCGTATTATGATATTTGTAATTTATAAAGATCTCGACATTGTTGATGTGTGTTCTGCGCCATTTGTATTGCCGGTTCTCTGACCGTTTAATATCTTAATTTTCATATTTGTTTGATATGTATGTGCATTTCTATTTGTAGATGGGTTCCAAAACAGGAGGCAACATGGAGCCGATGGCTTTTGTGCGCAAGTGGGGTGCGGCTGCCCAGGAGGATCCTCAGGGAACTGCCGCTATCGGTGAGTGTCGGCGCTACTCGGCACTATCCTAATATCATTCATCAACTGTCTTCAGTGGAGGCGCCGCCAGAGGAGCGCGGTGGTCGCGGAAGTGGCCGTGACCGGACCCGATCACGCAGTCGGGACAGGGAACGAAGGCGCGAGAGGAGGAGGAGCAGGTCCCGCTCCCGCAGCCGCGATCGCGACAGGCGTCGTCGCTCTCGCAGCAGAGAGAGGAGGGTGCGTCGAAGGAAAATGTTGACGCTTGACAACGCCTTATAGTATATATGAAATACATCATTTCAATTATTTTCAGGATCTTCCGCAGTATGAGGCCCCTGTTCCGGTGGCCGCTGCACCCACTCCTGTGATCAATCCTCTTCTTCGATCCGATTGTAAGTCATTCGTAGGAAAGTATATTATGAATATGTTTCGCAAATGCCTTGCGTATATGTATGTGTTGCAGTGGCGGAGTCTCTGGCGGCTGCTGGTGCTGGTGGCGAGAGTTCCCCGGCGACGACTCGCGTGCGCAAGTCTCGCTGGTCGACGACCAAGTCGTTCGTTCCTGGCATGCCTACCATCCTGCCTGCCAACCTCTCGGATGAACAGAGGGCTGCTTATCTGCGTGAGTAGGGGTTATGAATGGGGAGACATGTAAGGGGTGGCGTAGACAAGACTGACTGGCTGTATGCAGGCAGGTGTTCCAGGTAGGCCACTTTACTCTTGAAGATATGATATGGAGTTTGTTCCTAAACGTTTTGGACTAATGGTGTGCGCGGCTGGCGTGCTGCGGTCTTTCAGTGCAACTGGAGGTGGAGGATGCTACTCGCAAGCTGCGTCTCGGCGACTTCATGGGCCCTTCCGATCCGGCGATGAGGTGGGAGAGCCACTGCTCTGTCCGACACAAGGGCCGGGGCCACGTGGGTGGAGCACGCTGTCGTTCCGCCTGCTAGCCCCGTCCACGACAGAGAAGTTTACCTGTATTTTGTTTTATATATTCAATATATTCCCCACGTTCAGCTATATTTCAAATTGGTGCACGTGCTAACTTGTTTCGCGACACGCACTCCTCGTTCCGCGTTTGATTGTCTAATAATAATCCCTCGTGTATTCAGCTAATCTACTTTTTTCTAGCTCTTTATTGCCGGGCAGCGCTTTTAATAAATCATATTTTAGCCAATCTACATGTTTTCATTTCGTTTAGATATTAATGCAATATTTAAGCGCATCTCGAGGGCCGCCGCAGATAATTTTCTGATACTTGCAGCATCATTTTAATTAATTTTCTATACGCAGCTTTTCAGGCTCTGCAGTTTGCGTAGTAGTTTTTGTGTGGATTGTAAATGGGATTATAGTTGAAAATGGGTATGTCTAATGCGCTGTTAATGATTGTGATTGGTTGTAGAAGTCCGTCTCCGGAGCCGATCTACGATGCGAACGGCAAGAGGCTGAACACTCGCGATGTGCGCAAGCGGCAGGAGCTGGAGCAGCTGCGCCACGAGAAGATCCAGGCACTCCTCAACGTCAACCCCAACTACAAGCCGCCCGCTGACTACAGGTATGCATGTGAGGAGGGGTTGATATGAGATGTTGGGGTATTGCAGGGCGCCAAACATTCGCATCCATGACAAGGTGTGGATCCCGCAGGATCACCACCCCGAGATCAACTTTGTCGGTCTGCTGATTGGCCCCCGTGGAAACACGCTCAAGTCACTCGAGGCGGAGACGGGCGCCAAGATTATCATTCGCGGAAAGGGCAGTGTGAAGGAGGGCAAGCTTGGCAGGAGGGACGGGCCCATGCCCGGGGAGAACGAACCTCTTCACGCATACGTGACCGGACCCGACCAGAACGTCATCAAGAAGGCGTGTGAGAAGGTGCGTTTCACGTTGATACTGTGACTTTAAAAAATATCTACGATGGATTGTTTCAGATCAAGACGATAATCGGGGAGGCGCTGCAGATACCGGACGGACAGAACGAGCTGCGAAAGCTGCAGCTGAGGGAGCTGGCCCTGCTCAACGGAACACTCCGTCCCGAGGACATGGTCAGTAGCACGCCCTTCTCATCCACCTACACCTGCTTCTAACACATGCTTTCAGGTGTCGGGTGCTCGCTGCAACAACTGTGGCTCGGACCAGCACAAATCGTGGGAGTGTCCCGATGCACCCAACGTGACCGCTCGCATTGTGTGCACGTCTTGTGGAGGTGCCGGACATATTAGCAGGGACTGTAGGAACCCGCGGCCGGGATTCGCGGGAGCTGGAGGACCCGACCCCGGCATGGATGACGAGTACAGGTGAGGAGGACGAGAGACGTCTGTTTAACGCAACGGGATCATGATGAATTGCAGTGCTCTTATGGCTGAGCTGGGTGAAAAGCCTGTGGGTGGAGCTCCCGGAGCAGCTGCTGCTAGCAGGGGTGGATTCGGAGGACCGCCGAGGGGAGGCGCACGCGGAGGTGCACACCAGCCGGTGAGTACACGTACACGATGCATTTGTAGAATACGAATTCATCTTTTCTATTTCCAGCAGATCCACCCTCTGTCGAACCACCCGATGCACCGCTATCCGGTGGCACCTGGGGGACCGCCTGGAGCTCCTGGTTTCGGAGGAGGGTACGGAGGAGTAACCCCAGGAACCTACGGTGGTCATCAGCCGCAGTACGGAGGGTTCTACAACCAGCAGCAGCCGCAGTCTGGCTACGGAGGTCACGGACATGGAGGAGGCGCGCAGTGGGGAGGACGCGGAGGAGGCGCGAGTGGAGGGTGGGCAGGGAACGGATACCCGGCCCCTGTGCCGCCGCCTCCCCCTCCGGCGGCCATGTTCCCGCCGCCGCCTCCCCCGCCCCCGCCTGTGCCCCAGCCGGATCTCTCCGCATTCCTCGCTCCGCCGGCACCTCCCCCCCCTCCCTCGTAGATCCTAACACGAGATCCTACTACACTTATGATCTAAGATATCTTTCTGCAATTGTCCCTATTTTGTTGGTCACTGTTATAGATACATTTAGGTCGTCCGACCTGTTCCCTGTTCAGCCGCAGCATGTTTTAAACATTGTATAAGTATTCGTTGTTATTTTTGAATAAAGTTTGGTGTGAAATTGTGTTTGTAGCGTGAGTGAAATCTGTTGGCGTCAGTGATGAATATCTTTATATTATTGTTAATACTCGCTATGTTGTGGGATAAGGGATTGCTATAGGCCCGGTTAGGAATTGCTATGACTCGTGTTCAATTGGGAGAAGATTGGATATACAATATATGGTGTGTTTTTAGGATCGGTTGACATCGAACTTCATAGTATGGTAGATGCAAGCGGCGTATTCGTCTTTTGGCGCGCATAGTCCTTCGATAGACTTGAGGAGAGTGGACTGAAGAGAGGAGTGAGGATGCGTGCTGTCTACTGTGCGTGCGTACCTTGTAGCTGGCGGAGACTCCCCTCTTGCCCTCGTACGTGTTGCACATGGCCCTGCACTGGGACAGGCGGGAGGCGGGCAGCTCGCGCCGATCCAACACATGTACCACCGCAGTCATCACTCCCTGACACATACCACGTCGTCACATATGCTCATAGAGTGGAAGAAGAGAGGGCTGCGATTCGGATCACATTCTTTGTATGGAGTATGGTTTTGATAAGATGGGTGGAGAGACGGGTTCACCTGTTTGAGGTAGTTCCAGTACTCGTCGATCTTCTCCTCATTCTCCGCCTTCTTCTTGTTGATCTCCGACTTGGACGGAGTGCACATCTGCGAGGAGTGGTGTGAGAACACTCTTCCTCCCCCTTCTCCTCCTCCCTCTCCTCCTCTCCCTCTCTTACCTTGAACGACACGTGTTGTGTGAGTCCGTCGTCGCTGCGGCACGCGTCGCTGCCCTCGTCCTGCACGAACTTGTGCAGCTCCTCGCCCTGCTCCAGCTTGGCCGTGTTGCACATGTGGCAGAACTGGCTGCAGTGGGGGTGACAGGAGGGGGAGGAGTAGGAGAGAGGGAAAAGATGTGGTGTTAGTAATGCTGGACGTGTCATCCCCACCATGTGCTCTTGTCCTGGAGGAACGAGCGCAGCTGGGAGTGCTGCGACTTGGGGCACCAGCTCGAGCGGGTCACGTTGGTGCAGATGTTGCCGGCCAGGGAGGCGGGGCCTGAGTGGGCGGAGTTATGTTGATTCGAACTGGTATGCTGTACCTTCTTCGTTGCGGCAGGGCAGGTTGGTGCCGAGCTGTAGGAACGCCTCGACGTAGGGATTGGAGAGTGGTTTCCGTAGACGGAATGACATGCGCACTCGATAGCAGCCGGGGAAGGTGACCTGCCGGGACTGACCCAGCTGGTCCGTCACCTGAATCCAGATATGTGGCACATCATTCCTAACAGCTAACTATGGTCTTTCACGTGTTGCTCTTACTTTCTCTGCAGTTGCCTTCGCCTCGTCCGACTCACCGTGACCTGGTCTCCTCCGGCGTCCGATCCCAACATCTCAAAGTTGAACTTGATCGAGTTCTTATCGACCAGCTCCGATTTGACTGCAAATCGCACAGTGAAATGGAATCACATACTGTTTCGGTCACTTTCACTACAACAGTCACCTCCAGGGCATGGCTGAGTGATGTTCTCCCTGAGTTGGATGTTGATGTGCTCCGCAGAGACAATTGCGACAAGGGAGAATAGGATAATAGGCAACATGGCCGAGTGTGTGTCCATGCGTCGTCTCCTCCTCCTTATATGGGGGATATGGCAGTGTTTCTTTCCACCGAACAGGTTGCGTCGCTAGTGTGCGAGGCGAGGTGCGAAGCGTCGAACTCGTTTGTGTTGCACAACATGAGAGGCTCGCCGGGAGGGAACGGGGTCAGCGCACGCACTCTATTCAAGCAGTTTGTTTGTGTATTTGCGTATTAGTGGATCAGTTGCGTGAGGTGAGCAGCGAGAGAGACTGGTATGGTAGAATGGTAGGTGGTGGTAAAAATAGATGTGATGATTCATTGACGTGGTCAGCAGACTGAATCTGCCGAATCAAGGATTCAAGGATGCTGGATGAGTGGAGGATTAGATTAGCGTCTTTTTAACCGAAACCGGGTATTTTCACTTCCGTGCCTAGAGGAAAATGCGAAAGGAAAGAAGAGATGGTGATCATTGGTTGTTCTTGATCCTGATTCCTACCAGTTCCCGTACCAGATAAATGAAATACGAACACTTTGCTATAAAGTGGTCTATTACACTCGACTATAGTGTAGTCTGTTGTCGGTGATGACTTTGCAATGCTGTGGGTGCTTATCAGTCTCTACTGGAGTGGTATTCTCACCATTTCAACCTTACGAGAAGAAATGAGTGATGACAATACAATTTGAACACTTTGATCATTCGCTAGTTGCTGCTCTATTTATTCGGCTTTCTGCCACGTTGTGGTGATCAGTGAAGTGAGAGAAACGAGAGCAATTGATTTTCTCTGAATTATCTGTTCACTTCACGGCTTGCAAGCATTAGCTAGCGTAAAGGCAAACATCTCTTTCTCTCTCTCTCTCTCTCTCTCTCTCTCTCTCTCATGTACGGTTGTACCTACGTGTTAATTTCTATCTTGCCGTACTGCGTTGATTCTCTCACAGTGAGTATGTTGTGTGTATGATCTATTTGTGTTGAATATCGCTGGTCATCCGCACTTTATCGAGAGGACGCGGGCAAAACATGTTGTGTGTTATTGCCTCGCTTTCACAACATTTCATTTTCGTTGTTCTGAATCGCGTCTGCTAGTGTAAACACCTGTTCTCGTTTCTATTCATATAATTTGTATGCATTCATTCGCATGTTTTTTTCTAGATGTCTCTTGCTGGTCAGATCGCAGTGGTTACTGGAGCGTCGCGCGGTATCGGAAGGGGTATTGCACTACAGGTGAGGAGAGAGGATGAAGCTTGATTTTTTAATCATTTGTGTCACCTTTGGTATAGCTGAAAAAACGGCAGCTGTGATCCTGTGATGATTTTGTTTTTAGCTGGGCGAGGCTGGCGCTACAGTGTACGTGACGGGGCGGGCACCGAAGGAGAGCGGTACTGCCGGCAACAGCGCCATGCCCACACTAGAGGCCGTCGCCAATGGTCAGCCAGCGGGGGTCGAGACTTTCTTCTGATCACATCATTCCCTACGCTGTGGACATTGAAACCTATTCAGAGATCACGGCGCGTGGCGGCAAGGGTATCGCTGCGTATGTGGACCACAAGAACATGGAGGAGGTAGAGAGAGAGAGAGAGAGAGAGAGAGAGAGAGAGAGAGAGAGAGAGAGAGAGAGAGAGGGGGGGGAGAGGGCATGGGGAGACTGACAAATACTTTGCAGGTCAAGTCGTTCTTCGAGCGCATCGACAAGGAGAACGACGGACAGATCGATATTCTCGTCAACAACGCATACTCGGCTGTCCAGGTGGGTTTCTCGATTGGCGCTAGTGTTTTGGATTAGAGTTGTGTACTTGGTGATTTGACAATTTCAGGCTATCGCTGACAATGCTGGCAAGAAGTTCTGGCAGCAGGACGCGGAGATGTGGGATGAGGTAGGATTTTGAATGGTGGACGTGGGAGAGGAAGAAGAGTGGGAGAGACGTCGCTTCTAGGTGAACAACGTGGGTCTGCGCAACCACTACTACTGCTCTGTGTATGCGTCTCGTCTGATGGTGGCCCGCAAGAAGGGACTCATCGTCAATGTCAGCAGCAGCGGAGGACTGCGGTCAGCTCTCTCCTACTCTCCCTTTCTCTCTCTCTCCCCCCTCTTTCTCTCCCTCTCTCTCCCTCTCTCTCTCCCTCTCTCTCTCTCCCTCTCTCTCTCCCCCTCTCTCTCTCTCTCTCACCCTCCTTATTGCAGCTACCTGTTCAATGTGGCGTATGGAGTGGGCAAGCAGGCTCTCGACAGGCTGTCGGCTGATATGGGAGTCGAGCTGAGGAAGTGAGCAGGCTTTTAATTTTCTTCTCATTTGTATACGCCTTCTAATCACGTCGGATGTGATTCCAAAGAGATTGAATGTTTCTAGAGTTTTGTGCTGATTGATTCTATTCGAGGGAGGGTGTGACAGCCGTATCTCTGTGGCCGGGCGCGGTTCGCACGGAGACAATCGTTGACATGTACGACCAGGGAAAGTCACTCGACCCCTCCAACAAGATGGCGGAGGTGTTCATGAACGGGGAGACAACCGAGTATGCGGGAAAGGCGGTGGCTGCCCTGGCGGCTGATCCCCACAAGTGAGTGGGACGCGCGGAAAGAGAACACAGGCAGGAGAGGAAAGGAGAGAGATGAATTGTTGCAGGCTGAAGAAGACTGGCAGTATCCTCATCACTGGCGACCTGGCCGCCGAGTACGGGTTCAGCGATATCGACGGTGAGTGAGAGGTGTGGGAAGCTGACTGGACTGCTGTGTGTGCAGGCCGCCACCCTCCGAACCTGCGCTCTCTGTCCGACCTGCTGCATCTGTCTGGCTGGAAGACGACTGCCGCCCTCATCCCTGGATTCGTCAAGGTGCCCGGATGGGTCTTCTCCGCCGCCACCAGCAAGCTGTGAACAAGACAATATGTATTCTATCTGTGCCTTATTGTTTTACCGGTTTTGTGGACATAAATTTATTTTAATGGTGGCCGTTGTTTCATCTTTTGTTTCCTAGGACATGTACGTGAACTGTTCGGTCTCTGTTTTGCAAACAATAATATGATGACTCTTTACAGCGCGGTATTCTTATGTCACTCCTGTCGTTTCCCAGTCAGTAACAATGCCGGAATGAAGTTGAGGAAGGAAGCGTTTCCGCTCGCTATCGGTGTATCTGTGATTCTGAAAGTGGAAGTCGTTGGTCCCAGCTTTCATCAAAGTGTCCTGATTACTGATCCTCTACCATCAAATCTATTTAGATACAGTTGTGTCACATTGTTTTGTAGTGCATAGTGGTATTTCGTTTTACACCATCGGTTCTTTGCACAATTTTGTGATTTTTGTTTTTGTTTTTGTATATAACTTATTGTATATAATGTATTGTTCGTCTGCTTTCATTTCAGATGACGTCGTCTCTGCCGTCATCCTCGGCTGCATCCTCCGCGGATTCCCCAGTCTATTTCATCGCGCAACTCGCCGATCCCACCGACTTTCTCCTGCGAGCCGATATTATGAAGGTTTATTACACTGTATTTATTCTAAAAAATAATAATAAAAATCTTGTTCTAGTTCTTCTCTTCTCGTGGCGGCACGTGCTGGGAGAAGTTCTGCGGAAGTGTCATCTTTGGCGACGAGGCCAGCGAGGTTTACAGCTGCTCTATGGCCAAACCTAAGCAGCAGGTTACTAGGTGAGAATACGAAGTATTTTGTGACAAAATACTGTTTATGTTCAGCCGCTCTTCAATGAATCGGTTCCCCTGTTGTAAGCCGAAGATTATCCGAGTTACTGTTGCGAGGGTTTTATTCTATTCAATCGATTTATAAAAGCGTTGTTCAGAAGCCCTCGGCTCAAAAGCGCAAGATTGCGGCCGTGGCTCCGTCATCGGGTGATGGTGGGTGGGTGGCGGAGACTCGTCGCGAGAGGGTGCTGGCAGCTGCCAGGCGGCGGGAGCGCACCGCGCACAGAACCTTTAACAAGACCACGAGGGATTGCGCGGTGAGTATGATTATCTTATAATTCGATTTCACTCGTTTTTCCAGCTAAGATTACATTATGTTACAGTTATGTCCCCTGTCCGTGATGGGCAAGGACTTCTGTGTTCACGCGGCCTCTCACCTCAACCTCAATTCGGCCATGCGATACAAGTGCACTCTCTGCGGCCAGCGAGCCTCAGGTCAGAAATATTAAATCTATATCTTGTTGTACTTTTCATAATAGTAGTTTTTTTGTATCATGCGTTTCAGATACTGGACTGATTGTCCACGACGCTCGCTCGCACGACATCATGGGCGTGGTGACGAGTCATGATATGGTCTCCCAATGCGTTGACACATGGAGACACCCCGTACGTTTCGAGCAATGTTTCTTGTTCCTCCCATTAACGTCTATAACGTTTTGAATACGACTCACTCATCTTTTTTCAGCAGTATACCGTTGCCAGCCGTGTGTCAGTGAAGGTGCGCGAGTGCTTCGGCGATGCGGAGATGATGGTGGAGACGGAGGAGGAGAAAAGTGAGAAGCCGCAAGAGGTTGTTCGGAAGACGTGCACGTGTCGTGTGTGCTTGGAGGAGGTGGAGGTCCCTCTGACGTCGTCGCCTCGTCGCGTTCTTCTCATCCATTCCCTCTCGCACCTCGATCTCCCTCCTCGGTACAAGTGCAGCGCCTGCGACTACACCACCCTCGGTATGCTTCTGATATTCTTCTGTCTCTGAGAACCTGGAGCCGTATTTGCGGATTGTTTTGCTTACCCAGCGAGATTTTGCGGGGGTATTTTGGTTGGAATCAGCCGAGGAATCTTCTATGTTAACATATAAATCGGGTTCAATTGATTTTTTCGCAATAATATGGAAAACTATGAAATAGGTAAATCTTGCGACTAAAGTTTGCAAATTCATACCATCATTAAAAAAAAATGCAAATCACGTTTTCAAAAAGTAAAAGTTTCTGAAAATCCAAAACATTCTGTCTTTGCATTGTAAAATAGGCCCATGGACAGCCCATGGACAACTTTGCAGAAGTGCAGCGAGAACTCATCTGCAGAATCGGCCCTGGGCCTATTTTGCAGACGAAATTCAGACAGTCTGTAAAATCAGCCCAGGGCCGATTTTACAGACGAATCGCAGACAAAGCGGGCAGAACCATCTGCATTATCGGCCCTCGGCCGATTTTACAGACAGACCTGATAGCTTGTCTTGGCAAAACATTCGCCGAGCGCGAGGTTCGAACTCGCGAGATAAGATCAATGTTCGCGGTGCTACACCACTACACTACGCTGGCACATGGTGCGTGCTGCATTAACTAATAGTCGACAGCGCGCACCTCAAAAAAGTATTGTGACAGCTACTGCTAATTGTGTGAGAGTGAACATTCAAATATCAAATGCTATGTTTCCAAAAGATTAGTTCTTTGGTTTCGAAACAATTACATTCACAAAGTACGCATCATCAAGTCTCGTCTCTTTGAACGCAGCGCATTGTTTCCCGTCTTAGAGAGAGAGCAGCGCAAGCGTGGATGGCCTAGTGGTATCGTTGTGCAATCTGCGCGCTCGCTTCTTGGGATCGAGTCCCGCGCTCGGCGAATGTTTTGCCAAGACAAGCTATCAGGTCTGTCTGCAAAATCGGCCAAGGGCCGATAATGCAGATGGTTCTGCCCGCTTTGTCTGCGATTCGTCTGTAAAATCGGCCCTGGGCTGATTTTACAGACTGTCTGAATTTCGTCTGCAAAATCGGCCCAGGGCCGATTCTGCAGATGAGTTCTCGCTGCACTTCTGCAAAGTTGTCCATGGGCTGTCCATGGGCCTATTTTACAATGCAAAGACAGAACACTTGGAAATTAATAGTTCGTTTCATTTTTGAACTATTTTACAATTCATTCACAGAATTTCAAGAGCGATTTCGCATCATAAGTTGTTAAATATCTACCATAGACAGTTTTGCAATTTCAGTCGCATTAGTTGTCAGTTTCAAAGTTCTCTATAACTTTGCGAAAAAATCAATTGAACCCGACTTATATTCTATAAACAAGTTGTAAGAGATCTGTTGCAGAGAAAAACCTCAAGTCGAATGCGTTCCACTACAAGCGGCACGGCAAGGAGGCCAAGGTAGTATGGGTGGACCAGTGGACTGACGAGGTGAGAGTGTTCATTTGACGTCTCAACATGTTTCGACGTTTGTACAGTGCGCGGAATGTAGCCTCCTATTAACGGCAAAATATTTGAATTCTTGCGAAAAAAGACTGTGGCGAGAGGAGAGTGCGCAGACGGTGAGCGCGCGTGTCTCTCCATTTCCCATTGTCTCTCGCAATAAAGTATAGTCCGCGCGGCCACTGTACATGATTATTTTCTAGATGACGGCAGTTCACCTCGCGCGGACCGCAGAGTGTTTCGCGGAGTTCGAGGAGGAGCAGTGCAAGTGAGATATAGGAGAGAGGGTTATCCGACTGTGAGAAAATAGTTGTCTTCATCTGTGAATATGGTGGTTGTGTTGTTCTTGTTCTTGTTCTTGTTGTTAGCCGTGTTTGTCACATTGTTCTATAAAAAAAATTAGAACTGTAGCGGTTGATGAAACAAATTGTTCATTTTCTGGGTATTATTGCCAGATAGTTGCAATTAATTTTGGATAAGTGAAAAATTCCATCTACGAAACTCTTGTAAATAACTATTGTGAGCGCAGCCACATGAAGTTTATTACGAGTTTAGTGTCAATAAGAACAAGAAGTGAATGTGTTGTGTGCTATGCTATGCTATGCTATGCGGTCTGTCCCTTGAACCGGAGATACTCTGCGGTGCGGGGATCAGCCTCGTCGAGTCGGAAGCGCCAGCGAAACAGCGCGATCACACCAGTCACGAAGAACTGGTTCTCACTGAAACACCAAGTGCGGGGGAGAGAAGACGGCAGCCCACCTGAAGGTGTGTGCGTCGACACTGGTGAGGAAGGCGCGGCCCGTCGACCACTTGCGCAGCCGCCCACCCTCGCACACCTGCAATGGATGAGGGAGGCAGGGAGCAGCTGCACTCACGTCGATCGTCTTCTTGTCGATGTCGAAGGTGAGCACGAAGCGAGTGTCGAAGAACATGACAGGAGGATCGATCTGGAGACAGAGGTGGTGGGTGAATGCAATGTACAGTGGACAGTGACGGATCTCTCTCACCATTCTCGCCACGAAGCGCAGTTGTGCCGGAGCAGTGTCGAAGTGACGCGGCGGCGGTCCCTCCCGGAGTACCTATGCCAGAAAGACTTTTTGTGCACTCGAGAGTTTCTGATGCGCACATCTCCGGTGCAATTCCTGAAGTCGATCTCTCCAAACTGCTGTCGGATAAAGTCCACCGTATCCCCGCCAACGCACTCAAATACGAACATGGCTCGAGAGAACACCTAAATCAAGCGTTAAAAATTGATATCACACATGAAATCAGGTACTTCAATCCATACTCCCGGTCGGATGTCCCAGTAGCGGTAGTGGCGGACGACGCCTGGCTCAGACGGACAAGGCAGACGCATTCGCTGAAGGTGTCATCTTCCTCTCCCTCTCTCTTTCTCTATTTATTTATCTATCTATCAATCTATCTCACCTTGAGAAACAATTGTCCTTCGAACTCCTTGGTCTCCTCGACCAGTGACACTGTGTGATCAGCGGTGAACACCTGTATCGGTATCGTGAAATAGGTATCGTGAAATAGGTTTCTCTCACTCACCATGATTCTGAATGTCCTTGTGACGCGGCATCCGCAGAAGTCGTTGCCGTGGTCGAGCCAGCAGCAGCGAAAGATGAGCACGGCTGGGGCAGGGAGGAAGGGGCGCTGGAGGGAGTGACAGGGGACAGGGGGCGAGTGTACCTGTTCGACTGGCGGCTGCGCGGGAGGCGTCTCCCTTCGCCGCCTCCTCCCAGCTATCCACGGATCCATAGGGGGATCTTCGGCCGCCGAGAGTTTTACTCCTCTTTCCGAAAGGAACTTCTAAAAGTAAACAAATTACTGCATCGTAATTACCAAAAAAAATTCTAAATATGTTCAATGCACATCTTACGCACATGTGTGAAGTTGTCGCAGTCGTAAATGCGATAGCGAGTGCCGAACAGCGAGACATCCATGCCTGAAGAAGAGGAGTGGATGGAAGAGAAAGAGAGAGAGAGAGAGAGAGAGAGAGAGAGAGAGAGGGAGAGAAAGAGAGAGAAAGAGAGAGAGAGAGAGAGAGAGAAAGATGGAAGATGCGGAGATAGAGGGAATATACAGTGTACTTGCCAAGATTGAGGTCGGTATAGTGCAGATAGGGAGAGCCGACACGGTTGTGCGCCGGCACTTTTTGATGTCGGAAGAGACGACCCTGGAGAGATGCCAGCTGAGAGGTGGGAGGAAGACTCACCAACCTGTATGTATCCGCTGTTTTCCACGTGGGGCTCATAGAGCGATAGGGTGTCGTCAGACAGGTGATAGTAGAGCTTGTACATGCGAATACGATGGAGCTGCGAGCTGTCGTCCGCCGATTCATCAGAGTACACCTGAAAACACCTCTCTCTCTATCTCTCTCTATCTCTCTCTCTCTCTCTCTCTCTCCCCTATCCTCACTCGCATTCTTACCTGGAAGCACAGTGTCGCCGTGTCCATAACATCCGCCAATCGCGCCAGCTCTCCCTTCCTGCAACTCCTTCCGTCACTCGTATCTCATATACGTCCACTCACTTTGCATTCTCAGGAAAGGCCCTCTGTCGTGGGTATGCCTCGACTGGTGGGTCTCTGATCAAGCATTGTCCCCTGTCCACAACCATGCGAGTCGGCCGGGCGCGCTGGGTGGAAATACGATATGTGCACATGGAACAAAGACTCACGGGCCGCGGGTCGCTGCCGAATCGATCAAGTATGTCCGGAGTGGGCACGTCTTGATCCATCGTCAGAAGCACGCAACCAGTCAGTAGTATACTTACTCTCTTGTTGCTACCTTAACGCCAACCACTACCCTATATTCGCTTCAGTGGACACCATTTCCGGAATGAATCAGCGCACAATTCTACGAGCATTCCCTAGTATCATTCTTCTTCGTGTCCCTGTGCATCGAAGGGAGGTCAAAAGCAAATCACCGTGCACACCCTCATGTCCACTCGCTTTCCCGCGCAATAGTGACCCGAATGACCCACGCGCGCACCCAGCTGTGTCCTATTGCCGCTAAAAACAACAGATCCGCACCCACTCACAACAAATATCGATCAGATTCGTGTATCGATTTATCGACTGGTACATACAAATGCACACATACAATACCGTAAAATACGATGAGATCGTTAATTCAGACGGAATAGTGTGCACACGAGGTTAAAACAATAGATAAAGTGTGAAAATGAGAACATTGGCAGTGTCTAGCACTTTCGAGTATTATTAGGTACATAGTGATTACTGGGGACCCTTCTGACCAGGGGCTCCGGGCTGGGCACCCTTCTTGCTCATGAGGTAGCGGTGAATGTGGGGGATGACTCCTCCTCCGGCAATGGTAGCCTTAATAAGAGTGTCCAGCTCCTCATCTCCGCGGATAGCCAGATGCAGATGGCGGGGAGTGATACGCTTAACCTTCAAGTCCTTCGACGCGTTTCCAGCGAGCTCGAGAACCTCAGCGGTCAGATACTCCAGAATTGCAGCGCTGGAAAACGTAAGATAGCAAATTGCACAACACTGTAAACAGCTGGAGTATCAAAGCAAGAACAAAACATGCATAAAAATTAAAGACACCTGTAGACAGCAGCGGTGGCTCCGACACGTCCGTTGGAGGTGGTCCTCTGCTTGAGGAAGCGGTGAATACGTCCGACGGGGAACTGGAGACCGGCACGAGCAGAACGGGAGATAACCTTTCCCTTGGTCTTTCCGGAGTCCTTACCGGCCTTTCCCTTTCCTCCAGCCATTATACGTTAGTGCTGGAGAGATAACGATAAACAATTGAATATGATGTAACTCCAAAGAGGTCATAATAGTTTATCAACAAGAACAAAACAAGACAGTAGACTGCTACAAGCACATCGCACCGAAGTGAAGAAAGTACAAATGAAACGGATGTAACAAAAATAAACACTGACGCGACAATCGCGCGGGAACCGTCTGACCCCGCCTATTTGGCAATGGCGTCCTGCGCACCACCTATGACAAATATCTGGTCCCAACACGAAACGCTACGCATATAAGACGCGAGCGCGTATCGGAATATTTTGGCGCCCGATTTCACAAATCAAAATATTGATCGAAATATTTTTTATTCATGTTTTTTGTTACTCATTTTAATGCGTTCAACTAACGTCCCAATCTCAAACCGATTTTCCATCCCGACCTTACAGAAGTCGTTGGTGTGCTTCAACTATCTATGTTTTTGAACATAACTATGATTGTCATAACTATACATTGCGGTCGAACACAATTTGCATCGAATAGGCACATATGCAAATTTTCGAAATTTGCATATTCTTATCAAATAAAGATTGAATGTTATCAGCATCAGTGATAGTAACTGTTAGTAACGATGAATGTCACGGTGCTGCTCAAATTCAGGCAGGACAGCAAGTTCTGTGTGGTCGGGGTGGAAAATCGGTTTGATATTGGGCGTTTAAAAGTTCATAACTCTCATTCAGGGTATTTCTCCGCTATGTCGTCCGGGGCGGGCAAAACGAGATCTTATGGATCATTTCCTGCTAGTACAAAAGCAGCGGATCTGTTCGATGCTGCTTTCGGAAAAGCGTAAGTCATATAGTTGAGTTTACACCAACTGTGCTTGTAGGCAAACTCGCCGAAGATTTCCGAAAGCGGCCCCGGTCCCTCCCGAGAATGACGACAAGCCGCAGCTGCCGTCTGTTACCGTCAACTCTTCGTCGCCGCAGCAAGTGTTTTCGCCTCCAGTCAGTCTACCTGAAAGTACTTCTACGGATGGAGCGCTCGATCAGGTAAGATCTGAGTGTTCCGAAATTGTTCTAATAAGGGCATTCAGTCGGATAACAGCTCGGATTCGGAAGACGAGTCACACAAGATCCAAACTGCCAAGCCTTCTTCCTCGCAGTCATCGACCGGATCTATTAACAATGCTCTTACCAACACTAGCATCAGTCTGCCGCGTGTATGTAAGTATATTTTGATATGCCTGATTTACTTTTGATTTCCAGCAGCGAGTACTGGTGGCGCCAGGTCTGCACCTATTCGTTCGGCTGCATCCGCGTTTGATTTTGACGAAGAGGATGACGACGAGCCCGCACCTCCTCAGCCAAAGAAGCAGAAAGAAACTCCGTCGCCCAGTGGTGCGTAATTTTAAATTCGTCAATAATGATATTCATGTTTGAAGATTCACCTTCGAAAAAGTTGTTTCCTCGTTCTGGAGAGCGCAAGCCCGTGTACAAGCACAACTGGGTGGCTAACGACGAGGAGGATGAAGAGGAAGCTTCCCCACCGGCTCAGCTCCAGAGGGAGCGCATAGCTCCGCCGCCTAGTAGGATGACCGCCAGGGTTAATATAGCATGTTATACGATGCTATGTGGTTCAAACACTGCATATCTAGGTTCCTATCTACGCACGTGCTTTGGCAACGACATCGTCCTCGTCAACCACTGCGATTCGCCCGTCTCTATCGCAGGCGCGCGGGTCTCGCGTGCGCAACGTGAAGGAGCCCCATGAGTGTCTTGAGTCTGGCGAGTGCGACGACTTCCGACAGGACATTGAGTACGTTCTCGGCGCTCTCCGATCCGATTCAGCCGATGCCAACATGAAATGTCTTAGGTAAGACACTTATTTTTTATGATTATTAGTGACACATTTTAGTACTGTCACTCTGGCTCGCAAGTGTACTTCGAACGAGTTCCGTCAGTTTATCCGGAGTCAGGGAAAGCTGCGACCCGTCTTCGCGGTCTTCGCCGAGGCTCCGCAAGACAATGTGAGTGTTTAAGAGTGTTGAGGCGAAGAGCAGTTACTGTAAATATTACCTTTGTTTTGTTTAGAACTTTGCTCTGTGTGCGTCGGCAGTGATTTATCTGATGTCGCGTGATCAGTCACAGTCGGCAACGGTGGACAGTGGCACGCTGAAACTGTTTGCCAACTTGTTGCGAATCGAGAGGACGCAGCTCGATAAGACGCCCGGATCCAGCAAGTACATCGACAATGTGAGTGGTGTTAACTGTTTGAGATGATGTATGCTGATTGAAATGACATGGTTTAATACTGTTTATATTATAGGTGTGGAGTGTACTTTGTGAGTACGTTCGTCGTGTGGAGGTGGCGCAGGCCGGAAAGAAGATCACTTTCCAGCTCAGCAAGGAGGAAATCTCTGTAAGTACACTTTTTTGTATCTATACTCAATACTTTTTGCAGCCCTCTCTGTTGATGTTAGAATCATTTGTGTTCCTTCTCGCTCGCAACATGGATGAGGGTACGAAGACGGAGTTGTTGAACATGGGTGTGCTTCCGTGGCTAGTTGCTAAGGGTGCGTTTATTCTTTTGTTTATGATACCGTGTATCAATTGTATTGTTTTGAAGTTGATCAAGTGACGTTGCGCTTGTCGATGGAGTCGGTGAACGAAACAGAGCAGCTGAACTTGCTGCTTATGCTCGATAGGTATGCTTTTCCTTTTCTTTGGATATCTATATACGTTCTCGCGTTCTCAGGTGTTACCGCGTTCTGGAGCAATGCACCTTGTATCACAAGAAAAATCAGGCGTTCCTCATTTCCCATCGCGGAAGTCTGCTTATTCAGTCAGCAGCACGGTGAGCATTTTTGTAATTTTAATATTACCCGTTTGTTTCTTCAGTTCTCTCGACTACATCCATACTCGCCTCCCGGAGTGCTCCTCGACATCTCCTCTCGCGCATTCTCTAGTTGTTGCTCTCGATCTCACTGCTAGAGTGCTCATCAACCTCAGCCACGACAGCGGTACGTCAATTACATTGGTATTGGGTGTTTTGTCCTGAGCGTCTTAACAAGTGCTGTTTCAGAGTTGTGTTGCACGAAGCTGGGTCAAATCCCTGATCTGATGATTCGTGTGATGGAGTCCCTCACCTGGCTCGCCCCTAAGCACGCACCCGAAGAGAAGAAGTTTGACATCTACGTCATTGTGAGTTCATTCTTTAAATTTTAGGATTGCGATGTCATCCGATAGCATTGTGTTGTAGATGTGTGGTCTTCTGGTGAACCTTGTGGAGAGGTGTGCGTCTAATCGCCGTCGTGTGATGGAAGCGACTGTGCGCGTTTTCAACTGGGAGAGCGAAGAGGAGACGGTTGCGTGCGGTACCATTGCCGCGCTTGTTCAGGTGGGTGTTTCATATTCAGACACACCATGCCTGATTTGTTGTAGCTGTTCTGTCGTCACGATTCGAAGGCCCAGTCGATGGATGAGTCTCTGGATCAGGAATTGGCGATGCAGGAGCCGGATGGAGAAGGGGAAGAGGAAGAAGAAGAGGATGATGGCCGACTGGACAGGAGGGGCATGACCGAGATGGACGAGACGGATATGATGCGGCTCATCCAGGGAGCCATGAACAAGGCCAGCGCCCACATGGAGGACTCGGTCGTCGCCAGCTATATTGCACTCGTCATTGGCTGTATGCTTCAGCAGAATGAGGTGGGAATAAGATGTGTTGATGTGTAGCAAGTGGAGTTTTGCAGGAAGGTGTATCTGTGGTTCGCGAGGAAATGGCGGGCGGCAGCCTGCGTCCCTTGGTGGAGCAGATGCAGCGCTTTGTCGACTTCATCAACATTGCCGGACATCACAAGGGCAACGCGCGATCCATCGAGCGCATCCTTGATCTGCTACAGTCCCTCGATGAGTGACCCCTCAACTATCCCATTCCTAAAAACCACCGCTCACTAAACTAGAACTACCCCTGTGAGTGAACACGAGTAGATGACAGGTATTGTCTGCTGTCTCTGTCTACTGTACATTTTGCGAATGTCGTTCTTGATCTGCAAGGATGTTTATCTCTGGTATCATGCGATTATTTTGACTCTCTGCTGAATATGTTGTGTTCTAAACTAATCTGACTAGCCCCTGTGAATGGCCCAATCCCGCACGCTGATTGTTTATTGTGAGTGCGCGAAGCAATTGCTGTATATGTCGGTATATGTTGATTGTAATAAATGTTATCCAGAAAACAATTCAGTACATACAATTTATGTGAAACGGGGGTAGACTGTACAACATTCATAACGGATCAAGATCAACAGAACAAGTTCATGACTCCTAGAAAACAAAACAACTCTCAACACAAGAATCTATGAGCGACTAAGTTTATAGACTATGGAACAACTAGCTAGAAGACCTAGATGTGTGGTGCCTGATAATGACTATGCTCCGATGGAACGGGGCGCTTCGTCCATGGGTCGGAAGATTCGGCTCTCGTAGTACTCGTTCACCACCCGCTTCTTGCTGAGCTGCACACTCGACAGCGTGCCTGCCGCCTCTCGCTGACGCCATCCGAATCGGTTGAGCGGGTGATCAGCACCCTTCCACCACCTACACTACATTATATTGAAATGTAAAAACATAGAAGGGTACATAAAAAAGATAAGTAACTGACCAAACAGCGCCGTTGTAAGCAGCGAGATAGACCGCGACGCAGGTAACGGCGGCGACAGTGGAGCTGCGGGCCGGCGCCGAGACCACACGCCACATCGTGTGACGTATCCTGAAGTTTATCATGAAAATTAAATGAAGAAACGAAGAAACGAAACGTACCTCGTTCCCCATCGCACCTTGCCGATGCCGGCTGCTTCTCGCGCTGCGGCCGTCGACTGCTGCGCATCTGCAGACATCTGAAGGGATAATGCAGAACACATTTAAAAGATACACTATGAAATACCAACGAAGTTTTAAAAAAAAGTTTAAAAAATAACACATGCTACGTATTTAGTTGACCTGAAGACACCGTATAACAGTCTGCACGCTCTCATTTGCACACACTCTCGTCGTTTAAATGGAGCGCAAGTGTTTCACCTGACGCCCATGAGGATATGAATATGGAATATGGATAATTCCTGGATATGAATATGTCCAGTCATTCATAAATATTGCTAGAAACTTAACAATAAATAGTAAACATTTATTAAACATGCATTCAAACTCACAAATACAAACATATAAAAGAAATGTTTAAGAAATCGTATAGTAATGGCAAGTCACAAATGAAACTTAGGGAATGAGTCATGGATGGAGCACTGCAGACGTGGTTCTACAAGAAAACGAGCCTCTTGTCCATGTTGTGGAACTCGGCGCTGCTCTCCCCATCCTCCACCTCCAGCTTCACACTCTTGCGGCTCTTCCGTGCAGAACGTACCAGCTGAAAACGAGCATATAATCGAAGCTCGAGTCGCAGTTGTCGCAGCCTTATCCACGTTGTACCTTGCTGACAATGCGGGCGGGAGAGAAGGAGCTGCTGCGGCGGTTCTTCTTGCGCTGCGCGGCAGCGATGCGAGGCGTCATCTGAAAGCACAGTTTCCTCTTGCCTCTCTACCTCGCGCATTCACTCACCGCTGAGTCAGATTGGGGGTACTGTAGGGTGGAGGTGAGGACGTTTCCGTCGAACACGAACTCGCTGTCCGACATGGCCTCCCACTCAGTGTCGACCGGCTGCAACTTTTTTGTACTGTCTCCTCTCCTGTCCTACCACCCACCCTTTCGTTGTATCCGGAGTCGGGTCGGGAGAGGGGCTCCTCCTTGATCTTCTGCGCAGTCTCCAGCTGCGACTCGAGCGTCGCGATCCGCTGCAACACATACAACACGTCACGGTATACAACTCGCCAATTGGATCCATTCCACTAATTAATTTTATCCTCTTGGAGTCCTCTCCTTTACAACTTCGAGGATAATAGAAATGCGTACCTGGTTGAGAGCGTTGATGTGTCTGTCCTTTCCCTTGGTCTGCTGGATGGCCACTTCCTTCTCCTTTCGCAGAGCCTCCTCCGACTCAATGTGAATAGACGACCGGAAACACGGGGTGTTAGACAATACATGGACAAGTCCACATGTATACACCAAGTGTAATATGAATGCAACAAAAAGCTGTGACAGTAGCAGAATAGCAACACTCACTTGGCTTCTAGGGCGAGTAGCTGACTGCGGATCTCCTTGTTGACACTGGCGCACACAGACAAACGGTACTCCAGGTCGCCGATCCTGAACAGGAGACATGGGAGGGAAAGAGGAAGAGAGAGGGAGAGAGAGAGAGGGAGAAAGAGGGAGAGAGAGGGAGAGGGAAGGAGAGAGAGAGGGAGAGAGATTAGAAGGGATAGGTTGCTCACTTTTTCTTTGCCTGCTCGTTCTCCGGCAGCAGCTTCGTTCCAATGTAAGCCTGTGTGTCCGACAGTTTGTGCAGCTGCAAACAAGAACAATGCCAATCAATAATCAATCGATACCTCGCGAATGGCGGGGAAGACAGCCGACTGGAGCTCTAGTAGGAGACCGAACAAGGCCTGCGCAGACTCCTCGGTCACACCACCCTGCAACGAGTCTTTCTCTCCCTCCTCTCTCTATCTCTCTCTCTCTCTCTCTTCCCCCCCTCTTTTGCACCTTTTCGAATGCGGTGTCGATTCTTCCAATGACGTCGACCACAGCATGGTCGGCGTGGTTGATGACGCGTTCGGATTTGGACAGCTGATCGTTGAGTCTCGAACACACTCGGTCCATCACTAGATCGATGAATCGACAATCACAGTCAGAATTCCACTACCAATCGGTGGGGTGCGTGAAACTACTCTCACCCTCCGAGAGCTCTACCATCGGCGGCGGCAGTCTTTCAAAATCTTCTAACACGCCCTCGCATCCGGAACTTCGCGATGTTCACGCCCATCTACCATGAACAGTCAGGACTCGCGCCGCACTGTTCCAGCCAAGGAGCCCCAATACCCCACTGTAGGATTGTGTGTGCTACCAGATAACCAATCATGAACATTGTATGTCGGAATCAGGCTGATAAGCAAACAATTACGTTAAAACATAATACAATATAACATCACTTATTATCAACGAATAAAACCATAAACACCGATGACGGAATATGCAACGAATTTTGGAAAGGCGGCGAAAGCGGCGTGCGGCACTCACATTCAGTGCCAACTAGAGGGAGGGGTCACTCCCCTTGGGAAAGCGCGCGAAAACACTGATCTACCCACTGAGTGACGATCGATTCGAGTGGCGCAGATCGATCTAGAGCTAGAGCACCTCATTTCTCTGACAGTTGACGATACGTTTTGCATATAATTCCTTTATACATACACAGACAATATTAACGCACACGTTGGCGTCTGAACAAAACATAGAAAATCCGCACATAAACCATTATTGTGATAGAAAAGTGTCAAGAAATCAACGTGGCTCAGTCTGAGAAGGCAGTACCCATTGAAGGATCGGACGGGGCAAGAGAAAAAGCGAGAAGAGACGAGACGGAGTCTCATCAATCCACAACTAGGTACTCTATGACAAGACCACAAGACAATACAATGCTGGAACGGGGGCTATGAAAATTGCGATAGCTTATTGTACGAATCGAGAATCACAATGGAGTGTGTGTGTGTGTGTGATGTGTACCCGTGTGCGACTGGGAGAAGGCGCCTCCGACTCAGAGACTGCTCACCACTATGTTTGTCAGGTCTTCTGCCTCTGCCGACGAGCCCCGGTCAGTGGAGGAGACACGGTTCGGGGGCTGCAAGGGAGAAGTAGAGAGAGAGAGAGAGAGAGAGAGAGAGAGAGAGGGAGAGAGGGAGGGAGAGAGAGAGAGAGAGAGGGAGAGAGGGAGGACGTTGCTGTTGGTACCTGTAGTATCCGTGGTGGACTGTGCTGTATGTGGTTCCCCTGTGTCTCCTCCTTCTCGTCCTTGTCTATGAGCAGTGTCGCCGCTGGGATTTCGATCGTCGCTCGACGGCGCATGTCCTCGATCTACGCAAACAGTCATCAACATCATCGACGCACATCCACTTTCAATGTTAGTTTATATACCAATTACGAAGGGAAATGTTGAGATTTTCAGATATCAAACCAATCATATGAATGTGTGTACTTCCTCACCTCGTTCTCCTGTTCCTCCTCCTCCTCGTTCTCTCCAGAAACACAGCAGAAACTCTTCTGCTTCTGCAAAACAAACAATAGTAGTCCTTATATAGTGTGTTCCCTTTTTTGACCGACATAGACAGCTTCTAGACAACGCATTCAAATGCGCTCGTTGCTGTCTGATAAAATGACGGCGACCGGTCTATAGACATCAAAACTGTGTTTATCGATCGATATCAAGCCAATTAGTAGTAAAATAAAAAAAAACGGGCTCTGTGGAGCCTTCGGCCTACTTGTCAACCATGTACTGTCAAAGTCCCATCTCTCTAGCTTTATCCATCGCCGAAAAAGTGTACCTAACTGAAATGATTATGCACATAGTGCTCAATTACAAGAAAACGAAAGTAGATACGACATTCTAGTTTTCACACATCTCTTTGAGTAATGGAAGGGTCAATTGTTGTGAAAGTTTGAGCTCTACATCTGTTTTCGTTGTTGTGTTATGGGCTACTTTGTGAAATCATGCAATTGTGTTAACCGAAATTCCGGCTCGCCAAACAATTAAATCAAAAACCGGGTTCTGTGGTGACCTCGGCCTACACGAGCAACATCTACTGTGAAAATTTCATATCTCTAGCTCTTTCCTCCGCCGAAAAAAGTGTACCTAACTGAAAAGACAAATAAAAAAAAACAAATCAGATAGAGCTCTACAACATGTCTATTAGAAAAGTTACAGTGTGCAGGTATTTGCGAATCTCTTTAGATTTGAAATAGTTAGTTTCTGTGAAAATTTGAGCCTCTGATCTCTTTTTGTTTCTGAGTTATGAGCTACAACTGAATGAACTGAAATTGCGGCTCTACAAGATCGAAAATGAAAAATCGAGCTCTGTGGAGACGTCGGCACACTTCTGATTAGTGCTGGGAATTAATCAAAATTTTGCGATGATTTTGATTCTGATTAATCAAAAATCATGGAAATCATGATTAATCGATTTCTTGATTTGATTAATCAAAACTTAGTTGATTAATCGATTTTTGATTAAACAGGAAATCAAAATCGTGATTTATCAAAAATCGATGTCATTCAAAATCGAGAAATTTGCGTATATTTCGTCGAATTCACATCAGAAATGGCCAATCGTATATGAAACAAGTGTAAAATAGCCAAACTATAACCAAAACGATGAAAAAGTATGGGTTATATGGGTTGATTAATTTTTCGAACCTTGATTAATCGATTTTTTATCAATCAAAAATCAACGAATGCATGATTAATCGATTTCTGATTAATAAATTAATCAAAACCTGAATGATTTTTTTTATTTTTTTGATTAATCGATTAATCATGACGATTAATCATGATTAATCAAGGAAAATCGATTAATCATGATTAATCGGCACAGCACTACTTGTGATACAACTACTGCGCAAAATTCAGATCACTTGCTTTTTCCACCGCCGAAAAAAGTGTACCTAACTGATTTGAGTATTGAGTTCATGTAAACAAGAGGTTTACGGTAGTAGTAGTATGACAAATGGCAATTTTGACATAACTAGTGTATGTTGACGTGTTAATGGTATGACATATTTCAAATCGAGCAAGTTTTATACACTAGAAAGGGAGTACTCCTGATTTGAAATTTTCATCAGATGCAATTGCAAAGCGGAAAAGCGACCGCGCTGACGCGCAATTGTAAGAAATGACAGCCAAATGAGACATTTGTATAATATTCGCATCTTTCGTCTAATATTCCGGCCGTTCGAATTTGTCGGTCAGAAAAGGAAACACACTATATATATAGACCTAATATATATATATATATATATATATATATATATATATATATATATATATATATATATAATGATAGGTCTATCCAAATTCGAAAAACATCTAAGCCCCGTCCCGGTCCCTACTCGCCCCGCCCTCGCGCACCTTCTTCTTGGGCTTTCGCAGGTCGGCCGAGCTGCTGGCTACGGAGATAGGTGGGGTGGACTTGAGACCGCTAACCTCGAAAGCCACGTCACCCTCCACGAACTCGCGTTCCTAGAAAGGGAGAGGATGAGAGAGAGGGAGAAAGAGAGATAGAGAGAGAGAGAGAGAGAGAGAGAGAGAGACGACTGACCGTGGCCTTCTCCAGGCACTGCAGTAGATGGTGGTGTTGTATCTCGAATATGTCCTCGTCTCGCAATGCGTCGAATGAGAGCAGCCCCTGTTCGAACGCCTGCATCCGAGCCTCGTGTGCCTGAACGGAGGGGGCGGGGATAGAGGGGGCGGAGCCTGCTTCACTCACCTTCTTCTTGTTGAACAGCGCTTGTCCCGAGGCGTTCTTGACAATTCGAATGCGCGCCAGACGGGCTTTCTGAAGAATAAATAATAAATTGTTTTTAATAACAAATACAACCTTTTGCGCTCTTCTTTTATCAGCTCGCTGATTCTGGTGGTAAATCCGAGAGAAATTGCTGACAATGACCTGAAAGAGAAGATTGAGAGAGAGAGAGAGAGAGAGAGAGAGAGAGGAGATAGGGAGGGGGAGGGGGAGAGGAAGAGAGAGACGTACGGGGACAGGTAGGGCGATGACGAGCACTCCGGAAAGAGAGCATATTCCTCCGACTATCTTTCCCATCACTGTCTGTGGCACCATGTCTCCGTAACCGAGAGTCGTCAGCTGAATCACTCATCAATCAATACGGAATATACACTTAAAGAATGACAGCAATCGTTATTTCATACAATCTACGTCATCGGGTAGTGAAGAAATCAAAAAAGGTCCAAATGTAAAACTCACGGTGACAATTGTGTACCAGAATGCGTCAGGGATTGACGTGAATCGCGTGTTCTCCACCTAGAAATATTTATGAAACTATATGAACTATGGAATCCCCAAAAAAGACGAATGAATGAAAAAAAGTGTCCTACTTTCTTCTCTGCATAGTACATGATAGTGGCGAATATTATGATGGCCATTGCGAGAGAAAAGACGAGGAAGCCAAGTTCTGAAAACACTTATATCAGAAATCATTTAATCATTTGATACTGTGCACAACTCTGTTTCTGTTCGTCCTCACTGCGTGTCTTTCGCCCCGTAGTTTGTGTGTTGTACCCACCACTGGCGCACGACTTGAGAGTGTATCCGAGGATGCGCAGGCCCTGCGAGTGCCGCGAGAACTTGAAGATTCGGAAGACGCGCTGAAAGCAACGCCACCCTTCCATCTCCTGTCACTCAATCATAGCCATGTGTGTCTTGTGTCGTCCCCACCTCCCTCAATCTCCCTTTCATCACATGTTGTGGCTCGGATCAGAGAGAAGCGAGGCAGTGTAAACGTTTCCATCCCATCGCCTCGCATACGTCAGGGGAGAGAAGCAGGCGAGACAGGTTCATTCTATCATCCAAGGGAGAAGAACTCGCATGGAGGAAGAGGAGAAAGAGCGAGCAGAAGAGAAGGAGCAGAGTGGAGAGAGAGAGAAGCAAGCAAAACTCGGGACGCGCTATTTCTGTTCTTTCTCTTCGTTCTCTCTCGATGTGAAAATGCGCGATGATGGGGAGATGAGAGAGAGTGAGTGTAACACGCACAACACACCACACCGACACCCGGGAACGCGCAAAAAGGGACAGGGGACAGAGGGAGAGAGAGGGGGGGGGGAGAGGAGAGGTCACTCCTGTCACATGAGTTGGAAACATCGGGCTGTTACTTCGAGACATGAGAGGCTTGAAAGCGGTTACCACCATCGAAAAACCACGCAAAACCTTGCAAAATCCGTTCTATGTAGTCTGATCTCTTTATCTTTCCACTTTTCCGGAATGCGAATCTCACTCACGAATACTCGTAATGTGACGAATGCTCCGGAGACGTCTTTGTTATTCTGCAGTCCCAGTCCCACATAGTACGGTAAAATCGCCACCACGTCAATCACCGACATTATAGATCTGCAATATTGAATGATTTGATTACTGGTTGTTTACATATTTGTGTTTACCTCATGAACTTGCATCTATCCGGTGCGGCGTATAACCGCAACATGTACTCGATTGTAAATATGATCACACAAGCTGTGTCCAAAACGAAGAACTGAAAAGAAGAAGAAGTGCACGTTTCTCCCGTCTCGCCTCCTCTTTTTTGCAATTTGGTCGGGGTCTTTTCAGGGGTTGACTTGTGATATGCGTGCACTGCGAGCGGAGATAATTCAATTTGCCTGCCGCGCTCGCTTTCCCTCTCAAGAGTGCATCTCCAATCAAGAAAGAACGAGAGAGAGAGAGAGAGAGAGAGAGAGAGAGAGAGAGAGAGAGAGACGGAGGGAAGTGTGTGATTGAAAGAAAGAATGATAGAGGAACATAGCTCAGGTTTCAGCATACATATGCGGCTGTACAAAAACGTCGCCCCTCCAGATACAATATCCATCACGCATTTTCACCACTCGCTGTTTTTTTTTCGGCTGCGTTGCGAATTCGAATTCCGTGTAGCCGGCAATTTCGGACGGCGCCTTCGCCCGTCATTTGACAGGCAGGGAGACAGACAGAGAGAGAGAGAGAGAGAGAGAGAGAGAGAGAGAGAGAGAGAGAGAGACAGAGAGAGAGAGAGAGAGAGAGAATGGATGTGCGTACCTGCTTCTCGTAGACGTCTCCACACGACACTGTGTTGTTGTTCACATAACTGAACAAGCGAGTAAACAACAAAGCAAACAACGAAAAGGGAAACCGACTCACCGGCAGGGAATCGTCTCTATGATATTACAGAGTACGGATACGGCAATGAAGAATCCAGTGACATAGTAGAATACGAGGGCGATCGAAGAAGTGTGCGGATTCTCGAAAGCTGCCCACATCTTCTCCTACAACACACAGAATATGAACAAACGAGAACCGACAAACAGATGAACAAATGAACAAACAAACAAACAAACAAACGCCATACCTGCACTGTCTGCTTGAGCTTGGTGTGATCGGTGTTCTCCAATCGTTCTTCCAGCAATCGCTCCTGATTCTCTCGTTTCTGAAAAGGAGAATGTAATCGAAAAACTGTGTATGTTCGCTGGAATTTACAACAGTTGAAAACTGTAAACATTTGGCTAAGAACATGGAATGATTGACCTTGTCCTTGTAGTCTTCATAGCAGCAGTCGCTGATCAGATCGGGCATGATTCCGAAGAACGACAGCTCCTCGTCGTACGCCACCAGACACTCGTGACGAGGGTACTGCAACTCTCTCTCTCTCTCTCTCTCTCTCTCCCTCTCTCTTCTCTCTCTCTATCTCAGTCTCACTCCTCGTAGCATTATTGTTTCATTATTCATCTCTCACAATGGTTTCCATTTGTGACTCACGTGCAGCTTGCCAGTTCTGTAGAATGTGAGTATGTGTCGGAAGATGTCGGGGTCTCGGTCGAAGAAGTACTCTCCCGTCTCCTCATCGTAGAAGAACTCCTATCAAGGTGGTCTCATCCCTCTCCCTCCCTTCTTTCCAATTTATGATCCGTTCTTGCACTCATTGCGCGTTCTCGTGATTCCCTCCAATTAGAATCCTCTGCCTCTTATATAAATGTCGTGTAATGAGTGACTCTCTCTCTCCCTCTTTCTCTCTCTCTCTCTCTCTCTCTCTCTTTCTCTCTCTCCTCTCATCTTATCCCCGGGAGGAGCAAATGCAAATTGCTGTCGGAATAATTGTGAAAGAAGGGCGAAGGGAAAGCGGATTAGAAGCCTTTGAGTATTCGTTAGAAAGTAGGGAACATTATGAAACTCGTGTCTCTTCATCAGTCAACTGAATATAAAGAAGTAAAAACCAACACAATGAGTTACCTTTTCATTGGATCCTAGCAGTGTCTCGGGGAACTTCTCGAGAGTGTTTTTCCACGTCTCGAACTTGCGTCCCGATATGTTGATGGACAACTTCTCGTCGCTCACGTGGTCCACAGCCAGGTCCTTGGCCTGGAACGGACCACCATGTACCCGAATACAACATCGATCACTCGCTTGTTTTGAGCGGCCACAGATGTGCAATAGAGTGTCATGTCTTTGCACAGCTCGCATCAATCCCCACTCCGACCCCTAATGACTCTCCCCTCTCCCCCCTCTCTCTCTGTTGTTATTTACTCTCATCTTCTCACTAACATCGATCGCATGAAATAGTGATGAGTGACGTCGTCAGCTTCTCTCCTTGTGAGTGGATATGCGATATCCACTCATTCCCAGCACCTCTCCCCTTCCCTACCTCCCTTCTCTCTCTCTCTCTCTCTCTCTCTCTCTCTCTCTACCGAAAACGGCTGCCACATCTCTCGAGGCGCAATGTGCCATGAAATGGCTGCTCGTATCGAATCGTACATACACATCTACATACAGCAATCTGTAATTGCACACTCACTCCCCCCTCTCACTCACTCACTCACAGCTATCTACAAGTAATCGATTACTCGTTTTGTATGCCATTAGAACGGCTAGCTTCCGAGCGTCGGCCATTCATCAGAAATGACCGGCCCGCTTATGCCAACAAAAATAGACACACCCTCACGAAACAAGACGGCAAAAACTTGGCGAGCACGCGTGTGCTCTAGGAACACCCTTGACGCATCTGCCTCGTTCCCCCCTCTCTCCCTTTCTCTCCCTCCCTCTCTCCCCACGTTTTGCATATAGCTCATCTCATTCGAGAGTCATTGAGGCGACAGCGCGAAACGATCAAGCAGCACTCATTTACACATCCCTCATTCACACACGGCGCGATTCACTTACACCCTTCCTCCCCCCTCTCCCCCCTTCCTCTCCCGCTCCCCCTTTCACAAGTCTCCCCGCAACTGTTGCATGTCTATTGAATGACGCAAATCGAGTCGCACCCTTTCCCAGACTCTGACACGTGCGAACAAGGAAAGAAGGGACAGGAACTCTTTCTACTTCTCTCTCCCTCTCCCTCTCTCCTGATACCCTGGCAGTGGTACCAGCCTGCTCACCTGGATGGCGACAGGTGCGTGTGGCATGGGCTGTCGACTGATGGGCACCCATCCTATGGCGGCCGCGCGAGCGAATGGAAGCCACGCAGCCACCGACGCCATGTAGAACAGACTCCGCCTGCAGCCGCTCAGCTGATGATCATCCAGCCACAACACACGCACATCGATCGCCCTCGGGGGGAGGCGGGGCCTGCGAGTCGGGGGGCGGGGCGAGAGAGGCAGGCCGGTCAGCCACCACACCTCGTACAACATTCATTCACGCACGCAGCCTCTTCACAATGCCTACTCATCCCACAAATGACTCCCGTCATCCCTCATCCCGCATGCACCCTCCTCCCCCTCCTCCTGCTCCTCGCTGCTCCATCCAAGTGTCCTTCTCCTCCTCCTCCGAAACCCGAGTTTCGTCTGGGGTGGTAATCGGATCTGTGAGTGGTTCGAGGATCGCGTTTCGGCTCCCATCTCCGACTGCCATTATCCAACCATTCAACTCACAATCCAATCAACAGATCATCGTTTATCCGCCCTTTACCCTCACTTCTTTCT
The DNA here is from genome assembly GCA_963966185.1 of Rhabditoides inermis. Classification (NCBI taxonomy): domain Eukaryota; kingdom Metazoa; phylum Nematoda; class Chromadorea; order Rhabditida; family Rhabditidae; genus Rhabditoides; species Rhabditoides inermis. Next base: position 436,116 of record CAWZYM010000231.1, on the reverse strand, counting down.
CGCGACACCCCAAGAGGGCTCGAGGTGAAACAACACAACAACAACAATAACAATGACAAGGGACCGTATCAGTGACGGGTAAACAACCCGCCCCGGCCATAATAACAACCAAAGGGGGGGGGGTGACGGGAAAATGGGAGCGGGAAATGAACACAGCGTGGAAATCTGACAGAGAAAGGAATGACTACAGCATAGTCTATGCACACTCCTCAGCCACCTCCACCTTCTCGTCCCCAGCCGGCTCCTTCTCTCCCTCCTCCCGCTCCTCTGCCTCTCTCTTCTCCTGCTCCTGCTCCTTCTCCTCTCCGGCTTGCCCCTCTTCCCCTCCCTGTTCCTTCTTCTCTGCTCCCTTCCTCTTGGGCAGCACATTGAAGAAACTCTTCTCCCAGTCGCCAGTCTCCGAGAATCCGAGAACAATCTCGAACACTTGATTCACAGTCAGCACCTGCAAACAACACAAAAAAACTCGCTCTCTGCCATTCTAATTATGTCGCATTCCCACATTGAAAGTACACATTGCCCACATGAGGACATGAGACATACACATACCCGGGGGCTGAGAGAAGAAGACAACTGCCATATTTATAGAGTCTACTTGCACCCCACTGCCACTACACAAATGTGTTCCTCATTGCATCTCTCCTCTCTCTCTCTTGACCCCGACGACATCGCAACAGCACAAACACGCAAGTGAAACGACGTCTTCTCACATAACCCCGTGCATATCGGAATCCATAGACACGCGGCCGGCACATCCTCACTTCCTTCCTCCCACATTTCTCTTCCTCACAAGGTCAAACAAGTGACACGTGCGAGGAGACACATGATCATCATAGCCCTTCCTTCCACTACCCTCTGCGTCACCTCAATCGCCGCTATTACAACAAGGTACACACACACGTCATCCACCCTCTCTCATCCATCCACCTCTATTTGTTTCTAGCCTGTCTTCTACCCTCTCCTTCTCCTCTCAAGGACATACGTGAGGCAGCCGTGCCCTCTCTCCGCTGACAAATGACTACAGGCAGAAACTGATACGCAATGGCATGCAATGCCATGCAATATCCACCACCACCCTCTCTCCCCTCCCCCCTCTCCCTCTCTCGTATGTCTGATGACTCTGCGGTCGTCTGCCCCTTCTCCCCGAATGCTAAATGAGAGGAGAGTGACCAGTGGCGGGGAGACGCCACGCAAACAATTACCCTCCACATACACACACTCACACTCGGACCATGGGGACGTGCTAGTAGAGTACGCATATTACTACCATCCCATAGTGTACCTAGATCAACCACGTCATATCTACATTCTTTTACATCCTACGCAGTGAGTGGTTATTGCTTTGAGAGCACGTAGTGGTCAAATTTAAGAGAAAGAGTTGGGACGGCATGATTCATCTCTCTCTCTCTCTCTCTCTCTCTCTCTCTCCCTCCCTGTCTCCCCTGCCCACCTTCCTGCTCTGCATGTTGACAAACTCGTCGATCGGCAGCCGCGCGTGGCCCCAGCCCTTCTCGCACGCAATGTGGTAGCACAGACCTCAAACACACAAGTCGAAAAACTAATACATTAACACACAACAACCTACTTACCCTTCTGCGAGTTATGATCGACCAGACCACCGATCACGTACACCTTCGAATCATCCAGCTTCGTCAGAACCTGTAAGTAATAGATACTTCCATACACCGGAGACCACCCACGTTGCTGCTGTCGGAAGTGAGGTAGACAATGTCGTCCTTGTGGAACGTCTCCTCCAAAGGCTTCTCGGTGATGTGCAGGTCGCGATTCAAGTTGGTCGAGTTGTCATCGTGGATCTAAACAAGAAGGATCTAAACTCTCCTCGACGGCGACCCTCACCTTCCTGCCGGCTCCGTTGAACGCAGTGAGCCAGAGCTGCATGGGGTTCTGTGCACGGCGGTTGGCGGCGTAGGTGAAACCGATCTGCGAGATGCACCTGAAAGCGACAGCCTCTTCCAGCCCCCTTCTCACTCCCCCACCTGCGCAGGTCCTTCTCGACCATGAGGTGGTCGAACTGCATGTCTACGGCCACCCTCGTCCGGCACTTGCTGTCCTCCATCAGCGTCGGCTTGCACCGCTTCTTCAGCTCGCCTCCCTCGGCCTTGATCCGCGCCCGTGTCTCCTTCCGACGCTCCCTCTCCTGCTTGCGCTTCTCCACACGGAACGCCTGGTACCTCAAACACACTACTCCAAGAAAAACGTCCGGGTGACTTGTGGAGAACGCAGCGGGTCACATAAATGTCAACATCCGCACCTCTCGGTCCTGGCCATTCTCTTGAGTGCCTTCTTGGAAGGCGCGGCGGGTTGACCTCCTCCCTCCCCCTCCTCTCCTCCCTCTCCCACCTCCTCGTACTCGTCACCTTCCTCTCCATCACAGCCATCACCAACAACCGACGCCGCACCATCATCTGCAATACGTCATCCATCATAATCTCACACTGCGTGCCTTGCTCATCCGGTCACTCACCCATCTTCGTCTGCTTGGTGGGCGGCTCATCGGAAGTCTCAGTCACAGACGGCACTGCAACAACACACGCCTCTTCCGTCATCTACAACGTCTAATATTAAACAAAACCGTTCACTCTGGTTTTCAGGTATTTCATGGCTTTCAAACCAATACAGTGACTTTCAGTGCAACCAATCTCCATACATTATCAAAGATTTATTGCGAGTAGTCATAACATACATATTCGGAATATAAATACAACCGTGGTCCGGGATGCCACTTGACTTAAACTTGTCGGAGTACAAAAGAGAAGGGGAGATTGAGGGGGATTGCGTGTGACACGCAGGGAAGAGAGAGGAGGAAGGGAGAAGAGATGGCACCCGCGAGAAGGGACAACGAGTACAAAGAGGGAAGAGAAGAGAAGAAGAGAGAAGAAAAGAGACACACACTCAATAAGACATTATTCCAGAATGACGCGGGATACAAGGAGGGAGGGGACACTCCGACCACCCAGTGAGCTGCACACACCACCACATTTGGTGCACGAGAAAGAAGGGATCGGGGGACATTATACACTTCTAGAGCTGGGCAATGCTAAAGCGGGATACACTCTACACTGGACCGAATAAGCTCGGGCTACACCACCTACCAGCTACCATACAATGTCTCATCAGAGGTTCTTGAATACGAGGAATCCGACGAGGGCCCCGAGAGCAGCTCCGAAGGTGATCTTGGAGAGGAGGTTGCTGTCGTGGAGGAAGTAGACACGTCTGAGGTGCGGAAACACTGCCATAGTGGCCAGCTGCTCGAACACCGCAGCCTGCGAGTCGCCGATCTGAATCAGAGCCATCAACCCTGTCCCTCCCTCCCTCGCCTCTCTCTCTCTCTCTCTTCCTCCCTCTCTCCACCCACCATGCTCCTTCCGAATCGGATCGGCCGCGGCAGCTCGTGTAGCCGGCAGAACTCGTCGGGCTGTGTCTCCCATCTCTGCTCCGCCTCCTCCCTCTCCACCTTCGTAGCACACATCAACACCGGCGTCTTCGTGCTGCAAACAAATAGATAATTACACGCGAATCAAAGTTACAGGTCACAGTCCAGACTATACTCACCGGTAGAAGTACTTCTGGTAGATGGTGGCACAGAATGCGAACGAGTCCGGGTTGGAGACGTCGTAGAGGAGACAGACGACGTCGGCCGCCGTCTCAGCTCCAGACAGAACGTCCTGGGGAGAGAGAACATCCACCTCGCGGAGAAGAAGGTACTTGAGATCGTCCTGTAAATTACAATTTACAATACAGTCACAGTAATCAGTAAATCGATACGATGTAGATCACTGATAGCCATCCAACTGAACAGAGACAGAAGAATACTAGTTCACATGGACCACAATAGCTTTCACAACAACATTCAACAAGAACCTGGTTGGAAGCGTCTTTAGTACACTGAAAAACGAGTCATTGTTCTAACGCGCTTCCCTGCTTGCTCGTCATCGGCTGCTCACCTTGACCTTGACCCTGCTGCACACATAGGGTGAGTGCCTCCTGCCCATCGCAGCCACCTCCTGCAGGCCCCTGCCAGCCAGCGACTGCATGAACACTGACTGAAACACCCCACATCACCCCCCGCCTCCCCCCCCCCTCTCTCTCTCTCTCCTCGCGCACCTTCCCGGCGTCCTTTGCCCCGACGACGAGGCACTGGAACACCTTCCTGTCCGTGCCCCTCTCCGCCAGGTCCACCCTCCTCTCCCTCGTCACTCGAATCGCCTCCTTCGTTCCCCCACCCCGACGACCCACTGCGAAGCCCAGGTACGCCAGCTGCTCCAGCGTCTGCGACACGTTCACCAGCGTCGTCATGCTTAATACACACGTGACCAATCGATAATCAATCAATACCCACTTCCAGTAGGCCATGTATCCGGCATAGGTGATCCATCCACGCGAGTTGGTCTCGACCGCAGCGAGCACCTCTCGAGTGAGGGCAGCAGTGGGACAGACGGAGAAGAGGTTGGCGAGCTCGGAGGGAGAGAGACAGCTGGAAAGGAGATGATGAGTGAACAGTGTTCCACCCTACCCCACTCACCCGTCCTTGTCCTCGTCGAACTTCTCGAAGAGTGCGGTGACAAACTGCGATCCTTCGGGCGACAGCTCCGTCGAGCATCCGACTGGCACTGCGAACCGCGGATACAGGTACTCCTCCCCCAGCTTCAGGTTCTCCTCGTATCCGAACTTGCGCAGCACACTCCACGTCGTCTCGTGCCGGCCGCGCTCGATGAACAGAAGGTGAAGGTGCAGGAAGCCTGGAAAATGATACCATCACAACTGATTCGACACCAAACAAGTTGCCGATCTATCACCTACACTAAGAGTCTCTCCCCTACTCACCGGGCAGGCTGAGGCAGTCGTCGACGATTCCATCCGGAGCCCCCTCTGCCACCGCCCTCTTCACATCCTCGATGGCAGCCGCCGTGAGGGGAATGCCGAAGCACAGCTTCTGGAACTCGTTCAGCTCCACGTCGTTCAGGTAGCCGTCGTTGTCGCGGTCGCACAGCTGAACAGAAGAGAGGGGTGAGATGGGAGGAGTGAGGGACGCCTACCTTGAACACCCTTATTAGTGCCTTCTTGGCCTTCTCCGTCAGCTTCTTCTCCTCCGCGTCATACAACGGACGCGTCGGGTACACGACAGCCTGAACATGTGGATCAGCAGTGTTCCACTGCTTCTCTCTCACCTTCTGTGCGTAGTAGAATATCTCTGACACGTTCTTCATGGTGCGGGCGCTGCACTCGACGCACGTCTCCACCTCCGGCCACCTCTCCATGATCGGCAGCACCTTCTCCGTGTGGTTCGCCACCGAATCGCTCTTGTTGCCGACCAGGATGATGGGCGTGTCGTGTTCAGCACCCAACACCTCGCGGAGAAGCGGCAGCCAACTGAACAGGGGCAGGGGATGAGAGAGTGAGAGGAGGGGGATGTGGGACGACTCACTTGTCGGTGACGCTGTGTATGCTCTCCTCGTTGGTCACGTCGTACACCACACACACCACATTCGACGCCAGCAGCTCGGCGCGGAGAGCAGCAGAGTCTGAATGGCTCCATCCATCCCTGTCCCACTCCTCCATCCACTCACCCTGGTCCTGGGGCGAATAGTCGACGATCGACGTGAGCACATTCTCCGGGGTCACATCTGCCGGGATCACAACACGCTCGATTCTGGAAAGGAACACATTCGCATCAAGACTCTCGTCAATCGATGAACGGGCGCGACTCACTTGCTGGGCACCTTGTCGACAAACTCGTCTTCGAGAAGGCTCATGAGGAGAGATGTCTTCCCACATCCGTCATCGCCCACCAATAGAATACGCACATCCGCCTGCACGTCATCTGCCATCACTACAACACACACACAAGATCAATTACAATATTCACTTTTCAATTAAAAAAATAACGATACTCGCGTATCGCGACGACCAGTGGACGTCATAGAACGTTATGAAGCTATAAAAAATAATGGTAACCATTTATGCACAACAACATCATAATCAACTTTTAGACTTGAACAAATAACAACAGTCATAAACTCCGAATCCCGTCTAATACACAGGCAAACATGGATATTGAAATACAAAGCTAATACAAAATCCTAAGTCACATTCACATACAATCAGGTGGCGACCTTCCTGGTGGGGCTGGCTGCCTTGTCCTTGTGTTGTGGCTTGCCATTTTTGTCCCTCCACTGCTGTGTGCGCCCCCTTTTCTCCTCCACCCACTTGTCCTCCCCGTCCATCGGCCTCTTCCACTTGCCCCCCGCGCCCCTCTTCACCCCCGTCTCCGCCTCCTCCGCCTCCCGCAACAGTCGCTGCTCCTTCCGCAGCTCGATCTCGAACAGCTCCTCCGCGTAGATCTCCCTGTACGCAGGGATCATCTTCGGAAGGAGTGACAGCTGGTCGAAGCGGATCTGCAGGTTATCACACGCAACAGACACGTTCCCTGCCTCGTCCAAGTAAGAAGGCAGCGCCGGAACCTACAACATTATCGATCATAACATCTGTCGATGCAAACGGTTCACTCGACTGCCAGACTGACCTTGGGGTACCTGGCGGAGAAGTGAGTGAGGATGACGTGCTTGGCCTGCATGCGCCTGCCCACATCGACCGCCTGCCCCATTGTGCTGTGCTTCTTCCTCTCCGCGTCTCTCTCGCACCCATCCTCGAACGTCGCCTCGTGCACCAACAGGTCCGCGCCCTTCCCCACCTCAACACATATACTGTATCTCCCCTCCCCCCTCTCTCTCTCTTTCACCTACCTCAGCGAGCAGATTGCAGGGCTTCGTATCTCCGGAGAACACCAGCACCTTCCCGTCGCAATTGAACACGTATCCGTTCGCCATGCGAGTGTGATGCACCTAAACACAGTAACTTTCACATAGTGTATCTACATACAATAATAGCACTTGCCCCGCCAGCATACCTGTACGGCCTTGGCGCTCTGCAGGTGCCACTTGTCGGCCGAGAAACTCGCCGGCATCGCATCCACCAACTCCATCACAGAAGACGCCGCCGTGCGAGGCACACTGCTCACAGGGCTGCAGGCATTCCATACACATAATCCACTTCCCTCCCTCCCTGTGCGTACCTGGGACTCCTGCGCCTGTCCTTGTCGCTCCTGTTGAATGAGAGACAGCTGGACGAAATGTCCAGCACCTCTATCAGACTCTCGAGGTCCGAGAACAGCAGAGAGTACGTGCGCAGCGGCTTCATCACGTTCTGGTTGCAGATCAACACCAGTGGAACGTAGTCCACGCCTAAATGCAAAGATAATGTTAATTAAAATGACAACAACGGTACGCGTTACCTGCTTTGATGAACGCGTCCCGTCTCCGTTCGATGACCGTGTAGAGTCCGTTCATGTGGTCCTGGTGGGCGTGCGTGATGAACACTGCGTGCAGAGAGAGCAGAGTCTGAAAACGGAATAGAGTCACGAGACAGTCAGGAAGTGAGTCATTCATATATCATCATACATCCCCATCTCGTATCGTGTCTCGTGTTACTTATAACACACCCACTACATTCCCATTACTCATGTCATGAAGACATTCACATCCAAGTCTCTCACATCCTTTCTCGTACCTTCTCCATCTGCTCGTCTCCGAAGATGGTCCTTATCTGACCGTAGCTGCCCTCGCCCACGTCCACGAGAAAACAAGAATCTATAACATAGCTTGACACATTTAGAATTATCACGTTCAACATCTGGTTATTAAAGAATAAGAATAAGACAAACCTGGCGAAGTCTCCACGAGGTATCCACTGACATTCCTGTACTTTGAGGGGACAGCGGAGGAGGTTCCGAGGAAAGACACGCGCGGCCACGGAGAACTGTCTCCCACTGCTGCCGTCTCTGCATCCAACCATTCACTCTCCCAATCACCTTCTCAGCCCCCCCCACCCTTCTCCAGCTGCTGTCTGATCTCCTCCCTCTTCTTCGCAGTGTCCTCATCCAGCTGTGGTGGGAGGAGGTCGAATAGGATCGGTTCGTCCCCGCTGCTTCCCTTGGCGCGCATCCAGAACCGCTGCAGCGGAGCCGCGCGGTGCCACTGCCCACTTGTCACGCACAGATCCTTCTCCTGAATAGCCACATCGTACCACGCCCTGCATACCCCTCTCGCTCCCTCGTACCTGTGTTACCCTGCCGGTCCACCCCGCGGGCTGCAGGTCTGGGAAAAGTGCTGGCTGCACAGTCCGCAGCAGTCGCTGGTTCTTGTAGATGCTCTCCACACACGGAATCACCGGACCGCTCCCGTTCACAACTGAAATGCAACAACCATGCATAACTATACAAAAACAATAATCCGTGATTGTGTTTACATCATGAATCGAAACCAGATTCCCAATGCCATCATTGTTGTTTACTCACCAATATGCTGACAATTGGGCCCGAGCGACTCGCACCAGCGCTGGTACTTGTCACTCCGCAGCACATCATCCGAGGTGAGGTGCACAACGTACGAGGGCGCAGCCGACACCGAATCCGCCATTTGCTGGAACGGAAGCACTCATATGTCAACTCGTGAATAAAAAAAACAATGACAACAACAACATCAAAATACACTCACGACGATGAGACTGTGTTCGATGAGTGCATCGAGCTGCGCCTCCCCAGCCACTTCCACGACCAGCAGACTGCCACGCTCGCCAGCGGGGGTGTCGTCCGCCTCAATCAAACGCACAATGTCAAACCTATAATCAAATACCCACCAGCACATCGTCAGGATGAATGGTCCTTCCATCTTCCAGTGTGATGCTCTCTCCGTTCTTGAGCTTGCCGATGAGTGGCCCCTTGGGCACTCTCATCGCAATCAATCGATGCGGGTCGATGCGGCGGGCCGCCGCCTTCAGACGAACAAGATACGCCACGTCCACTGTCAACTGAAGGCACGATACTAAACAACGCAGAAAGAATCATAATTGGAGAGGGATGTTACATGTTACGACAAAATACAATAGACAAAATAAGAAACGACAGCACGCACCTTGTTCTGCTTGTCCTCTCCGAAGAGGGGTGCGGAGAGGGGGATGTAGTCGACTCGGAGGGCCATGTCCTCGTACGAAGACAGCTGCGTGTACGGACATTCCTCCACCTGAAATATAGAATATACAACTCAAAAATACAAGCCACTCAAACAAAACGTATCTCTAATCTGACACACAAACCACTCGTAACAAACGGGGTTCAAAATGCGACAAAACATGTGCTCGTGCCTTAAGTATGTATTTGACGCAAGAGAATTAGATGCAAAACGAACAAACGGTCCATCACACGTTAATCACACATTTGAACACAGGCGATTGCCCCATCCGCTCACCGCCACAGTTGCAAAATACGCGCGCGCAACTTTCAAATCGAGCACGACGCGCCTCTCTCCCTCTCACTCTTCCATTCGCAGCGTGGTGACATCACTCTTTTGCACCTGCCGCCTTGCCTCGCGCGATTTCCCCGCACTCACTCACTGGACTGGATATTCTATACCACGCAGCACAAGAACAGAAAATCAATTCATCGCCGCGAGCGTCGTCAACACACTTGTGCTTATGCTTATAATCCCTGCAGGAAAAACACACATACACACAACACACAACCAATTACACTAATCAATCAACAATGATCAATTAGCGTAGACATGACGAAACGTCGTCGTCCCATCCCGACCACTCACCTGCGAGGGGTACTTGCACGATCCAAAGTCCGAGTCCTGGAACGGGCGGATGCACTCCAGAAAGTTCTTCACCGACAGAGCGCCGTGCAGTCTGCATATAAAATTATCATTATCATAATGTCACTAGTTACTAGAACAACATGCACATTCCTAACTCTACCCTCCGCCATCGACCCTGCCTGCTCACCTGGTTGGCAGTGCATTCTGTTCCTTGCTGAGCATGATGGATGAGATGCCCGAGATGTTGTCCCACGTGCCCCTCGTGAGAAAGATGTCGTGCACGTTCTGCGACTTGAGACGCAGCTGCGGCAGAAATCTGAAACACATGGTACACTACAATATTCCCATCAACAGCACACTCCTCTCACCACTCACCTGCTGGTGCCCTCGGGGCAGTTGAACAGGTACGTCTTGAGTGCCGTGCGGATAATGACACAAGGACGCATGTGGGTGGTACCATTCGAGAGCACCTGTAAAACCGAATCACTACGATCGACTCATAACTTTCCACATCAATCAATAAATATCATATCGCACGCACCTCTATAGACACGTGTGCGGGTGTGCTGGCCATGGCGTTGGGGCCCATGGCCTGCTGCTTCGCCAGCGCAGACGCCATCGAGTAGCGAAGGTTCGCGTTACGCACTGACAACTCGCGAGAGCTAGGGGTAATTCGTAAACGAATACTTCCTTTCCAAGTACTCACTTGAAACTACCGTAGGTCCGATTTTTCGCTTTTCCCGCGTTGTGCCAGATTCTCCTCTGGATGTCTGATAGAATCTGCTCGTCTGGGCTGAGGTGACGCTGCTTCACTAAACATGATAATTGAAATTATAACAAGCATAGAATTAATGTACGCACATGCTCGCAGATCAGTCGAGCCGCCTGTGTATCGACCCTTCCGATCACCCCGGTTATCAGATGAGAACTGTAACAAACAAGATAGTTATACAATTATACTTTTATCATCTCACATAGGAAACGTGCGTGGATACTGGAAGACGAAGGAGAGAGTGGGCGGGACTTGCAGAGGCGGGGCCTACGGCTGACAAGCTAGTCGCGGCGAGGCGATCAAACACCCTGCGCATCTAGCGAGCAGCTACAACGCGCACTTGTCAATCTAGAACCAAGACATTAGTAAGTAGTACTTGCACTACATTACACTACATGCGCATGCGTTAGTGGGGACTGGGGACAAAAGACGTTCGAAAAGGCAGATGACATTCAGAACAATGTTTTTTCATGTGAATAACAGATATCTAAACTCGAAAAAAACGAGTAAATTGCATTAGACACAACAACATTAGAATAAGGTATACAATGTGTTTATTCATCACGACACCATCATCATAGCAAGATTGCAAACAGACACTCAGTCTGATCATGACAGGATACTCAACGAACCGAGACTCTGCGAGCGTCGACTTATAGGGAACAAAGACATTCGATCGGATTAGTCAACACTATAAAACATCTACTACACAAATAGGGATATTCAACACAAACAAAAAGCTTTTAAAGAATAAACCATCTATAATAAATCTATGGGTGTGCAACGCACAAACGGACGAGGATAACAGATGAGGGAACGTAACAGAATTGCCTAGCTATTCTACATGAGCAGTCTTCTCTCTCACCGCGAGTCTCATCTCTCTTTACATCGAGTTCTTCATACCGGGGAGACCGAAGGGCTGCGTCGAGTCGAAGCCCGGCTCGGGCTTGGGCTTGTCCGGCAGAGCCAGCGGGTCCTCCAGGGCCTCCGGAGGAGGAGCCGTCGGGTCCATCATACCTACAAGCAACCATTAGCACTGGACTATCGCGGTACAAATGAATGGCGAAGGAGGGTGCGCGTACCTCCCATCCAGCGGCTGGTGACGAGTCCGACTCCCTCGATCATGGCTAGGATGACTCCTCCGAGCACGGCCGAGCCGGCCATGACACGGGGGCCGGAGCGGATGGCCAGCAGGGCGCCCGTCAGACCGCCAGACACAATCGAGTTGATCGGGTCCTCCTGCAACACATCATCATAACACGCCCCGCGGAGAGTCAAACATCATACACGAAGCCAATGAGTATCCAAGAAGAACGAAACTTAAACACAACAAACATTTCAAATTGGCTCAATACGGTATGACGCTGTCGTTCGCACCTTCTTGCGCATGGCGACCATGCAGCAGTCGATGGTTGAGAACATGCCTCCCCAGGCCGCGAACTGCGACGCCGTCAAAGGACCGCGCATCCGGATCTCACGCAGAATACCCACCTAAACAACAACGTTACAAGTTTACATCAATGTCTTCAACATGATAAACCGTACCATCTTCTGTCCGCGGGCGGCGTTCTTGTATCCGGAGAAAGAGTGGAAGATGGATCCTCCCACCAGGCCCATGGCGAACGCCGATCCAATATCGTCTCCGATGCGGTAAGGGCTACAAATTTACAATTATATGGTTTGCATGCATTCAAATTCAAAACAAATAAATTTACAGTTTACACATCACTCACCAGGGCTCCCTGGTGTACTCCTCCATTATATATTAGTCCTGTGAGTGGACGGTTAACCCTACAACATTTATAAAGTAAAATAAAAATGCGAACAGTTCGATTACTTGGTAGGAGTAGAAACGCGCGGCAAATCATTGAAGAGCGAGCAAACACGCAAGAGAAAAGTGATAGAGAGAAAAGTGCGGTGAGCGGAGAGAGCACAGCGCGAGAAAGATCGTCGCTCGATCTCGCACTCTCTCCACTCAACGATGGTGTCACCCCACGTTCAATCGAAACCAAGACAAGAATAGACACAAGAACAATCGAGTCATCGAGACACGTTGATTAGCCGGCAAATATCACTACAATCACATTGCAAAATTGGAGATATTTCGATGGTAACAAAACCATTTGGGGCTGATAACAAATCAGGTCAGAAAAAAGTATACACATTTATACACGCATCCCTTAAGTAAGTTAAAAGCAAAACTCACAGATACAATACAGTAAAACTACATGACCCATAAAGCGGACTAACTTTCGCAACACTCTGTCCTCACTTGACGAGCATCTTCCTATCGAGGAAGGCAGCCACCTTGGCCATGTCGGGAGGGTGGTAGGGCTGAAGGCTGAACAGCTTGTCGTCCTCGAGCCGCATCGCAATGTCCCACGCGTCGCAACGCGTGTGCATGAGATGGCCGAGCGAGGCGAGCTTCCCCGCCAGCTCCATCTGGTGGTTGTCCATCAGAAGCGCGTTGATCACCACAATCAGTGGTTTCCGCATCCTCAGACACTCCAGACACGTGCCGGCGCCCGCGTGACCCACTATCACCTGCAAAAGAGTAACACATCACATGCACAGGCCCCTTCAATCGGCATAATTAATCATGGACGTGACTGAAATTGGGGGAATCAAAAACAAACCTTTGCGTCTTCCATGTCCTTGGCAAGAGACGGCTTGTAGCGGTACCATAACACATCGATGGAAACACCGTCGAGAACGATTTCTGCAACAATTGCCTCTATTTTTAACAACATAAATCATATGGTCATGCATACCTTGAAACTCATTCTCCGCAGGAGCGTCGCGTCCTTCGCCATAGTTCGGCAAAGGGCTGTCACCAATCTGGAAAAAAAATAATCCAAAATCAAACCACTCAACAAACCTGCATGACTAGCTGGTTGACGCCGATATTGTGGAGCGCAGCGAAGACCTTGCTGGAGATGGTCTGCTCGATGAGGACATCGAACCTAGTCGTTCCCACTGTTACAAAGCACTTCATCTGAATATTTCATGAAAAATCTCATTGACGTCATTTCACGCACCTTTAGAGTTTTCTTCCAGCCGTGGAGATGTCGAATTCAGGGTAGAGCCAGTCGTCTTTCTTTTCCTCCTCCAAAAGGGCCTTCAGATTCGCGAGACGCTGTTGGTGGTTCTCTATAAAAAGAAACAAGACATGCACGTAAATTTGATTAGATACCTTCCTCTAGTTGGTATCGCGAGTTGTCGATGTTCTGGTCAATGACTGCTCGACTGAAAATGTCCGAACCGCTCTCTGAAGAAAAATCAATTAAAAAAATATTTTAATCTACACAAAAACTCAACTAACCAATGGATCGGCGGCCCGACGTGCTACGTGACTGATTTAGGGCGGACGGAGTCAAGTAGATGATGCGATCTTCAGCGTTTTCGGCAGGGCTGCATTTTCGTTTCGGTATTCAACTATATAATACAGTTGGAAAAGAATTCAGCGACATAATCAAAAACATTTACATATAAACATAGTATGGTACAAACATACCTCCTTCTAGCGATGACGAAAGACGTATCGGAATCTGGGTTCGAATCGGGGTTGGAGAGAAAAGACGATACGTTAGGAGATACGTCCATAGAAACAGGGTCTCTCGACCCTTGAAACAAAAAAAAAAACATGAAATTCTAGATTTACAAGAAAAGTTTTCTGAAAGAAAAAAACCAAAAATGGTAGAAAAATGACGTAAAGTGGTTTCCGTGTAAATTGCCATAATTATCAGACACACTACTCTACGCACCATATGTATTTGAAACACTACATTTTTAAATTTGCAAATTTGCAAAAAAGAGATGTTTTAATTAATTTAATTTATTTAATGAATCATATCATGTAAGTTCTCAATAAAGTGCAAACACAAATATCATGGGCGTAGTCTAACGTTCAGGATGTCCGGTTTGAACTGTGTGAACACAGAAGCCATTGTCCTCCTTTTTACGATACGCCCTTATCCAAACACTAGTGAATCGCCTTATAAGGAGAGAGAATAGTTGGACTCAGTTCACAACGCCATGTCTAGAACTTCCTTCATCATCCTTCTATGTGTCGTGGCGATTGCTGGAGCTGCTCCTAACGCTGCTCCCGCTTCTCTTTGCGATGAGGTCACGTTCAAAGTCATGGAGGGATCGCAACCGGATACTAAGATCATGGAGACGTTAGTCTACATGAGTTTTTTGTAAGCATTTCAGTTTGCAGTAAGATATCCTCTTCGCGTTCCATAATCACCTGCAGCAGTGACAAGGCGTCGAAAGTCATGATAGACGTTCAAGCGGTAGGGATATTTGTATTCAGATTTCTGGTCATCTGTTGATTGCAGGTAGAGGGATACTCCCACATGCACACCGTCTCTTCACTCAACATTTTCTGCGACGAAAGTGTTGGTTTTTGGAGGGCACTCGAGTTCCGGGTACGATGATTCTTCCACTCATTCACCCCAGTAATGACCTCTCTTTCAGAACCTCCACATTGAAAACATTCACAAGATCACCTGCATAGCTCTATAATTATTAGTCTGCAGTGTAAAGACATTATTAAAAAATAAATACAATAAATTATTTCCCTAAGTTGAACAGAGTACAGAAAATTAATATCAAAAGAAAATTGATATCAAAAATTCGCATCCCACGCTCACATTTCGAACACCTATTTTACGCAGTGTTATTGTGTTCTCTTGGAAAGGTGTGAAGATCGCTTGTGCAATTTTCTTCACTCACGCAATGAAGGAAACACAATTCAACGAATCCCCATATTTCTCTAACCACTCTTGGAAGACAAACTCAAATCTAGGCCTAGATTTTGCCTCAGAAACACCTCAGATTTGTATCAGAGGGTCGGAAAGTGGGTCAGATTTTGCCTCAGATTGTCTCCCTAGCCTCAGAAAAAGGGTCAGATTGTTGCTTGCCGCCAAAAGGTTGCGAATTTGAGATTGGTCTCGCAGCGAATCTGAGGGTATGGCTGCTTTCTGGGCCGCCCATCCTTGGCGCGCTTTTTTGAACCTGGACTGTGTGCTGACTGGCAAAATGCCCGTTACCATGTCCCCAATTTCGCAGTAGGACAAATCGAGATTTAGCCTCTTTCAGCGGGAAGCAACAATCTGACCCTATTTCTGAGGCTGGTGAAACAATCTGAGGTAAAATCTGAGGCAAATATGACCCAAAATCTGAACCTGTTTCTGACACTCAGATACAAATCTGAGGCTGTTTCTGACCCTAGGATTTGAGTCTGTCCGCTACTTAACCACTCTAATCTATAATGTCTCTTGTGAAATATTGAAACTCATCTTCGCACCAACCAGACTATAAAATAACATAAAAGATTACCACTAAAAATGACGCGTTTTCAATATAAAATTGAATAATCGCTTTTATTCATGACTCCCGAGTATGTTAGATCGCATTCCGTAGACGAGAAAGAAGCATCCGACGAGGGCGCATGCAGAGTCCGGAAGAAGGAGAAGGAGGAGGCGGAACGGGCCTGGACAGTTTGGATAACACATGCAACACACACACACACACTCTCTCTCTCTCTCTCTCTCTCTCTCTCTCTCTCTCTCTTTCTCTCTCTCTCTCTCTCTCTCTCCCACCTCCCTTTCTGGCGCGTCGCACGAAGGTGGCACAGTGTAGTATGGGAGGGAATACGAGAGCCAGTACCATCCCACACGACACTCCCACCAGGGGAATGATACGATCCAGAGACGGGATCAGAGCTCCCAGTGCAACTGAACGAAATAATAGTCAAATAGTGTGGACTTTACGTTTGTATAACACTGGAACCATAACTTTGAGTCACTCACTTCCCAGTCCCGATACGGCCAATCGAAATACGATCTCGAGGAGAAGTCGCAGTTCGCAGATGAACAATCGAGGGGATGGATAGGGCAGAGTGCGGGAGATGAGCGGCCACAACATCTGGGAGGGGTCTGGACACACAGATAGACTCACCTCTACAATCACAAAGAACATGATTGGATATCCGAAATAGACAACTAGGATCAGCATGATTTTTGCGGCAATGTACACGCTGTAATGGTAAGGTGTGGAATATGAAAACAGGTAAGTTTATCTGACGGTGTGTTTGGTATGTTCAGGGTAATGCTCCCTTTTGTCGCATCGCCATACGAAATGTAGCCATAGAAAGCACATGCGGCGAATTCTGAAAGGAAGTGCACGGTTCTGACGCGGGGCGGACACTTACCCCCCAGCCCCGATCTCTACCGTTTTGGTACCGAAGGTGGGCATCGGAATTCCAAACAGAACTGCGTCGGCCAAAATTGCCTACGGGCATTCTCCGGCCGGAAATCCGGCTTTGAAATTTCGCGTTTCGCGTAACCTCTTCTTACGACCAATTCACCACAGCCAGCGTGGCCGAATGGCTAGCGATTTTTGAAATTGATATCTATCGATATCAATACTAATCACAAAAATCAATCTATTATCGCGATAGCTGGCACATTTCTGTGAAACATTCTCACCTTCGAGAATCATCAAATAAAGGCCAAAAAAATGCAGCGGGAATCGAACCCGCGCCACCAGTTTACTAGACAAGCTCGCTAGCCATTCGGCCACGCTGGCTGTGGTGAATTGGTCGTAAGAAGAGGTTACGCGAAACGCGAAATTTCAAAGCCGGATTTCCGGCCGGAGAATGCCCGTAGGCAATTTTGGCCGACGCAGTTCTGTTTGGAATTCCGATGCCCACCTTCGGTACCAAAACGGTAGAGATCGGGGCTGGGGGGTAAGTGTCCGCCCCGCGTGAGAAGTGAACAAGTGAATTCAGTCTAAGATTTTTCATGTTCATTTCGCAATTAGCAGTTGAAAAGTAACTGTAACTGTATTGTACTATTACATTAATTTGTGTTCTATTTCCATACACATTACACTACT
The DNA here is from genome assembly GCA_963966185.1 of Rhabditoides inermis. NCBI lineage: Eukaryota > Metazoa > Nematoda > Chromadorea > Rhabditida > Rhabditidae > Rhabditoides > Rhabditoides inermis. Next base: position 418,767 of record CAWZYM010000231.1, on the reverse strand, counting down.
ACACAGCCTACCTATGGTGGTGAGAGCCATGCCGGTACTGAGCAGCCCTGTGCACCCTCTCATTTCGGATCTGTGTTGGAGAGACTTCTCCAGGGGAAGAACCTATCAAGCGATAAGTCAATCAATCATAGTGTCTCCTTACCATCGCTTGTCCCTCGTACATGTACAGTATGCTTCCAGCAGCCATGGCAGCTCCCTCGACGGAAGTATAGGCAGGAAGCGACATCGACCAGCGAGACGATGACGAGAATAGGTGCTGCAAATAGACTATGGAAATTTGCTTATTTGTCAGTTCTGTAACTGTATTACATAACCGTATTACACAAAAAACTGAAAATGTTTTAAAAGTTAAACACTGCACTCAAGGCTGAATCTTACGACTGTTACAAACCTAAGAAAATTATCTACGGGCGTTCTACAGCCTGAATTGCGGCATGTTTTGCGTAACCCCTACTTCTCACAGCCGCTTCACCGGTCACTGTGACCGAACGGTTAGTGAGCCTGCCTAGTGAGCTTTGACAATCAAGGATCAATATACTCTGCGTCAGAGCGAAAGTTTTCGAGCTACCTCGCTTGAAGTTCGAAATACGGTGCCATAACCGTCTGTCTCTCTTGTTTTGCGCTTTTGCCGAGAGCTGACTCTCCGTCTTCCTCTGATCTTCCCCACCGCGCGCAACTTATTGCGAGCATATAACTACACGTAATTTGCATAACCGTTCATGCTAATTAACTGTAGCAAACCGCAAGAATCATGATCACATCAGAACAATGGTTTTATATACGCACGTGTAAAGGTAGTGTAATTTCTGAACGCTGAATTTCAAACATGAGAAATTTGTATTATATACGTTTTATAGTAATAATTTTAATTTAATGTCTGTTTGCTCGGATGCTTTCAATTTTGTTTATTATTTCGTTTGTTATTGATTATCTGAAATTCAAAAACACAGAAAACATTATATAACATACGATAAATTGAACGAAAACGTATCTTAAACGTATAAAAACGTAACTTCGCATGTATAATGTGTGCCTGTGAATCAACGCCAACGACGACGACAACAACAACAACAACAACAACAACAACAACAACAACAACAACAACAACAACAACAACAACAACAACAACAACAACAACAACAACAACAACAACAACAACAACAACAACAACAACAACAACAACAACAACAACAATGGTGTGCTGATCACTTGCAATCCATGTCAGTCGCCATCTGTATCGCTATCGCTTTTGTCGCCATCTGTATCGCTAACGCGACATGTCAGTTTTTCCGTGTCAGTTCTGAGCGTGTCACTTTCAAATACGTGTCAAAAGTAGTATAAGGTCAACAACGATATGTTCACGTATAACATTTTTTTTTTAAATTAGACTTACCACTAGGACAATGAGTAGCACAATGAACATGAATGCCGTTCCTAGCATGGATACGACAGCTATGGTCCTGATGTGTCGGAGGAGTGAGAGAATGAGAAAGGGAACAGCGATCACTGCGCCCAACCAGGAGGGAGAGGCACATGAGAACAGCGAAAGCCACAGCTGAAACCATCAGTCTATGAGTTGGAATGTTTATGTTAGTGTACTAATTTGAAAATGCACAACAGAACTTCTAAACAATGTTCTAATAAATATTATGGTTTCACATGTTGACCTCGCTTGAGAACTGCACTACAAACACGTAGTATACACTGCAAATGCCCAGTTGTAGAAGGATAATAAAGGTGTTCACTGTTAGCCTGAAAATAATAGTTCGGACAGCCAGATATAAGTGGCTGACCTGGCGGCTGGGGCGACCTTCCTCACACATGGATAGGAGTGCTTGAATGCTAAATATGCCATTTCACCATAGTCCAATGGAGGTGTGGAATATCTATAAGGTATACTTTACATTTCTAATAAAACAACTCACTTCACGGACAGATACTGTGCGCACTTGACCAGACTGTCCATACAGTAACACGTCATCGCACCGAAGAAGAATATTAGAAAGAATCCCGCCTGAGTCAGAAGTTTCATTTCACAAAGTCGAAACATACCCAGAGCCCTGCCTGTTTGAGTGCGAGTGGAAGGGTGAATATGCCAGGACCAACCATTCCTCGCAGAAAACTCACCAAAGCGAGGTGCACACCGAAATCGAATCGTTATTCGAACGAGAAACATTCTCACGATATTCCATTCGGGTCGCTGTGTGCTTCCATTGTCGAGTAGAACTGAAGTTTGATCAATGAGTGCAGCAGCGCTTATCCGCATGTTTTCGCGCTTATCAAGTTATCAAGGACGTACAACTGACACTGAGGCCAAAGATAAACCATCGTAGTGTTTCAAAATGAACCCTCCGTTTCGTACACGTGAAAACAATAAGTGATTCAATTTTGTTGTGCTGTTTATTCATATGGTTTCAAGCGAAATAGTAAAACAATTTTTTGATTTTTATGCAAGATGCTCTGCGTCATCTTCCTTCGCCATCCCCCGCAGAGATTCTCATTGCTGATGAGAGACATGCAAGTACAGAACATATTATGATGTGAGATGTTAAAGCCAGGGACCACGAGTGTTGGAAAATACTTATCTTTATCCTACGTTTCGGCGTTACGCCTTCATCAGTGATGTATGGCAATACCTCAAACTTGGGTAATTAAACCGTACAGAACAGTAGAGAATGTGAAAGTGAAAGCGGTGTATGGGGATAGAAAAGAAGAGGGAACGAGAGTGAATGCAAGTGCACTCAAAATGCAAATATCCCATCGCACGCTTTCCACAGCAAGGATTTGGAATGCAAACAAAGAATCACACGGATCAAAGATCTGCCACAACACAAATGTTTTTTGTTAATGTTGACCAGAAATGTTTGTGTTTTCTGTCAGTTTGTTTGAGACCAGAGCATATAATAATATATAATATCTCTCCCTTCTCCCTTGCTCAGTTGTACTCCTCAGTTAATAACACATACACAACGACTTATTCTAACAATTCTCAAAAATCTCAATTATCCTCTCTTATCTCTCCTTCTCTCCTTCTCTCCTTCTCTCTTTCTCTCCTTCTCTCCTTCTCTCCTTCTCTCCTTCTCTCCTTCTCTCTTTCTCTCCTTCTCTCCTCCTCTCCTTCTCTCCTTCTCTTCTTCTCTTCTTCTCTCCTTCTCTCCTTCTTCTCTCCTTCTCTCTCTCTCTCCTCTTTTCTCTCTCTCTCTCTCTCTCTCTCTCTCTCTCTCTCTCTCTCTCTCTCTCTCCCTGTTTCGTGATGCCTGCGTGCCGTCTGCGCGCGTGTTCGTTCCAATATCTCTCTGTTTGTTTGTCCATTCCGAAACGAGACTCTTCCTTTCCTCACAACTACCTCATCACACATACACGCATTGCAAATCCGCCTTATTTCCCTCAATGCTCTTCATTTTTCTATTATTCACTTCTGCCCTCTCCTGTGTACCCTCAAATCCGTTAGGAAGACCAAACTTCCCAAAAATGCCGGCACTTCCTAGACCAATAGTAAGTTCTTGAATATTGATTGAACTGATGGATGTTTTCTAGACCACACTGCCACCGATCACTGCCAATAGGAAAGTTGCTGTGAATGCGACCGACCCCACTCCTACTCCCTTTCCAATGGGGATGACAACAGCAGAGGTGGTTGCGAGAGGACAAGGCAGGGGAGACATGCTGAACGATGCGGGACAGACGGGAGGAGAGAGTGGGTGGGGCAAGCACAGACGACAACAAGAATCGGCACCTCTTCCGGAGGCGGAAGAAGACGATGCAGAGGCGACGCCGGCGGTCATCACACCTAGTCCAGAAGTATTGACCACGACGGAACTTCTACAACCGAACGAAGAGGACTACATCGACACGACGTCGTCTCCCGATGACGGCATCCGGGCATCGACAGAAGCGGCCGAAGTGTCGTCACTGCCTCCATGGGAAATGCCTCTGTGGAGTGATCTACAGAGAGCCCTACTGGCGACTGTGGTCTTCCCACAGGATATCGACGAAACGACTACACCCCAAACTATAGCCACTACTACTACTCAACAAGTGTTCCCAACTCTGATCGTGCCATCTTCGATTTCTGGAGAGACGAGTGGAGATGACGAGGATACGACGACCGCAGTGTCTACGACAAAAGGAATCACCACATCCACACAACCACCTGACTTCACTGAATCTATATCCACATCCACGGTATCCACGTCTACCGAAACAGCCAGTACTCCATCTGCCATTCACTCGACTGAAACTGTAGAATCAACCACTGACGTCACAACGCAGCTACCGCATACGACCAAACTCATGCAGTTTATAGTCGTCCGATCAGACAGTGAGTGATCAAGGAATATTTCATATGATATGCTATCATTTCAGGACAAAGCATCGGCAACTGCACGTCGTGTGCACTCTTCGATCTCTCACTGACGGGCCCGTCAGAAGGAGTGCGCTCATTCGAAATAGCATTCACATCGAGAGAATGGGGACAGGACGGGAGGGGGTGCGCCACACTCACTCTCACGTGTACTAATACGGAGGGGAGGGATGCGTATGTGGAGGTGAGAGGGAGGGAGGAGGAGGGAGGGGAGAGGGAATCTCTTGCAGGTGAGTCCTGGAAGTAGTCTGGAGACAGCTCGCGGCTCTCTTCGAATGATATTCATGTGTTCTCGAACCGGACACTGGACAAGGCATCACATGAAAGTCGACAAAGCCGTCTGTTTACATTTCCGTTGATTTGTTTGTAAATATAGAAGAATCAGATTGTTTGTACAGGAACAATTTATAATTCTTAACTTTATCCGAGATGGCCTTGATGTGATTCAAAATCAATTATATGATCATAAAACACTTTATACAATAAAACCTATAGTTGTACAGGTATCAACACACTAAATAACAGGCATAATAACTGAATATGGAAACATGTCATGCTTTGTCCAGAGTCCATTTTGAGGAGCACCATTGATTGACACGAATAACATTCGAAGAGAGTCGCGAGCCGTCTCCAGACTACTTCCAGGACTCACCTGCAAGAAAATATCTGCCCTCCCTCTCCTCTTTCCCTCTCTCTCCCTCTCACCTTCCCTTTCTCTCCCCCTCTCTCCTTCCATCCCTCTCACCTCCACATATGCATACCCCCTCCGTATTAAAACACGTGAGAGTGCGTGTGGCGCACCCCCTTCCCCTCTTTCTTTCGATGTGAATGCGATTTCGAAGGACTTCATCTGATGAGGATATGCATCTCTGAGGGGATGCATCATGGTCAAATCTGCTAATCCATCCGCAGTTGCTACAAGCATAATCTGACAACAACAACAATGACTTTGATACAATGGCTACACACACCATTCCGGTCGGCGGTCGAATTGGTGAGATAGGATAGCGGAGTTGTTGCATCATCGCTGGCGCGAGAATTCCCACCAGCAATCTCTAACACTCTGTGCCTGTCCTATTCCATAATCGCGTCCCCCCTCGTCTACCGATCGTTCCACACAGTAGCATCCCACGGAGCCAGCGTAGTCGTCGTTCTTGTGGAAGGCGTCCTCTCCTCCTCGGCGTCACTCAACGCGCCCACTACATGCGTCTCCATCCTGTTCGCATAGAACTGTGTGGGTCGTGGGGACTGCAGTGATTCCCGCTCGGAAGATCGGTGTGCCAGTAGGCGGTCACGGGAGTGGACGTCGGATCGGTCACATTCATAGTGGGGAACAAGGGTCGCGCATATTCAACAATGCATCCACAAACAAGGCGTGTGCACTCAGTGTTCTCTTATTCCCTATGGAAGATCGAGATCTCGCCATAAACAACAACAATGCTAATTATTTATCGGGAACACCTTTTCTCTCTCTTTCTTGTCCGGAATAGGAATGAGAGTGAGTGTCGAGCAGCCTCTTTGCATGCGCTGCATATATCGACCGGGAGAGAGAGGGAGGGAGAGAGGAGGGGAAGGGAGAGGTGGTGGGCTAATGCAGCCTGCCAGCCAGCGCATCGATCCACGCCTCGGCCCCCGGACCAGCCGCCTCGATGGTCCCTCTCTCGCGTGTTGATTGCGCGGTTGTGTCGACGGGGCTTTCCGGGCCGGCAATTCCCGGAGGGCGGTCGATTGATGACGTGTGAGAGAGGGAGGCGGGAAGGAGCGCAGACTCCCCTTTCCTCCCCTCAACTCACATTCCGCGAATTCCTCCTTCCTTTCACACTCATAACTTCTACACAACAGACTTTTCCATAGCTTGATTGTGTTCACTTTGTCATTTCTTTTCGTTTTTTTTTTAAATCAATTCAGCTCTCTTTTTATTTTACACGTTATCTGGTTATCTCAACATTTTATTATCATTGATATATATATATATATATATATATATATATATATATATATATATATATATATATATATTTGTAGTAGACGCATATTTGTGAGTGTTTAATACGTTTTAGTCATCAGAAACAATATGTAATCGTTAGTATCCAAAAGCATTTAGCGATTATATTTTTTTTTCAATAAGTCAGCCCCATGTATAGACTATTTGCAATCCTGACGGCTTAATTCTTCTCAGAAACCCATGTTATTACTAATATTGATCATTTTCACATGTACATTTCACATTGCTATGCTGGCTAGTTTGTTCAATCAGTGCCTTCCTAGCAACCATAAGTACATCGCATCTCTCAGAAGACAATAATATACTTTGTATCTACTTGATTCCTGCTTCGCCTTTTTGCCTTCGGTTCGTTCGCGCAGCTTGGTGTGTTGTGTTTCTTCTCTCTTTTCTTTCACAGCTCTGCTTCAGCTTGCTTTTCTCTGGGAGTGGAGTGAAGGGGTACGAGAGGCTCGCAGCTCCCATGGAGCATTCGATTGACGAACAGCCAGGTACGCCTGTCCTTTCCCTCGCTTTGCTCAGCTGCTCCCTATTGCTTCGTGTCATGCATGTTCGCTAGTCAGAGGTCACTTGCTTCATTTGTAATGCGCTGTTCCGATATCACGCTGCTCTTCTCATCGTTATCATTCACTCATTTGCATTGCATTCCACCGACATTCGTACTAGTTCCATTTCTCGTGTTTATGGCGTGACATTTATCAAGGGCAGCTTTGTCCGTCCTGCATTTCTAGGTGTTGGGTGGTGATGTGTGAGTGCGAATCGCTCTCGCATCGCACTCTGGACATGGCGCGCTCTCTCGCGCACACATCTCATTCTTCCTTCCTCGACCGTCGTCCATCTATTAGATGCGAGGGCGACGGACGATCAATGCTTCTCCCCAGAGAGAATAGACACAGCAAGACAAGACAGAGCGCACACTCCAACATAGCATTTCGTATGCTGCCGCAGCTCGCTCAATTTGCATACACAACTCTTTCTCGCGTTGAGGCGAATACGATGTCAATATTATGGATAATCTTATTATATGTTTGGCTAACGTATTGAAACTTCGAATTTTTTTATGAAACGTCTCCCAGTATAATTATTTCTTTTCAGGTGTTAATACGGGATCTATCGGTAATCTGATTCGGGGGACAAGAGGTCATCTTTCGAATATACTCGATAGCGTCAGTCAGGTAACGTCCTTTTGAAACGAATACTTTTGAAAATAATATTTCAAATTAAAGGTGTACAACATAGAGTAATTATAGAGTTGTCAGATAAGGAATACATAAACAACTTTGCTTATCACATCTTGTGTCGTTTGATCAAACGGATAATGGTTGCGCGAGCTTCGGACAGAGAGAAAGGGACGCGTCGCGGTCGCGCGGCGCGGTTTCTCTCTCTCTCTCCTTCCCACCCGATCAATGCAATGCATTCTCCCTGCACTGCCACCACACTCTCACTTCATCCCCACACTCCCATACCGCAAACAGGAAACAATACCCTAATCGCTGATTGCTTCGAACTATTCACTTTGTATTATGAATTATATTTGTTCTGTAATTTGTGTCGGATTTGTTTTGACATTCTGTGACTGTAGCACACTCATTTGAGCAATATTTGAATTACCATGATTTTATTTCTCCGGTTTGTTATATAATTATCGAAAATCAATTCCATTTTCATTTTGTAGTGTTTCATTCTGCTTCCGTAGTGTGTGTATTGATATGTCCAATTTTCATTATCAACTTCATTTTTTTTGTAGTTTGTGGTAGACTGGCGGTTTTTTTTGCGATACACTTCTTAAAGAAATTGCAATATAAATATAAATCGACTGTTTGTAATACAATAATCGAAAATTTTAGTTTAGTTTCATAGTGTTTCATTCTGCTGCCGAAGTGTGTTTTTCTCACTTCGAGAACTGTGCGACTTGTTGGGATTCGCTAATGCATTTTCTATATATTTCCAATTGAATTTGTATTGTTGTAGAGTATAAATCTGTTTTGCAGTCGCTCTCGTGGCTGTCGTCCGGATCAGGAGCGGGCGGCGCGTCTTCGGGTGGGACCAGAGACTCTCACCTCGTCTCATTCGACTCGTGCGACTTCAGCCCCCCACACCACCACGCAAAGTGAGTCCGACATGATAGTAGGAAGGAAGTGCACCTGGTAGAAACTGCTATTCAAGCTACGTCAGTGCTTCTCGTTTCACTTTCGCTACCATCCTCCTCCTCTCATCAATTCTCATTGCAGTAGCAGTATGGCGTCGACGTCTTCCGTCGCCGACCCCTACTACTCTCTCGACCTGGGCGACACTCGCCTGGTGGTGCTCAAGCGATACCAGAACCTACGCATCATCGGATCCGGCGCGCAGGGAATCGTTTGGTGAGTCAATGTCGCAGTCATATTCTTACGTTAATTTCACTAATCGTTATGTTCATAATTTGTCTATGAATGATTGACTTGCACCCCGAATCGCGTTTGTTTAGTGCGGCGACGGACACTGTGCGGAACGAGAACGTGGCGATCAAGAAGCTGTCGCGGCCGTTCCAGAACGTCACTCACGCCAAGCGAGCCTACAGAGAGTTCAAGCTCATGAACCTCGTGTCACACAAGAACGTGCGTCGCTCGCTTTGTTCCATCGCTCACCGTGTGATTGTAGATCATCGGTCTGTTGAACGCGTTCACACCGCAGCGCTCTCTGCGCGACTTCAACGACCTCTACATCGTCATGGAACTCATGGACGCCAATCTCTGCCAGGCGAGTCGATCGTTTTCCTCTTGCATTTGTGGGTTTCCTTTTCACATTCGTCAGCACACCTTCATCTTCTATGTGTGTGTTGTAGGTGATCCAGATGGATTTGGACCACGAGCGGCTGTCGTACCTGCTCTATCAGATGCTCTGCGGTATCCGACATCTCCATGCGGCCGGTATCATACACAGGGTGCGTCCAGTTTTGCATCGTGTTTTTTGTATTTCGAATGTTTTCATTGCTCTCTTCAGGATCTGAAACCGTCGAACATTGTGGTTCGCAGCGACTGTACCCTCAAGATCCTCGATTTCGGACTCGCCAGGAGCGCGCGCGAATCGTTCATGGTGAGTGCGTTCATCAAACCGCATTGAATTATTGATGTTGTCATAAATCAATACTTTCTCTCAGATGACCCCGTATGTGGTGACTCGCTACTACCGCGCACCGGAAGTGATCCTCGGCATGGGGTACACGGAGAACGGTCAGTGAAGTCTGAATATGTACATTGTATTTTAATTATATCCCAATAATTTCAATCCTAATCACTCACTTGAGGGATAAATTATTTTTTAAACGTAGATATAATGTACTAATGTTTTATGTCATCCGTGGTTTATTTTATTCCTGTGCATCGGCTTTCTAAAAGGCTCGAGAAATTTCTGCAATGCTCGTGTTGCGAAAGGCTCATTTATAATCATTTCAATTATATAACTGCGAGAATATCCTCATGCTGTCTGGCAATGCTATCCCAGCAGCTTCGGAGAGAGAGAGAGAGAGAGAGAGAGAGAGAGAGGGAGAGGGAGAGGAATAGAGAGAGAAAAGAGAGAGAGAGAGACAGAGAGATTACATGGAATACGGGATACCAGTCTCAGACAGCTAGCCTATCCGCACAGGTGTGCACATAATCTATAACTAAATGATACAAGAGAAACTCACAGAAATGTACACACACTTTTATGGTTGTTGACAGTCACAGATCACAATATATACAGTCACAAATCTCAGGATCCTCACGTAATGACAAATATTCCCTTTCAGTGGACATCTGGTCAATCGGTTGCATATTCGGGGAGCTGGTGCGGGGGCGGGTCCTCTTCCCCGGATCGGACCATATCGACCAGTGGACAAAGATAGTCGAACAGCTAGGCACACCCGAGAGGTCGTTCCTCGAGAGACTGCAGGTGAGTGCGGAGAGAGAGAGAGAGAGAGAGAGAGAGAGAGAGAGAGAGGAGGGAGGGAGGGATGGAGGAAGAGAGAGAGAGCGATATGGAGGGAGAGCCGGTTCCTTTGCAGACGACCGTGCGAAACTACGTGGAGAACCGTCCGAGATACAACCCCGTCTCATTCGATGTCCTCTTCCCGGACAGTGCGTTCCCCGCCGCGGCAGACAACGCGAGACTCACAGGTGTGTCTCGCGCTCCTCCGTTCTCACCTCACCTCACACTCCTCCCCTCTCTCCCTCTCTCCGTAGTCGTTTCCGTCTCCTCCTTTTTCTTCGTCTCCCTCTTCCTCTCCCACTATCTCCATCCCCTTCTATCACAATTTCTAACCTCTTTCTAAAAAGTTTTTTTTCAGCGAACCAGGCTCGCGACCTCCTCTCCAAGATGCTCGTCATCGACCCCGAGAGGCGAATCACAGTCGACGAGGCGTTGAAACACCCCTACGTCAACGTCTGGTTTGACGAGACTGAGGTGAGTAAAAATAGTGACAGTGGCGCACTATTTTCATTCTTTTGAATTGCGAGATACAACGGGAGAGTGAATGAGTGACAGAGAAAGGTGCGCTCGTCATTTGCGTCTGTCATCTGGTCACTGTCCAATAAATAGTTGAATAGCCGTCAATAGGATGCTGATTTCGCGTATTATAATATGTCCTTGATGCTTGTCAATTGAACTTTAAAAGAAGAGTGGATTAGTATTAATCATAATCTCAATAATCGTCAGGTGTACGCGCCGCCGCCGCGGCAATACGACCACACAGTCGACACCCCGGACCACACGGTCGACGAGTGGAAGGGTGCGTCACTACATTTATCGATTGAATCAATCAATCAATACTTGGTTGCAGCTCTGATCTACGACGAGATCGTGGAGTACGAGCGGACGCACGATGTGTACGGGCAGAGGATCGCGGATCCGCCTCCGCCGGCCGAACAGAGCTGAGCGGCGCGGATCCCCCCTCCCTCCCTTTCCTGCCTACACGTCGTGCGTTGTGTGTAGCAGAATTCCCAGTGCGCGGGTCTCCCTCCCTCCCTCCCTCCCTCCCTTCTCCATTCTCACGCCCTTCTCCCCTGTGAGAAACAGCTCTCCCCACGTGGAGATCCTCACCCAGTGTCTTGCGATACACACGCTCCGCCCCCTCACGCCCCGCCCCCGAGGGCTAGTCCCGAATTGTGTGCGTGCAGCTTTGGTCTGTTCGCAGCAGCTTGTAGAAATGATATGTGCATAGAGTGTCTCTATCTTTCCCATCTCTTCTCTTTCTTCCCGTTTGAGTCCATGTGTTCTCACGCTTTATGCATTGTGATTCTTTTGTTTGTTTCCTCCATTTTTTTTTCTCTCGGCGTGCGACGTCCACTCACCAGTATCATGTTTAATAATATTTATTATTAATAAAGATGTTTTATTTATTGTTTTCTTATTTTTGTAGGCTTAATCAAGTTCATGCAAAAGCTCACTTGTTGACCGATGCTACGAACTTCGAATTTGAATCTGATTGCGTGCTCTCGATATCTATCGACTTTCGAACCGTCTCGCTATTGTAACTTGTAACGTATCCCAGTCCATAACACACGGCAATTCACACATTCACAATGAACAAAGATAAGTCTTTCATATCGCGTGTTCTCTCGCGCACTCTCTTTGTCTCAATCAGTAGAATGAGTCACGAAACGAAACTGTTGTGTATTAAGTATTAATTTGCCGTGTAACAACACGCAGCATGCCTTGTTGTGTCTCTGTTGTGTCTCTTTTTGAGTCGAACAGCTCCGCCTTCTCCCTCTCGAATCAACTCACCCTCACGAGGAAGCGAGGCGACACCATCGCCACGAAACAGTTTCATACTGAAAGAAAGCTCGCTGATCAGTCTCACATCGTGCTTGCAATTTTGTAAAATTTTGTTTTGTCGTTCGTTTTGTATGCACCGGACATTAGTTTACACTTCTTTTGCGTTAACTACTTTTCCGTTTAATTCTATAACAGTTACAAAACCTGCAGGCAATCACAGAATCGTACAACTAAAATTGTTATTCGCCACAAGAGACAGTACAATTCGTAGACGTTTGTTGTACAATATGTTAGGCTCGAATTCGACTGAACATTTGACCTACAATCCTATAAATTGTTTTTCAGTATACTAAACTTTTGGATTGGACAGCAAAAAACATCATGTCACGTTTCCAATTCACACGCGCCGACGCCACACCAAGCTAGCGTAACCGCTGGCAAGAAGTTGTTCGCGGGTTTAGAAAAAAAAAGTATTTAATCGTTGTGAGGCTGTGACGCAATTAAGAGGTAGACATTTGAGTTTGACCTCATCAAGAGTTTATTGCGATTCAGAGTAATTTGCAGATAACTGTGAAATTTGTTTCGTGATTTCATCAGCGTTCGGCCAGAATTGTCCATTTAGTTCATTTCATCGTCCCGGTCATTTCTGAACTGGCGCGAAAATAAACGCTATTCCATGCAAGTTTCACATGATCAACCATCGAAATTTCTTTACATGTTTGCAAAAAGGGAAATTAACTGTACAAAACGAATACAGTGGTGACATGCACACTGCACACGGTCACATGCGGAGTACTGTCGACCACAATTCTATCTTTCGTTTCAACTCTGCATTTGTACGGAGTTTTTTCTTTCTTTTTGTATACATTCTTTTTCTTGACATTTTCTTGACATTTCTCTAACAAATATCATCGACATTTCTCTAATAGATACACTCGCAAAAGGGAAAACTTCCGTACAAAGCAAAGAAGCCGGTAACATTCACACAATTACTCACATGCAGAATTCTATGAACCCACAAATCTCTCTTTTGTTTCATCTAGAAATTCTGCATCTGTACGGGATTATTGCGATAGTTTTTTCTTTTTGTCTATTTTCTCCTTTTTTTGAAGAAATATTACTTTTACGAATTGTACTGTTCGACGCAGCATGTATTTATGTAATTACAAGAAATTCAAAGAAGTAATGCATTGAAAAATCATAGTACACATTCGGTTTCGGTCCCTTCCACCAGACCGAATGTGTAAACCTACCAGCCGGGACCATCATCAGTGATGAACCGGTAGGCAAGTGTACAAAGTAGTATTACAAGAAAAAGGGGAAAATATTTCTAGAGGGTTATCGATCGTCTACGACGCTTAGGGATAGGGGTCAACAAAAATTGGGAGCAACCTAACGAGAGAGGGGAATGCGACACGACTGATTTGAGAGCGGCGACTGCGAGTCACATAGACTTTTAGTGCAGATCGGTAGATCAGACAGAGCGCAGAGAAAGAGGGGATGAGATCAATTCAGTGTGTCAATGAAATGTTTGAATTTATTTTTGGCCTTCAGTTTGTATTTCAATAATAATTGTTTATTACTAAGAATAGTTTTTGAAATTTGAAAAGTAATTTTGTGAGAAGTATAACCATTTGCGAGATAAGTTTTGAACAGTTGTTGGCATCTTTGTTTAAAAGTTGACTTCATAGTGCAACATCTGAATATTCGTATGATTTCTCCATGCAAACAATTCATAGCAATGCTTGACTTGATATTACTTTCGTAGTGTGGGTATCTGATGACATCGAACGAGTAATCATCTGTTTTATTGTAGAGTTCTGTTGTTATTGAATTATGTTCCATTTTGATGTTCAAATCTAAGAATTCCGTTTCTTTGTTCTGTGTACTAGTTTGTTCAAGAGTCAGAGAGTTGTGATATATTTCGCTATTTATTTTAGAAACAATAGTGGAATTGTTCCTGTATATGATTAGAATATCATCCATGTATCTGCATATTTTTGACTGAGTATTTCGGAAATATTCCGAGTTTCGCATTACGTAAGTGTATTCCATGAAGGATAGTGTCAAATCGGCTAGAAGAGGTGAACAATTATTACCTTGAGGGATACCGGATATTTGTTTGAAAATTAATCCTCCATAGAGAGCATAACTGTTTTTCAATATATATTCGAGCATAAATTTAATGTCACTTATATCATATGAATTTCCTGACTTTGTATCTGTAGCGCTGTAATAAACTTTCTTGTATCCAACCACAATGAACTCTTTTTTGCTGTTCTTGAAACATAGATCAATCAATCCGAAGATATTTTTGATAACGGATTCGTGCGGTAAGTTTGTGAAAAGGCTACTGAAGTCCGCAGAAAACAGATTGAATTGACTAGGCTCTTTTATCGAATTACACATTTCAAGAACTTGCAAGCTGTTATTTATGGACCAGATAGGATTAATATTTGTGCGCTGTGTTATTGATTTACAATAATTAATGAAATGGTGTTTTAAAAAGGTGAGTATTTTTGCATTTCTAGTGAAACTGGTTTTAAACTGCTATTAAAAGCTCCGGTTATGAAACGAAACTTTACTGGGTTTTTGTGCATTTTTGGTATAGCATAGATTTTCGGTAGAGCTTTATCATTTACATCTGTTGTTAACTTCAGTGATTTAGTTGTTATCAGATGTCTGTTAATAATCTCGTCTTCTTTTTCATTCTGGTAGATAGTGTAAGTTGGATTCGAATTGTTGGTTGTGTTTGTGATATGATCATATCCTAATTCTTTGTTCATAATTTGTAAATATAGTTTTTTGCACGTGATAGCATAATTTCCAGAAGCTTTGTCCACACATGTGATTACAAATTGGTCTTGCAACGTTTTCAATTCTAGTGGCATTCTCTTTTCGTTTATAAAATTAGGTTTGCAATCTTCATATCGTTTCAAAAGTTTTGTTTTTATTTTGTTTTCAATATCAACAAGTATGTGTATGGTCAAGTTTGGGTGGACAAAGAAGACAATCCGATTGTATTGTACTCGAAAGAATCTACAATTCAGTCAAGGAGTAGAGGAAATGGACTGAAAATCTTCTCAAAATCAACCACTGCTCTCGAACAATCTTTCCTATCTCACAGAGTTTGCACTGTTTGGAATCAGTTACCAACTTCCATCGTTTGTGAAGACAATTCCAAAATATTCAAAACAAATCTGACGAACTATCTCATGAAAAATGTTCTGAAATCATATACAGCGAACTAGTATACTGACTGCACTTTACCGCGCAATGCTGCGCGTCTTCCTCAATTAAAGTTAGCGGCACTACTCCACTATGTGGTAGCCACTCCACTCTGGGGGCGGTGCCGGGGTAGGCATCGGGGGCGCGGGTGCGGTCACTCTACTGCGGTCTGTCTCCCACGGCAGCAGCATCTATCCATCCATATATTACGGTAGCATGTACTGTACATTGTTGCTTTTGCATCTTCGTTATTTATTGCTCCCGTGTATACCTATCCTAGTCGATTACGATAAACATTACATTACATTACATTACATCCATAACTATGTTGCCGGGTATTTTATATATAGTCGATAGCTTTTCTAGGTGTTCTGTAACTAATTGCAATAGATCTGTGGTAATTTCTTCATCGTTTACAGATTTAGGAGATCGATATTTTGTTCCGTTCAGAATAATATTTCTCAGATCATTACTTTGTATCATATTAGCATTTCCAGTAACAATGTGTTTATAGTGCGAGTCTATGAACGATGGATAGTGGTTACAGTAACAGGCCGATGACAGTATTCTTTTAATTTGGCCAGTAGTCAAATTGCGTAGGAATTTATTGTAGTTCATAATTTGTGTGCTATCTGGCAAATCATAAGTGTATAAAATTCTTGTTTTATAGTGTTTCTCATCCGTTGTTTTGAAGTAAGTATTTATTGATCTGTTTATTAACTTGGCTAAATTGATTTCTTCCATGAATTTACCATAATATTGTACTTTCAGATTGTGATATTTCTGCGGTAGGATTTCGTTAATTTTCTTTGAAACTAGTGACTTAGCAATTATACAGAAAACTTTGAGTTGAAGAGATTTACTCAGAAGGTTATAGGTTTCGTCGTTCACCATGTAATCCAAGAGATTTTCTATTGCATGTTTGTTAAGCGAATTGTAGTATTGATATAGTTGTTTTCCTTCGAGGGTTTCCACTGCACTTAGAATTGTAGAATTTGTCATCGTATTTTTGTAAGCAGGGATACTCCTTCTTCTTTTTCCTCGATATTTATGTTTATTTCTAGAGTTCGATATTTTAAGGCTAGTGAATGGATTATTTTCTATTTTACATTTATGAAAGTCAATAACTGAGATATTTCCAAAAGTTTTGATTTGATCATTCAGTCCAAGCGGATATGCAGATTTAATCAAGTTTATCCAGAAGTGCTCTTTTTGCAATCTCACTTCAGTGACACAATTTTCTGACTGATTATCCAAGATAGTGATTTTGAATTCTTCGCAATCATGATCTGAGAGTTTGAAATGTTTGCTAATAAAAGTGTTTAACTTGTTGGTTTTGAAACTATTCCTATGCGCGGACATTCTTTGTTTGAGTGTTTGTTTAGTTTCACCGACATATTGCATGTTGCATTTATTGCATGTTATTAGGTAAACTAAGTTCTTTGAGAGACAATTAGCATCATTTGATTTGAATGTAGGTATAGTCATTGAAGTGCATGAACTTGTTGTTTGTGATTTGAATTCTATTTTCGGACAAATAACACATCGTTTGTTATCACATCGTTTTCCAGTAAAAACTGTGTTTCCGGGAAGATCAGCCGTTGTTTGCTTTCTATCTGTCTGCACACGTTGAATTTCCTTAAGTAAGTAGTATGGTTTATCGTTGTTTTTGTACAGCATTTAGAGGCAGCTGCGCCTGTTTTTGGGTAAAGGGTGAGAGTGGAACTGGGGAATACAAGAGTATTTCATGAGTATTGTGCGAGGCCAGGACCTGTCATCCCACCTTACAGCAATGGCAGTGAGTACCAACTCTCGTGCATCAGCGGGGTGTCTGCCCCATCCCACTGCCAACCTGAGTTCGGGGTGGGACCGCTTTGTTGGTCAACACCAGAGTTTAACCTCTCTTTCGTTACTGTAGACTCTGGGTAGCATGAGTGATCACATGAGTGATGTGTTTGTAGTCTGATGGGTCACAAGAGGTTGGGTGGTGTGTTGGCGGCGGAGAGAGAGGCGAGTGATCGACCGCGAGTGTTCTTTGATCCCGCTGCCCACACCGATTGTTCGCTTGAGTGTTCATTGTGATGTGCTTTGCGCTCCAACCTGCCAACCGGCAAGCACATCTAGTGTTCATTGATTGGTGCAAGAGGAGATCCGAGGATCAGTGTTCACAGACTTGGGTCATAGTGCGACTTATATTAGTCACTTAGTGTTCGCGCGTACAAACAGACTAATTTGTGCAGGAAAAGGCGTTGTAGACATGAAATGGTTCGGAAACATACTGGTTTGTGTGTTTGTGCGTATTACAATCTTTATAGATAAGATAGTAGAAAAAAAGGGGTATATGTGGGGTAGTTGCGTCAAAAGACGAATAGAGTCCCATAAGGGACTGGGTGCGTCAAAAGACGTAAAGTTCGTCCCATAAGGGACGCGGGTTGGTCTTGCGACCAAAGTGTACGAGTAAGATAAGACAGGTCATACTGGGGAGAGGGTAATTTCTCCCCCCGAATCACCCAGCATCACTGCCATATCGAATTACAAGAAATTCAAAGAAGTAATGCATTGAAAAATCATAGTACATATTCGGTTTCGGTCCCTTCCACCAGACCGAATGTGTAAACCTACCAGCCGGGACCATCATCAGTGATGAACCGGTAGGCAAGTGTACAAAGTAGTATTACAAGAAAAAGGGGAAAATATTTCTAGAGGGTTATCGATCGTCTACGACGCTTAGGGATAGGGGTCAACAAAAATTGGGAGCAACCTAACGAGAGAGGGGAATGCGACACGACTGATTTGAGAGCGGCGACTGCGAGTCACATAGACTTTTAGTGCAGATCGGTAGATCAGACAGAGCGCAGAGAAAGAGGGGATGAGATCAATTCAGTGTGTCAATGAAATGTTTGAATTTATTTTTGGCCTTCAGTTTGTATTTCAATAATAATTGTTTATTACTAAGAATAGTTTTTGAAATTTGAAAAGTAATTTTGTGAGAAGTATAACCATTTGCGAGATAAGTTTTGAACAGTTGTTGGCATCTTTGTTTAAAAGTTGACTTCATAGTGCAACATCTGAATATTCGTATGATTTCTCCATGCAAACAATTCATAGCAATGCTTGACTTGATATTACTTTCGTAGTGTGGGTATCTGCTGACATCGAACGAGTAATCATCTGTTTTATTGTAGAGTTTTGTTGTTATTGAATTATGTTCCATTTTGATGTTCAAATCTAAGAATTCCGTTTCTTTGTTCTGTGTACTAGTTTGTTCAAGAGTCAGAGAGTTGTGATATATTTCGCTATTTATTTTAGAAACAATAGTGGAATTGTTCCTGTATATGATTAGAATATCATCCATGTATCTGCATATTTTTGACTGAGTATTTCGGAAATATTCCGAGTTTCGCATTACGTAAGTGTATTCCATGAAGGATAGTGTCAAATCGGCTAGAAGAGGTGAACAATTATTACCTTGAGGGATACCGGATATTTGTTTGAAAATTAATCCTCCATAGAGAGCATAACTGTTTTTCAATATATATTCGAGCATAAATTAAATGTCACTTATATCATATGAATTTCCTGACTTTGTATCTGTAGCGCTGTAATAAACTTTCTTGTATCCAACCACAATGAACTCTTTTTTGCTGTTCTTGAAACATAGATCAATCAATCCGAAGATATTTTTGATAACGGATTCGTGCGGTAAGTTTGTGAAAAGGCTACTGAAGTCCGCAGAAAACAGATTGAATTGACTAGGCTCTTTTATCGAATGTGATGTGATATGAAGCAGAGCAGAAAGTCGCGAAGTCGAAAAGTGCTAATTGGACACAAATTGCTTAAATTTAGTTCTTGTACATTCATCAGTCCAGTGAAACTTGTCATATTTGAACTCTCTCAAATTTAATTTTAAGATCAATTTCTAATACGAAGTTCGTTCTGAGAATCTATGTGACGCTTATCCGCACATTTTTGCAGACAGTTTCCATAAAAAGAGTTGTATTTTTGTACCGTTGCATGTCAAATTTTACATTTATATCATGTGCAGGTAGAATGAAACATGATACATGAAAACAATTATGATTTTTGCTATTTTCTGGTCAGATAATACTTCGATTTCCTACAAAGTGTGTAACGATAACGGCTTTCTACTGTAGTATATAATTGGTAACACTAGATAACGTTTAACAACTCCTAATTAGTAGAAACACTCTAACATTTTACTTACACTTTTAACGTGACCAACGTGAATCTCCCATATGCATTCGTTAATGTTTCGTGACTAAGTCGATTTGAATTTTTTGTTGATGAAAATGTCAACTGTTTCAGAATGGATGTATACGTTTACAGTACTGCAGAACGTTTCACATTCGGTATAATATATTTGACGCAGTCATCTTTGTTTCTCCTAGCTCAACTAGTATACATTCTAGTAAGATTACTCATGTGTGTCAATCTGTCAATCATAATTCCGTTCAGATATGTTTCAAAAACATGAACTTCGGCGGTCGATTTGCGTATGTGCTTATGCTCATAACGGCTATTCTTGATATTTTCCAACTAATCGTTCATGTGTTTTCTGCAGCTATTGTCATCACCATGAATACTCATCCAGTGTTTCAATACGTTAGTAGTAAAGTATACTGATTCCCAACACCTCACCTATGTCACATTTTTCAGCCAGTCGGATCGTTCATACTAGTTTCTTGGATATTGAGCTGTACATCGGAGCTTCTTCTTGCTCTCAATCGATTCGTCCTCACTTTATTCCGCAAATATATACAAACAGTTTTCAGCACGTCGATTCGCGAGGTATATTAATTATCATTTATGTGACGTTTTGAAACACTACTTTTCAGCTCATTCCCCTTTTCTTTTCTCTCTCCTTCGTTGCTCTACTGACTACTTGTTTCATCTACCGTACCTCATATGTGTTCGATCCTCTGACTATCGTCTTTGCGTACGCCCCAGCAACATCTATCCACTTTTACATCGTGTATTACACTGACAGGGTACATTGAAATGCCTACAGAGTATGTATTGTCTATGTATGGTCATAGGTAGCCAACTATACTAAGCGCGCAACTAGCTCAGCATTTTCCGATCAAAAAATTATCGCGCTCTATCTGCAGATAGAGCGCGATTATTTTTTTGCTCTATTCTATTCAGACAAATGGGCCGGCGGCCGCGCTGGGCTGTCGGGAACCCCGCCGGGCTAGCGGGATCCCCGCAACCCTTCCGCGGGGTTGCCGCTTGCTGAGCGGGGTCGCCGCTAAAATGGGCGGGAAAAGTGAGTGAGCGGGGGCCCCGCGCCGCTCGCTCGGGGCGGGCGAGAAATCGGAAAGACGCCGTGGTCGATTTGAATTCGAAGTGTTGTTGTTCGCTATTTCACTACTTCACATTTTGTTTTTTCCATGTTTCTTTTGTATTTTGTCTGTTGTGATTGTTGTAGTTGTGTATTCGGCTATCGTAGGAAGGAAGTAAGTGCGCATGGTAGAAGCTGGTTGGAAAAAGAGGTTTCATGCGCGAGTTTCACCGCATGAGTAAGGAATTGCATACTGACCAGTAAACCAGTATCAGTTGCTATTTTTCAGACCGAAAGAAGCTTTCCAGTATTAAAGCTCTTTTCGGTCGAAGAGCTCATACCATGTGCACTTGACGAACATAAACTTTTACGAGTTCGGTCGTGGTTAACAGTCTATATATACCGATCCTATCACAGATGTCTTCTCGGCGACGAGCGACGAAGGACCCACTTTGCCTACTCCGAGCTCGGATACAAGTTTGTCCCTAGGTGAGGTTTGATTCTAGCATTATACAGTGTATTTGTTATGTCTTTTTATTTTCAGCTTCGAGCGGCGAACCGCTATGGAAGCTGCCACCTTCCCGCTCCCGCCCTGTGACAAAAGGGAACATCATGCAGAATGGAATCTAAGACACAGGTATGATAGGATAGACTACTTTTGGTTTCTAATTCTTATGTCTTGCAGGCTTTCCTGCTAAATGCCGAATGTTGCGTGTGATCAACTCCGCCTGACAGAAGTCGCTTCAACTCACGAGAAGATTCAAGCGCTATCACCAACTGCAACTTCCACATTTTTATTCCCCTCAAACATTGTGTACATGATTGACCCGAGATACGTTCGTATTCTTTGATGTGTTGTGATGTAACTGTATGTGTGCAATGACAGATAAATGTATACTTTGAAATGGTTATTGATTGAACAGGAGAAAAGCAATCGATAAGTAGTAGAAAGCAGCGATCGAATCGCAAGATTGTGACTGTAGCGGGGGCGCCGCACGCCTGCTAGCGGGGGCCCCGCTCAGTGAGCGGGAACCCCGCCCCACATAAAGCGGCAGTCGCGCGGCGTTCACGCGCGATCGCCGCTTGAGAGGTGGCGGGGCCCCCGCTTTTCAATGGGCGGGGGCCCCGCCATCTTGTCTAGGATCCCGCGGTGTTTCAATCACAAAACATGTTTTTGATCTTTTTTGTTTGTTTATATTTTGTTGTATGTTTGCAATTGAAATATGATTACTGACGCTTCTTTTAAAACATACACACTTGCTTAGCATGCATGAACACGGTTCGTATCTCGCGTTTTGAATGATTTGAATGCCTGTTTGTTTCATGATCTGTATTTGTCGCCGTCGTGTTTTAAAATAGTTTTCATTGTGTCTACAACCTACAGTTGTGATAACGAAGTAGTATGTTTCAGTTGGGTCATGATGGAGCTGGCGCAGCGCGCTGATCAAGCCGGTTTCGTTGCGCATGAAGCCGCGCAGTCGTGGCGGGCGTGTGGCGTCAGATTCTGGATCAGGTAAGGATTGCGAATATCATATTTCAGCTAGTTGTGTGTTTTTAACGTAGTATTCGTTATGGTTGTAGATTATGTCCGCACTGACGCGTGAGTCAGTGTCGCGGGAAGCCCGCGTGGCTGTGTTCCCGACGAACACCGCTGCTTTCTCTCCACGTCGCACTGTCGCTTAGAAAAGGTTTTTTTTTTAACTTCACGGTCTTTCTGATATGTAAATGTATTCATAACAGTGGTGATAACAGGGTCAACATTGATATGATGATAGCGATATCCCTGAAACGTATTTGTTGCAGGTTCTCGTGGATGACAGCCCGGCAGCGCCTTTTCATCAAGGACTACTGGCAACTCGGACGTACACCTAATAACCATTAAATTGTCATGTAACATTGTAATAGCTGTATTGAAACAAGTATGCTTTGCGCTGATTTATATAAGTAACATCATGTATATTCGTGTTTTATGTAATGATTTGGCTTGAAATGATTGACAATTACTGTGCATTGGTGATTTTTGAATCAGTTTTGGTATAAACTTTTCAAAAACAAAGATTTTGCGTCATGGTTGTGTCATGGTTGTCGGGAGTGGCCGGGTGGCGCGCGCGTGTCTTTATTTCTCTGCCGTCTCACATTGTCTAACCTATTTCGTCGCGCTCGGCTCTCTTGCGCGAGATAGCGAAACTGGTGGGCGAGCCTACTATACACTGCTGCTCTCGTCACAACCGCTCTTTCGATGGTCATCGTATGCTACATACGCAAGGTCGGACTGCCTCGCAAAAAGGAGGAATCAAGGATCACTATACAGGTTAACAATAACCATATCTGAGCAACACCAGCTTTGTGTAGGTGATGACGGGCTGTTTTGTGCACGTGCTCTCTTTCCTTGCATGGGAGTGGCTGGAGCCTTGGATCCGCCCCCACTCTCCCCTCTTCTCCTTATACACTAACCTCCTCTGGCCACTGTGGAATGGTATCAACGCCGCCATGTACTTGCTACTCAACCGGTCAGTCAGCCGAACCATTTATAGGATTGCATTTCGAGAAATTTGCCATGAATGAACCGTGCTTCAGAACCGGCCACAGCTACATTATCGCGCTGTTATATCGGGAGAGTAATACTATACGCCCAATCTAGACGACTCTGCATATCGCAGAAATGAACTTTTCCGACTGCACGAAATAGTGCGAATCAAGTGACAACCTATCGTGAGCACGTGAAAAAAATCTCACGACAGCTTCCTGCCACTTGTATGTACCTCTCAACAGTCTCTTCATCAGACTCTTCACTCCTCATTTCTCATACCTCATCATTGTGAAAGCTCTGTTCATACACATCTTCTTGATGTTTCGCAATGTTTTTGTTTATATAACACGGCAATAAAATGTAATAGTAAGCGCACACCAGTTGGTTATCTGTGATTGTATACTGGTATAAAAATGAATTCATTGCCAGATTTCAATATCAGAAGATTTTATAAGTTTTTTGTTACTTCATCAACACGTCGCAACACACATTCACATTTGTACATCGTTTTGGAATAAGTGAACACTATAAAAGTCTTCTCCTCTATGCTAGTTCTACACAGAATTAACGGGAATTCGAATACAGTAGAGAATTTGAGCTATACTTGTATCGCTGAGAGAAACCGTCTCGGAGAAAAAGAGGGGTGCTATTGTAGTTATTAGGGGAGAGTTTGACTGACTAGAGAGCAACAGTGGAGGGAGAGAGCCCGCAAAGGGAGAAGGCATTCTGGTCGACTATGTGACGACGACGACGTCAGACGGCGGCGACGTTGCCGAAGATGTCGTGAGTGGACTGGTACTGCATCACCTCGTCGAAGATGAGGGCTGCAAGGAGGGAGGGTGAGAGAAAGGGGGGAAGAGAGAGGGGGGGGGGAAAAGGAGAGAGAGAGCGAGGAAGAGAGGGAGAGAGAGATACGCACCCTTCCACTCGGTGAGGCTCTTGTCGGCAAAGTCGATCTCTGAGTCGTATCGGTTCTCTGACGGCGGAGCGTTCACTTCCTCATCCTGAAAGGCAATCATGTTTTATGACGTCACACACATGATGACGTTATGCAAAGTGCATCTCATCATTTCCACGCACCTTGAACCACAGCTTGACGTAGGGATGCTCGAGGGCCTCTTCCACTGTGAACCTGTGGGCGGGATCGATGCGAAGCATCTTCTCGACCAGGTCGCGAGCCGAACCAGCTGGGGAACAGTCATGAGAGAGGGAGAGAGAGAGGGAGGGAGAGGGAAAGAGAGAGGGAGAGAGATGGATGACAGGCGCCTACCGGTGAGGTTGACGTGTGGCTGTTCGGTGTTGGCGAGGAAGTTTGCGTCGGGTACGATGTCCTCGATCGACTTGCGAGTCGCCCGCGGAAGAGAACGCACATATCTGCAACACATTTCAGTCTCCAACAAGAAACGGTTTAGAATATGCAGATATGCACGTAATATATGATGCGTTGCAAACGGCTCACATTCACGTTTATTACGCATAATCTGCAGACTAAAAATAATGCGACAACTGACGTGGCCGCGTTCTGTCCAAGCTGGTCGATGAAGTGCTCCGACGGAGTGCCCATCACGTTCACGATCTTCGTCCACTGGTCGATGCGGTCCCGACCTAAAGGGGGCGGGGTCAGAGGGGGCGGGGCGGCAAAGGAAGTGTGCATACTCACCGGGGAAGAGCACGCGGTGGTTGATCATCTCGGCAAAGATACAGCCGACCGACCAGATGTCGACCTTCTCCGAATAGGGAAGACCCAGGATCACCTCCGGGGCACGGTAGTACCTGTAGGGAGAGAGGGGAGTGAGAGGGGAGAGGGAGTGAGAGGGGAGAGAGAGGGAGAGGGGGAGAGAGAGTGAGAGGGGAGAGAGAGGGAGAGCGAGGGAGAGAGAGAAGGGACGCACCTGGTGACGACGTAGTCGCTCATCCGTCCCGCGTTCTGCCCCGTCGTCTTCTTCCTCGCCAGTCCGAAGTCGAGGATCTTCAGAACGCACTTGTCGTTCACCACGATGTTCGACGGCTTCAGATCCTGCAAACAACAACTTTCGCTAACGAGTACTCTTGGTAACGAGTACTTCGTGAGTATGTATGTACTCCCGTAAAGGAACAATACGATAGACCGGTGAATGCTACGAAGCAGAGGAAAGGAACGTACCCTGTGTATGATACCGCTGGAGTGTAGGTGGCGGATGGCGCACAGCATCTGGTAGACAAAGAAGGAGAGTGTGCGGTGGTCGAGGCGGAGACGGTTGATCACCTGCAAGCCACTTCCTATCTCTCTCTCTCTCTCTCTCTCTCCCCTCCACCCACCTCGTGCAGGTTGTGTGTCATGAGTTCCATCACCAGGTACACCTCCCTGAATGTCTCCCCCGACGACTGCGGAGTGAACGCGTTCTCCAGAGAGATGATCTACACATGCACATTCTTCATAAACCGACATATTGTACTTTGTGCATATGTGGTCATACACATCTCGCACTTTTGTATAGGGAATTGTGATGTGTTATCATCTTCCTAGGTTCCCTCTGTTCACCCCATCTACGTATGTAGATGGACGGATCTCTGCCCATCCCTCTCCCACACTTTTTCCCCTTCTTCTCCTCTCTCCGCGCGTTGCCGGATAGAGAGACGAAAAAGAAACGCGAAGGAAAACACAAGGCGAGGTGGAATTGGATTGTGTCTATCCTTTAGAATGAAGGGTACAGTATGGTCCGTCGTAACCAACCCAATGTCTGCTATGTCTTTGACTACTGTCTCTTTCAATGCCTAATTGTCTACTAATCTCAAAGCAACGTATACTGCCCAGTATAAGAAAATGATAAGAAATGAAAAAAGGCAACTGACATTGGGATGTCGGATGGTGGTAAGTAAGATGAACTCCCTGTATGCCCTTTTGGCACTCATGGTCATGATGAATGGCTGCTGCATCTTCTTGATGGCCACCCGCTGTCCTGTCACCAGGTCGTCCGCCGAACTGCAATCGAAAATGTGCTCGAATACTGAAGGTGTCGTCAGTTTCTTCGAAACAGTCCCTTCAAAACACGCTGTTTGGGAGTGTTTCGATGGCGTTTCGAAGTCAGTATCGAAGGGAGTTTCGAAAAGACTGATCGCTACTTGAATGCAAACCTTCTACTTTCCAGCTTACTCGATACTATCAAATGGAAACACAAAAGGATGAATGACTGACACGACAGTGCCCTGGGCGCCAGCATTCAGGAACTGCAGGTTGGTGTAGCGGCGCGGAATCGTGTAGATGCTGGTCGAACGGGCCTGCGGGTCTCTGAAAACAACACAACCGTCTCCACTTTTCATGCCTTCCTCCCCCCTCTCTCTAATTAGTAAAATAAGCAAAACATCAAAACAGCATTCTCGTACCTGATAGTTATCTGATGGAACCTGGACGGGTCGAAGTCAGCAGCGGCCGCCGATGGGTTGCCATTCAAATCATCCACGTCCATCACTACAATATCTGATATCAATGGTAGAACACCCATTCTCGTCAAACAATAAAACACACGAGAATAGAGCGACAAACAGTGTACTTCTAAATCAGAAACATATGTGTTCGTGTGTACAAATGACTTCCTTGGAAACCGAGTAATCAGATATGCCGATATGAAAAGGAACACTGCGATTATACGAGCGATTTTCGAGTGCGGCAGGATACAATCAGACAACTGCCAGGCACTTCCAATAGGGCGATTCCTGATTGGAAGTGTACTCTTTCACGAATGAGAAAAAATACATGCCTACATTTTTTTTCGAAAAGGGTATGCACCGGGAGAAAGGTGAAATGAAAGGCTGACACGTGAAGTCAACCAATGTTTGCCTGGTGAGAGAATAGAGGGAAAGTAACTGGGCAATGCACACGAGTGCTCAGTGAACACTTGGACCTGACGAAGTCTCCGTTTCTGGGCGACAGAGCCACTACATACACACGCGGAAACATCCGAGTCTAGTCTAGACTCATAGGAGCGGGAACAAAACAAGGGAATGGATGGGATGGAGAGGGAGTGGAAGGGCCGCCTCGGGGGAATGCCGCACGGTGCAGAGCGAACCCATTTCCGCCTCCCTCCACCCCCTTCTTTCAAAGGGACGTCATCGCGCCTCTTCGTTTTCATTCTACATCGATTGTGTGAGAAGGGGGAGATTGGAAGAAGGCGGGCTGCGAGATAGATAGGGAAGAATCCGAGTATACGAGAGATAAGCTGCGCACACACGTCAGCTTTCGCAATACTAGGCGGCATCTAATTCGGGAAAGGAAAGGAGTGATAGAGAGAGAGAGAGGAGTGCATAGGCCATTCCATTTCGCAAGCTCGTTTTGTATGAAGGGTGGAATATGTATGTTTGTGTGGTGGCGGCTGTGAAAGACGAGGCGAGACGAGAGAGGCGACTGGCAACCGGAGCGGTTTTTGCCCGTGCGACATATGGACGGAGGAAAGGGAGCGGGAGACGAAGACGTGGAAAAAGGGCATGAGAGAATGGACGAGTGATTATGAGGACGCACGTCGATTCGACATCCCGGAAGACGGAAGGCCGAGTGGGGCTAATGAAATGAGAGCTGTCTCTTCCTTCCTCTCT
This sequence comes from Rhabditoides inermis, assembly GCA_963966185.1. Classification (NCBI taxonomy): domain Eukaryota; kingdom Metazoa; phylum Nematoda; class Chromadorea; order Rhabditida; family Rhabditidae; genus Rhabditoides; species Rhabditoides inermis. The sequence goes on along the minus strand of CAWZYM010000231.1, from coordinate 391,040 downwards.
CTCTCTCTCTCTCTCTCTCTCTCTCTCTCTCTCTCTCGGAAATGCACTTCCATCCACTCGCATTGTAGAAAAGCGAGAGCAAACATGTAGAAAGTAATTTGGAAGGAGAAAAGAGGATTTGAATAAGTAATTGAAAACATGGATATTGACCGACCGGGGCAAGTGCATGCATAAGAGAGTCGCTCTGTCGTCGCGGGCAAACAATACAATAATAATTGAGCGGATAAACGTGTGCTCGTCACATCGATGGACCGAGCATTTTCATGAGGCGAGGCGAGTACGCACAAGCCTGTCAATTAGGGGTATTGCGAAACTATGAAAGTAATAATGAAGAAGGTAAACACACGAATGCGGATGCACCTGATAAATCGAATCAATGCAAAACATCGCAGTGGTGAGATCGTGGCGGCGGCTGTGTGTTGGAATTGTCTACCCATAGCCCTGCGTCTCTGCCCCGCACTCGCGTCCCGCTCTCACTGCGAGAGAGCGCGCCGAAACGAGAGGGCGCGACGGGCGGCCAGAGAAGCCAGAGTGAACCAGATCCTCTCACCACTATTCTCTCTTTCTCTCTCGTCTTCGCATCATGACCGCTCCTCGGCCGCGACATTTTCTATACGATTGTGAGGGTACGTTTTTAGGTTGGAACACATGACTCATCGCTTCCGGTGGGGACTCGGCGAACGATAAGCTATCACGTCAATCGATGAGTATCACACGTCAATCGATCAGTATCACGGCTTTGATTTGCGGCTGAATGGGCGGAGAAGATGCGAATAAAATGCGGCTGGGAAAGTGTTTATTGAGGGGACTATGTATGTATGCATGCGCGTATGCGCAACATGAATCACTATCGACACAGCGTGATTCTGACACTATATGTTGCTATGTTTATTTAAACGATAAGAATATATCAAAATGCTAGAAATGCTGTTGACAAGAAAGGGAGGGCAGCTGTTTAAGGTGTGGTCAGTCTCTTCGTAAGTCATTCGGGAGTGTTTCGAAGAGATAGCAAGGCATTTCGAAGTGTTCGGGGGTATTCG